>CM052799.1:132586571-132611056 GCA_028533885.1 Nasua narica
TTTTTTTTTTTTTTTTACTTATTTGAGAGAGAGAGAGAGAGAGAAAGTGAGAGATAGCAGGTCAGAGGGAGAAGCAGACTCCCCGAGGAGCCGGGAGCCCGATGCGGGACTCGATCCTGGAACTCCAGGATCATGACCTGAGCCGAAGGCAGCCGCTCAACCAACTGAGCCACCCAGGCGCCCTCAACCTGTGTCTTTAAGAGAGATAGCACTGCTTAGAAGTGGTTCACTGCTCCACTTTAACTACGAGTGGAGGTAAGATCTAGTAGAGATGTCTCACTGGACACTGGGAACATAAAGGTGTTCTTAATTTGAAGCAAATTGATTTTTATGGAAATTTGACCTCGGGGAAGGGAGGGACCTCCTCCTGGAATCCTTCCCTGGCTAGAGCAGGGGTTCCCAAAGGCCAATTCAGCGCCAGGGCTGATCTAGGGTCGTGCTGGTCTAGGGTCAAGTTTTCATTGGTTTGAGTTGAAATGACGAGAATAAGAATCCTACAACAGAGTTTTTCTTAAAATATATTCAAGTTCAAGGATTGCCTTTATTCTCAGTTTTCTGTCTTCCTACATTTATATTGAAATGGCTATTCCTGTGATGATGGTAGTGATGGTGGCAGCTGGTAAGTCTGTCTGCATGCCCTTAGGTAGCTATGCAACGTCAGCAAGCCCTCGCTAGCAGTTACTTGTAAGGACCCCTGAAATCCATCTTCAGAACCTCAGGGCACTAGTGCTTTTTTGTTATGCAGTACCACCTATTGGCCAAAGAAGGCATTGCAGTCTGGCTTAATTTCAGATCGCCAAGAGGTAAGATAGTGTAAAGTCATTGCCCAATAAATCCACTAAATCCAAAAGCAGCTGGCCTCGAGCCCATGGGTGCTTAAAGGGACTCATCCCAGGAAACCTGGGAGGAGAGGGAACTGGTTTTCCCACCATCTGGAGCCAAATGGGGGCCAGCTAGGGTCTAATGCCAGCAAAAGAGACTGGGTAAGGGGCTCTGAAGACCAGTCCTAAATCTAGGAAAGAAACTAGGGGCTGCCTGGGAGGATGCTGTGGGCTAAAGGAGTGCATGCCGTCACTCACCAGTGACAAGTCCTAGGATGACACCAGTGCCCTTTGGGAAGCCCCAGGCACCACTGTATCTTTCATTAATGCTTTTATGATTGCCATACATTCTCATTGTTCATCAAACACTCAGAAACGCACAATGAGAAAATTTAAATTACCCAGAAAGCCACTTGGAACTTTTTTTTTTGAGAATTTATTTATTCATTTGAGAGAGAGAGAGAGAGAATCAGAGGGGAGAAGGTCAGAGGGAGAAGCAGACTTCCCGCAGAGCTGGCAGCCCGATATGGGACTCGATCCAGGGACTCCGGGATCATGACCCAAGCCAAAGGCAGTCGCCCAACCCACTGAGCCACTCAGGCGCCCTGCCACTTGGAACTTTAATATATTTTCTTCCAGTTTCTCTTCTGTGCACATACATGTTGTGTGTATTACAGTGTTAGGAAATTAAGGTCATCCTGCTTTGACTGTTTTATAACTCTTTTTTACTTAATATTTTCTACCAAAGGCACTTTTTAATATCTTGAAATTCATTTTCTTAAATGTCATTAAATGTCAAATTTTTTTTAAAGATTTTATTTATTTATTTATTAGGAAAGAGAGAGAGTGAGAGAGAGCATGAGAAGGGAGAAGGTCAGAGTGAGAAGCGGACTCCCCATGGAGATGGGAGCCCGATGTGGGACTCGATCCCGGGACTCCGGGATCATGACCTGAGCTGAAGGCAGTCGCTCAACCAACTGCGCCACCCAGGGACCCTTAAATGTCAAATTTTAAAACACTGCCTGGTTTTCATTCTGTAGAAATGAGATGCAGAAATTTTGTTATTTAATCCATTGTTTTGTTAACATTTTTATTTTGTAACAAATGATCTTTTAAAAGATTTACTTATTCATTTGAAAGAGAGAGGGTGTGCATGCTCAGGAGAGCTAGGAGAGGGGAAGAGGGAGAGAATCTCAAGCAGACTCCCCACTGAGTGTGGATCCCGATGTGGGGCTCGGTCTCATAACTCCGAGATTACAACCTGAGCCGAAATCAAGAGTCAGTCACTCAACCAACTGAGCCGCCCAGGCGCCCCTATTTCGTGACAAATTATTTTACTAAATACTGCTAAATGGCTTTCGAGAAAGCTTTCTCTTCTTTATTAAAACAAAGCACAGATGTTAGTAAAGAGAGGACTCATATTCTGGAGATATGTTTTAAAATATTTTTGAGTGAAGTGATCTGTTAATAGTCTGGATGGTTGGAGGAAATGGGCCATGAGTTGATAATTGTTGAAAGTGATGACGGGATAGGAGGGGTTATTGTACTCAAGATGGTGGATGTTCCTTTCCACAATAAAAGTGAAGTAAAGATGCATGTGTTCTCCAGCTGGAGACATTCCCACCGGCTCCCCCCCGCCCCCCCCCCCCGTGCCCCACCCCGCGGCCCCCCTCTTCTTTGAAGTTGCCCTTTCGGGTTTCTCTGTTCCTCCTGTCACCACCAGGAGGCCACCCAGGATGTGTGACTTCCGCCCTTGTGGCCCCGGCACAGAGTGTTCAGAACCTCTCTCTCTTGCTGGCCTCTGTGAAGAGTCAGGGTAGAGTTTTACAAACCACAGAACCAAATCCTGAGGGAAGTCTCTCCAGTCCTGTCACCAGCCTTGTCACAGGCCCCATCCCCTGTGTTCACCCTTCATCCTGAGGCCTACTAAAAGGGTAGCATGAGGTCCAGCCACATCAGCATCCCTGGAAACCCATCAGAAATGCAGAGCCCGAGTCCCATTCCGGACCTACAGAACTAGAATCTTCATTCTACAAGATTCCCCGGGGGGTCGTGGAAATGATCAAGTATGTAAGGCCTTGAATTAAAGGCAGCTCTGCTCTAAGCCCTACTTGGCTGCCAGGAACCCCTGGTCTCTCAGGCCAGGCTGTGCTCCCTGCCTTGTCCTACCCACCCACCCCCATGACCCATAACCTATCCTAACTGCCTTTTTTTTGAATAAATAATTCACTTAAAAATATATGCAAGGACGGGCGCCTAGGTGGCTCAGTGGGTTAAAGCCTCTGCCTTTGGTTCAGGTCATGGTCTCAGGGTCCTGGGATCGAGCCCCGTGTCGGGCTCTCTGCTCAGCGGGGGGGCCTGCTTCCCCCTCTCTCTCTGCCTGCCTCTCTGCTTACTTGTGATCTCTCTCTCTCTCTGTCAAATAAATAAATAAAATCTTTTAAAAAAAACACAATAAATTTTAAAAAATATATGCAAGGAATCTAATTGCCAAGCGTTTATAATAGTAAACAACTGGAAACCATCAAAAGGTATTGTAATAGGGGATTGATTAAATATAGCTATTTTATCCACAGAATGGGGATCAACACAGCAAATCGAAGAATTCTTAAAAGAATACTGGGTTACTATTTGATTAACATTAAAATTGATTATTTCTGAGATATGAGTGTGGGTTTTTTTTAAAGATTTTATTTATTTGACAGAGAGATAGAGACAGAGCACAAGTAGGCAGAACAGCAGGCAGAGGGAGAGGGAGAAGCAGGCTCCCCTCTGAGCGGGGAGCCTGACTGGGGCTCGATCCCAGGACCCTGGGATCATGACCTGAGCAGAAGGCAGATGCTTAACGACCAAGCCACCCAGGTGCCCCAATGTGGTGTTTTTTTGTTTTTTTTTTTTTAACTTCTGTATCCTGTTCTACTGTAAAATGGCTTCCTGTTATAGCTTTTTTCCCCTCAATTTTTTTTTGTGGTAAAATACACATACCATAAAACTTATGCTTTTTTTAACACTTTTTTTTAAAGATTTTATTTATTTATTAGGAAAGAGAGAGAGTGAGAGAGAGCATGAGAGGGAAGAAGGTCAGAGTGAGAAGCGGACTCCCCCGTGGAGCCGGGAGCCAGATGCGGGACTCGATGCCGGGACTCGATCCCGGGACTCCGGGATCATGACCTGAGCCGAAGGCAGTTGCTCAACCAACTGAGCCACCCAGGCGCCCCGCTTTTTTTTTTTTAATAGCAGTCATCCTAGTGAATGTGAGGTGGTACCTTGTGGTTTTGATTTGCATTTCCCTAATGATTAGTGATGTGGAACATCTTTCATGTCCTTGTGGTCATCTGTCTTCCATTTCTTAATTGGTTTATTTGGGTTTTGCTGTCCTAATCGCCCTTTTGCTTGACACTGACCTGGGCCTCATCTCTCACCATCTGGTTTCCCTGGCCTTAGGAATACGGCTTTCTGCCTTTCTCCTCTCTCCAGGCAGGTGACGTGGGCTTGGCTCTCCCTCCACGCACGCAAGCACCTTCTGTCACAGCGTTTCTTTTTTGAGGGTATTCTCAGCCTGTTCTTAGAGGAGCAGCACCGTGCAAGGGTCTCTTGGCATCCCCATCGAGCCTGGCTCTACACCCATCCAGGGACAGCTTGCAGTCCCGCTGATGGTGTCCAAGCCCCGCGGACCGCCGCCTTCCCTACGGCGGTCCCAGCCCTTCTGGGCAAGGCTGCCTCGGGTGCATGCGGCACCGCCCTCGGCCCCTGCGCGGCTTTCAGGAGCCCAGAGCCGCGCTGGAGCAGGAGACCAGGCTCGCTGGGCTCTCTGTGAATGAGAGGAAAGGGCAGGTTTGAAGTTGCAAAGATCTGAAATCACAGAAGCACTTGTGTGGTAGGAAATGGTGGCTGGACCGGGGTGCCTGGAAGCAGGGGAGGTCTCGCCCAGAAAAAAAGTTGGAAAGGTGGCCTCAGGGGATGGTTTTGCCTGTATGATTAAGGTTTAAGTTGTAGAGAGCCGACTTGTATCCTATTCCTCTTTATGTGCTCCAGGAAAGTGCATCGGTTATTTGTTTTTGTAGCATTTCAATTTCATTTCCCTTCCTTCCTCCCTTCCTTTCCTCCCTCTCCTTTCTCCCTCCCCTTCTTCCCTCCCAGCCATTCCTTCCTTCCTCCCTTCCTTCCTCCCTCCATCCCTCCCCCCTCCTTCCTTCCTCCCTCTCTCCTTCCTTCCTTCCTCCCTGTTGGAACTAAGTGAATGGCTACTGTCAGGTACTTAAAATACATTCATTGTGTTAATGTAAGGCATCCTGCCTATGATGGCAAATCCCTGGCTCCCCAACCCCTTTCTCCCCTGCCAGCACCAGGGAAGCCCCTGGGCGCAGTGAGCACTCGAGTCAGGGGCAGGCCTCTTGAAGGATTCAGCCTCAGGGGAAGCCCCCAGCCCCCCACCCGCCCTCTTCTTGGTCTGTCAGCTGCCCATCTTTCTCACTCACCTGCTTCCCCTCAGAACCTCAGGAAGGTTCTGGCCATGGAGGTAAGGGAGAGCTGGTCAGAGAGGGTTGGCAGAGCTGCAGAAAACCCATGTCTGGTCTATGTTTTGGAGAAGTGGTCTGGCTGCCCAGAGCCCTGGGGTTATGGGCGCTGTGTCTTGCCTGATGCTTACGCTATTTCCCAGCAGCCTAACCGGCAGGTGAGGAGACTAACAGCTTCCTCTCTGGCGCCTTTATTTGTCTTTGTCTCAGTTACATAGTTCCCATTTGGAATAATTCTTATTTTTTTTTTTAAGTTTTATTTATTTATTTGACACAGAAAGAGAGAGATCACAAGTAGGCAGAGAGGCAGGCAGAGAGAAAAGGGGAAGCAGGCTCCCCACTGAGCAGAGAGCCCAATGTGGGGCTCGATCCCAGGACCCTGAGATCATGACCTGAGCCGAAGGCAGAGGCTTTAACCCACTGAGCCACCGAGGCGCCCCGTAATTCTTATTTTCAACTCCTTTCTGTCTCTACAAGGTATTTTAAAAAGTCAAGTATCAAGTATTTCCAAATATGTCATCCATCCATTATTCAACCAACATTGCCTGCCTTCCTACCACAGACCTGACACCGATCTAGATGCGGGAGGTTGGGTCAGGGGCAGACGGGGAATGTGCTACCAGGCATCGCATTTGCTTGACATCAGACAAGCCATTGTTCCAGCTAATGCCCCCTTCCGAAAGAAACAGAGTGGTTTTTTTTTTTCGTCCCCCTCCCAAAACATCTCCTTCTTTGTCAAAAGAGCATTCTCATTTTAGAATTTCTGGAACATAAGAAAATAAGGTCTTTAGCTCATATGTAGTCTGACACTTTAATACAACCACTGTTTAACATCTTGCCGTTTTGCCTTCCCCCATCCCCTGCACCCCCCCACTGTGTTCACTTTCTCGTACTTTCATAAACATAGTCCCCTGAGTACATCTGCCTAAATGTCCTCAGTCATTTCCCCTTTGGTAGAGTATAGAAGTAGTTCCCGTTTTTCTTCTATTTAATCAACTTCTCTCCGTGCTTAGCATTTAATCTGATGTATTCCTTACAAAATAATTACCTATTGTGCTATTTTAGCAAGGTATTGATTAAACATATCTACACCTAACAACATTTTTCCTTTCCTTTTTTTTTTTTTAAGATTTTATTTATTTGAGAGAGAGAATGAGAGAGAGAGAGAGAGCATGAAAGGGAGGGGCAGAGGGAGAATCAGACTCCCCACTGAGCAGGGAGCCTGATGCGATGGATGCAGGGCTCTATCCTGGGACTCCAGGATCATGACCTGAGCTGAAGGCAGTCGCTTAACCAACTGAACCACTCAGGCGCCCTACAATATTTTTTCTTAAATGGTACACATTTTGGCGAAAATGAAGTCCTTAATGAAACTTTGAAAAGCCTTAATGTATTTAATCCCCCTTAAATACAGAGAGCTTGGGAGTGCAGAAATTTCCGCCTCTGGTTGTATGGTCTTAGCCAAGTCCATGTTCTTCCCTAGGCCTGGGTTTCATGGGCCGTAAAGGAGGGGGTTGGAAGAGGGTCCTTACAAGCCTGCCGGCTGTGAGGCCCAGGCCCAGGGAGGAGAAGCTGATGCTTTCACTCTGCCCATAGCTGCCGTCCGAGCTCCTCTCCCTGTGTAGGGGGCCGGCTCCTGGACAGAGGCCCTGTGATGACCCAGGCTGCCACTCCTGTGCAACCTCATTCCAGGTTTCTAATTTCTCAGGAGCATCAGTTTCCTCATCCTGAGATGGGGCTGAGCAATTGTGAGGGAGTCAATGTGTCAGGGCTCCCAGCGGTGAGATCCTATTACTGGCTAACTTTTGTTTCTCCCCCACAGACCAATTTGGAGGTGAGTTCTCAGCCTGCCAGATCCCCTTTTGTGCCTCCTGCTGTGTGCAGGGCCTTATGAGGAAAGAGAACAACCACGGGGCCCTTCCCATAGGGAGGTGACACCAGGATGGGGAGGCGGGCTCACAGAGGAGGTGGGCTCACAGAGGAGGTGGTTAAGCAAATCCAAACGCAGGCTGGAAAGGCAGCACAGCGGCTTCTGAGCGGGGAGCTAGTGTGAGGATTCGCACATAGATAGGCCTCCGTGGCCGCCACACCAAGGGTTCTGAAATCAAAGCCACTTGGTTGTTGCTGGCCTCCGTGGCTCTACCCTAGTCTGCAAATCTGTGGAGCGCATGGCTTGTGGCCACTCTGATATTGTGCCCATCCAGGGAACTTTTAATTTTGGTGGTTGTCTTTTTCACTACTATAATTTCCTTTTGGTTCTTTACATTTTTTATTTCTCTCCTGAAATGATCTTTTAAGCACTTACTTTTTAAAAAGATTTTATTTATTTGACAGAGAGTGAGAGTGAGAACAAGCAGGGGGAGCATCAGGCAGATGGAGAAGCAGGCTCCCCGCCGAGCAGGGAGCCCGAGGCGGGGCTCAATCCCAGGACCCGGGGATCATGACCAGAGCCTCTTTCTGACTCTCTGGTGTGACAGCCAGGACTTGAGTTTGCTCTACCGCACACATCCCACGACTACATCCGCCTCAGACCATGCAAAGAGGGAATGGAGAGAGGGGGGAAAGCAATGGGGGTTTCTCTTGTCCTTCTGGGACCACAGGCTGTCCAATCAGGGACAAGAGTCCTCACCCTTGGAGCTGTGGTTGTCTCTCCAGCTGCCCCCGCCACTGCTGGTGTGGGTTTGTTGGGGAGCGGCCACAGAAGGACAGCAAGTGTAGATTTCCCCCACTCACTCACACGCAGGAGTGCCTTTCCTATTCCTTGGACAAATAAAGAACTTCTTTGGAACTCCTTCTCTCTGCCTCCAGACCACAAATCCAGTTTTCAGCTGTCTTTGTGTCCAAGCTAAGCGATACCAGAGGGAGAAAAAAAGGCAAGCGTCCCTGCTCATTCGCTGTTCCTTCGGGGTCTGGGTTTCTTCCAATCCACCTGCCACCGTTTACTTTTCAGGGTCTCAAATAGCAGACCTCAGGCTAGAACAAGGATCTGCCTTTCAGATGCGATTGTAATAGCTATTGATTCCATTGTATAATTTTGTACTCAAAGAAAATCAAACATGATAGAAATAGACCCACTGGAGCGCCTGGGTGGCTCAGTGGGTTAAAGCCTCTGCCTTCGACTCAGGTCCTGATCTCAGCATCCTGGGATCAAGCCCCACATCGGGCTCTCTGCTCAGCGGGGAGCCTGCTTCCCCCGCTCTCTCTCTGCCTGCCTCTCTGCCTACTTGTGATCTCTCTCTCTCTGTCAAATAAATAAATAAAATCTTTAAAAAAATAAATAGATGTGCTGTAATAATTGTGTTTATTAGTGAGTTAGAAAATTATCTGATGTTGATGGCTCCTGATTCCCCAGAGGGTCTATGGAGGAACCGGACTGGAAATCCAAGCTCCCAGACTCTCAGAAAAATGCAGAAAAGTGTGTATATGTTCATTTACCAAGATAACTGTTCTGTTCCCCCACTTGGGCCCTTACCTGGCTGTCCCTGGGGCCCTGGGGTGAAGACAGCCTTGAGGACCCAGACTTAGTGCAGAAACTGGTATCGCCCCACGGAGGGGCCAGTGGTGCCGAGGGTTGCCGTGGAAGGGCCTCCTGCCCAAGACCCTCTCTTTAGCTCCTTGAGTGGGCTCCAGTCTGGGCACATCTCTTCCAGAAATGAGTCCATGAGGGCACCAGATGATCTAGGGGAGGGAAAGCTGCAGAGGGAAAGAGGCCCAGAGTAGGGTTTGAGAGCCCCAGAAGGTGGCCTCTGGCTCACCTAGAAATGTGTACCCCAGTGTCATCCAAGGGAAGTGTCCCCCATCCTCCCAAACTCACTGGCATGACAGTCATCCTGCTCCACAGTCGTGCCCCATTTCCTGATCATGTGACTCCCCATTAGCCCTTGGCCCGCCCACTGTGAGGGTCTGAGCACCTCCCTTTCCTGACCCAGGCCCGGGGCATTTCAGTAAACGTGGGGCTCAGACCGCCGCATGAATCCATCCTGACCTGTGTGTGAGCTTTGCCGAAGCAGTGAGAGGTGTCCCTCAAATGGCCCTAGAATGCTGGTGACTGCTATATGACATGTCTGTGGGGACACTGGCAGGAGTGGAAGAGATTGGGGGGATTTAATGGTCTTTATCTTATTACTATTGTTTTCTTGTCAAATTGTTTGTGTTGACTCAACAAATAACCGCCCCTCTCTGCCCAGCTGTGAGCAGGGCCCCACTCTTAGAGCTATTAAGTTCTTCCCCTGATGGCTAGGACAAGGGGGCAGGGACTGAATTAGTCATCTTTATTTTTCAGCACCTTTGGGGTTCAGGCACTTAGTAAGAAGTGAATGAATAAATAAATGAGCAAATGAAAGGTTGGGCAAGAAATCATCCAAACCATCCAGTGTCAGAGCAGAACCCTGGAAGAGGTTTTCCACTGGAGCTGAGGCTGAGCCACTCCTGAGCCACTCCTTCCCCTTCATGTCACCGAAACAGCATTTTATTTTCTGTCCTTCATTCTGAGCCCCAGGTTGATGAAGGATCCTCTATCTTGGACATACCAGAGATTCATTGCAGAGGGAGCTGGAAAACAGCACAAAAGCAGTAATCCTGGAGCTTTTTGCCTCAAAATATTTGCTCTTCACTTCCATTCCAATGGTGAAAAGCAAGGGGGATGGCCAAGCTTGGCAACACAGGGATCCAAGCAAGGAGGGTGCTGTAGGGAGGGGCAGAGAAGACTGGGCCAATAATAAAATCTATCACAGTCTACCACCTCGATCCTCCCCTCCTCCAAGGAAACAACCTATATATTCTGAGAAGTCACACCAGGGGCCACAGTTCTGGCTGAGGAGACTCACCTCAGCCTGTTAGATGTGATTCCTTGTCCAGAGATCTCGGAGCCCTTTAAAACTTGGACAGATTTATTATTTCACTTTTTTCTCCTTTACTAGCTTTTTTTAGTTATACATTTTTGCATAATCATTTTCATGTATATTTCTTCTAATGATCTCATTTTCTTCCTGCAGTTCTGTGCTTCTATCTGCAGCCATTTTTCTCTAGCATGAGAACTTCATTCAGTCTGTCTTGCAGTGCAGGCTGCTTGGTAACAAGTACTTTCAACTGTTAAAGAAGCCCTTCTCACCCATTTGTCCCCATTTCCCTCAACATGGTAATCATAGCTATTCTCAAGTCTTTGAATAATGCTGTCAATATTGGGATCATGTGTGGGTCTATTCTATTGTCTATTTTCCCACCCTGTCAGTTGCTTTTGGGGGGGGGGGGTCTTTCTGTGCCTGAGGATTATTATCTGCTGAACAGTGTGTAGAGAGGACTGAAGAGGCTTCAGACGACATCTTCCTTGAAGAAGCGTTCCTACTTTCCTTTGTTGGGTATTTAGGGTGCGATCCATCAGGGTTTGGGTTAGCACTGTCCTACATTACTAGGTAGCCCTCTTGCTCTCCGAGACGATCTGGGACACATTCCTTTTCTGTTGAAAGTAGCCAGAGGAAGTTTCTAGGGCTAGTAATGAGAACTTGACTGAGGTGAGGAATGAAGCCAAAAGGACGAGAAACTTACACAAAGACAGCCTGGATGGAGCAGGAAGAGAGGAGAGGCTTTGGCTGTGAACAAGGTACCCACTGACTGGCATGGGTTGCGGGATGGGACCACCCGGAGGGCAGATGCAGACCCAAAACCGAAAACTGTGGGATCACAGTCTGTAACCCCTTGGCACTTGCTAGAATGTAACCTCCACAGGGGCAGGGGGCTTTGTTGCTTTGTTCACTGATGGATCTTCAAGTGCTTAAAACAGTCCCTGGCATGTAGTAAGCACCCAATCAATGTCAAGTTTGGTGAGCTATTATTTGCATTAATAGACACGTACACCAATGACTGTGTTCAAAGGTTCTAAATTAAGCACAAAGCTCCCTTTCTGTAACAAATATTTTGAAACATCCTCTTTACTATCATAAAATGAAATTTCCTAGATAATATCACCTACTCACCTATGTTATTTAAAAACTCTGAAAAAAAAAAAAAACACTCTGAATACCGCTCACACAGGAGGCCAGGTGTCCTGCCCGGATCCCTCATCCGGGAGAGGTCCTCCCCCCTCCCCCAGCGGCAGGAGTGTTGGCTGTGGCCCGCTCACAGCTGAGGCCTCCCTAGGACTTGCCCGAGACCAGAGAGCCAAGGTTATGCCCCGATCACTTCCAGGGACAGCTTGATGTGGGGTAAAAGCCAGCCCCTCCTGCTTCAATGGAAGACATCTCTGAAGGGCCAGCCACAGGCCCTGAGCTCCGCAGGGGTCAGCGGAGGCCTCTCCTGTGACCGCATCATGGCACAACTTCTCCTTCTGCCCAGTCCTGCATTTCCCACCCCTCGCGGGGGAGGGGGGGTTCCGAGAACATACCCCAGGGACACACGAATATATCTCAGAGTCTGCTTCCCGGGGAACTCACCAGAAGATGGTGCCCTGTCTTACAAAGGAAGAATAAAGAGGTTAAAGCCTCTGCCTTCGGCTCAGGTCATGATCTCAGGGTCTTGGGATCCAGCCCCACATCGGGCTCTCTGCTCAGCAGGGAGCCTGCTTCCCCCTCTCCCTCTGCTTGCCTCTCTGCCTACTTGTGATCTCTCTCTCTGTCAAATAAATAAATAAATAAAATCTTAAAAAAGAGAGAGAAGTAATCTCTAATAAAACTCATTCTCCCTGATGCTCCGGTGCGGCTGCGCTAAGGACCCTGCAACAGCGGCCCTTCCTGGGCGCTTGGGAGAATTGCAGACCTCAGCTCCCACCTTAGACCTGAGGGATGTAGTGGGAACCTTAGCAGGGTCCCCAGGGGATGCGTGTGCACAATAGAGTATGAAAAGTGCACGTTGTGGCCACTCAGATACCACAACTGTTAATACTGTCAGTGGTAAGATTTTCTAAATCCGTGAACAAATCTTGGTAAAATGCCAAACAACACACATTATGAAATTCCCTCAATTTACTCAGTAGTTGATTTCCTGGAAAATTCAGTGTGTCTTAAAATTATGCAAAAACCTGCTTTGCCGTGTAGAAAAGAGGACATTTCCTCGTTGTGCTTTACTGCCGGCCTTTTACACCAGTGACCTGAGGCAGGGTGACAACGGAAAGCGCCCCCAGCACTTCCCAAACTGTCCTCTAGGGGTCATCACCGTCCTCAGTTCCAACCCTCAGTCCCCTGGAGAAAACCCTGTGCTTGGAACTTTACATGTTATTTATCTAATCCTCCCAATAAGCTTAGGGAGTAAATGTTGCTATTACCTCTCTTCAGCTAAGAAAATCAAGTTCAGAAAAGTTAAGTAATTTGTCCTAGTTCACACAGATAGTAAGTAGGAAGCACGCAAGATTTGATCCCCTACAGCTTGCTTTGCAGGTGTTTGTCGTTTATCGAGTTGCATGGCCACTAGGCTGTGGCCAGGTTTGTTTATCATAGAAAAGAATAAACCTAATTTAGGGGCCACCCTTCACGTGGGCACAGGGCAATGCCAGGAACTCGAGGCTGAGTGCAGCTGGGCCTCCCTGAACTGTGCTGGGCCCTCAGAGCCTGGGTGGGCAGATGGTACCACAGCCCAAGGCCTCCTTCCTGAGGTGGCACCCGAGTGACTTCCCCCTCCCCTGCTACCCACCCCCTCCAGGTCCCCAGAGAGACCTGGAAGCCCAGACCAGAGAGGTTCCAGTGAGAGCAGCTCTGCAGGTCCTCCCCGCCCCTCCACACCTGGGTCCTAGAGGGAGTGGAGAATGTTCCAGTATCCAGCTCTGATACCCTACAGCTTTCTCTTGAATTGACTTGACCTTGAGGGAGGCTCTGAAGGACAGCTAAGTCTGGCAGGTGTAAGAGGGAGCTGACAAAGCCATGGAGGTAGGGGGTGGAGCTAGAAGGACAAAGGAGCACATTCTCCCCAGTGGGCTCTTCCCTGACTGCCCTGGTGGAGGAAGGTGGAGGGGGCACGCTCTCTGTGTGCTACGCCCCCTGCTGGCAGAATCTGTGGATTGGGTTTGGCTGAGGCTGAGGCTGAGGGTGTTGTGGGGGCGCGTGCAATTGCGTTAGTCCAGATCCTCCACCAAACATTTGCCAGGGTTTGGGATTAAATGCCCAGGGGTTTTGTTTGGGGGAGCGACTGTGAGAGGAACTAAGGAGGGAGGGAGCTGGAGATGTACAGAGAGCTTCAGGCCACCGGGTAGAACTGAAGGGGGGAAGGGAGAGGACAGAGGAAGGATGGATTGCGTGGAATGTCGCAGAGTCCAGGACTCTTCGGGAAGGTTCGGAAGGTTGGACAAAGCTGTCAGGGAGTCCTGGAGACTGTGTCTCTCAGGAATGAGTTTCTATCCCTGTCACAATCGGTGGCCCACTGGGAGCTGGGGACACTGAGGATTTTCTGCTCTGACCTAAACAGTCCCTCTCCAAACACACACACACACACACACACACACACACACATCAGCGTCCCATCAGCCCAGGGTCGTGGCTCTGTCAGAGTTTCCTCTTCGTGGAGCGGGCAAGGAGACTTCAGAAGCTGTGTAGGAGGAGGAGAGGATAAAGGAAAATGGCCCTCCATGTCCGGCCTCAGAAAGGCCCATCCACAAAACCAACATGTCTTTCTCTTGCCAACACGGACAACTCACAACAGTGTATACTATTATGCCGAGAGCATCTCTATTTTTCTCCCTCCATTTCCCTGAAGAACCCCTCCCAGGCAGAGTCTGGGGTGGGGTGAACTTGGTGGTCCCTCGCATCGTTCTTGGTTTGGCAGGAGAAATGGCTGGGAAGGTACTGGCGCATTAACCGCGGAGGAGGCCAGGGCAAGAGACGGAGCAGGGCTGCTCGGAGCAGGGCTGCTCGGTGGGAGGAGGGTCCTGCGAAGGTGAATGGGATGCCTGATGCAGGATGACCCAGAGTAGGGGAGTCCGGGAGGGGGATCAGGGAGGCCGCAGGGAGCAGGTCTGAGGGCCTGAAGCTCGGCGCCGAGCAGGAAGTCTGTTGGCTTGTTACGGATCGGATCTGCGAGAGGGAAGAGCCCGCGTGGGACCGGACACCCCGGGGGAGCCAGTTGCTCTCTCCCCTGGGTGTGTGGGCAGATCGGGCAAGTTACTGTGGGAGCCCCACACCCAGCACCAGCATCAACGAGACCCGCCTCCAAGGCGAGCTTGGCCTTGGTCATTCCAGAGCAGCCCGGAGGCTGTGAGGCCCCGAGCCAAGTCCTTGCTCTGCAGGCCAGACTTCCTCCCTGTCCTCCCAGTGACCCCATCCTCTCTGCCATCCCGTGCTCCCTGAGCACAGTGACTAATACACAGAAACCTCCCCGGGAAGAACAGAGACCAGCCTGAACTCTAGAATGGAAACCAAGCCCCAAAAGGGCGTGGTGGGCACCTGGGGGAGCCGCCTGCCTGTCACTGCCCGTGGGTCCAGGGCAGAGATCTGAGGCCCTGAGAGAGGCAGGAAGGGGATCAAGGGTAAGAAGAGGGGCAGGCAGAGGGAGCGGGGCAAGGGGGCCGGGGAGAGAGTTGGGGAGAGACTGGGCGCTCCAGGAGGGTGGGAAGCCGGTGTCTCACGGACCCCCCATCCCCCCAGGGCTTGGCAAGCGGTTAGCACAGAGTAAGCCCACAGTTGATCGACTGGCTGATTGTTTGCTTTTGACCAATTTCTCCTAGAGGATGGGGAAAATGGGGTTGGGATGAGGGGAGTTAGTCTGCTTCTGAGGGGAGACAGGGTCTGGGCACAAATGGGAGGAGTCTGTATGTCCCCCTGAACGGCAGCCCTTTTGAGGCCTTTGAGCAGCGCCATGGGAGGGATCTAGAGTGTACATTTAAGGGGCCCTCCAACTGCTCCCGTGGTCCTTGGTCAGTCACCAATGTCCCAGAAAGCATCCAAGCGGGAAAGATGACTGGGGACATGGAGGCCGTGGAGCCGTTTCCTGCTGGGTCCTTGCCCTGCACAGAGTCGGCCCCGGCCAGCATGGCGGCCAGTATGGCGGCCCCCGCGCGGGCGGCTGTGGGGCCCCTGACACACGGCTAGGCCAAAGGGAGTAGTGTAGTTAGGATAAAGTACACCTCGAAGACTTAGGATTTCAAAGAATTCACGTGAGAAAAAAGTTAAATATCTCCTTAATAATTTTTCATATTGATATGTAGAAATGATACTATTTTGGATATACTGGATTAAGTGAACTATATTGTTAAAATTAATTTCACCTGTTTCTTTTTACCCACAATGCGGCTGTTAGAGAATTAAAAGTACATGTGTGGCTCACATTACATTTCTGCTGGGAAGCACCACTCTGCACAGTATGCTTTGCTTTGCTTTGCTTGCTTGCTTAAGCTTTGCTTTCTCTCTTCATTCTTTCTTTTTATTTTTATTTAAATTCAATTAATTAACATATAGTGCATTATTAGTTTCAGAGGTGGAGGTCAGTGACTCATCAGTTGCATGTAGCACCCAGTGACCATTACATCACGTGCCCTCCTCAATGCCCGTCACCCAGTGACCCCATCCCCCCCCCACCTCCCCTCCTGCAACCCTCAGTCCCTTACCTATGATTAAGAGTATCTTATGGCCCTGGGGCAAATAATACATTATATGTTAATAAATAAATAAATTAAAAAGAGTCTCTTATGGTTTGTCTCTCTCTCTGATTATGTCTTTTTTAAAAATTTCCCTCCCTTCCTCTGTGCTCCTCAGTTTTTTTCTTAGATTCCACCTATCAGAGAGATCATATGATAATTGTCTTTCTCAGATTGGCTTATTTCGCTTAGCATAATGGCCTCTAGTTCCATCCACATCGTTGCAAATGGCAAGATTTCATTTTTTTGATGGGTGAGTAGTATTGCATTGTATTTATACACCACATCTTCTTTACCCATTTTTCTGTCAATGGACATCTGGGATCTTCCCGTAGTTTGGCTATTGTGGACATTGCTGCTATAAACACAGGGGTCGGCACGTTATTCTACATCTTTTTTCCCCTACATAATATATTGTGGAAATTGTTCCAAGTCGGTACATACGGAGCTGTCTCATTCTTGAAAAGATGGCCACATGGTGTATACAATTGCATAAAAATGCTAAAATGAGGTTTCAACATGATGAGTTTGTAGTCATTACAAATCTAGTTTGTGACCATCTTGTTAGTTGCTAGGAGCCATTGGTCTGCCATCACGCGGTTTAAAGGCACATGGGAAATTCCAAGTGGGACCTTGCAGGTTTCAGGTAGTGGGAAGATGAACAGGTGAGCTGCCCAAACAGAGGGACCCCGATGTCATTGAGAGGATGCATGTTACCCACTAAAGGAGAGAACTGAGAAGCAAGTGCTAAGGAAAGCCCACAGTTGGGAGGGGAAGGAAGAGGAAGAGGAAACAGAAAATAAGTAGACAAAGGACCAGTCAGAGAGTGAGAGAAGAACCAGGGTGATCCTGGGGTCAGAGTAGAAAGAGTCTCCTAAGGGAGGAGGAAGTCAGGGCTGGTAAGTGCGACAGTGGTATGGAGCCTTCCACGTCTGCAACGGTCTTCAGAGTTGTGACTTTAGACACATTCAGTCTGTATTAGGTGGTAACTAGACTTGTTGTAGCGATCCTTTTGAAGTGTATACAAAGATCACAGTCTGGTGTATGCCTGAAACGAATGTAAATAATATTAGAACTAATACAATGTTCTATACCAATTTTACCTCAATTAAAAAAATCATTATGTGATTTTTAACAAATAGGATCTATTTTCACATTAAATGCATATTGGTCACTTGTTTTTTTTAAAGGATTTATTTATTTATTTGTCAGAGAGAGAGAGAGAGCACTAGCAGGGGGAGCGGCAGGCAGAGGTAGAAGCAGGCTCCCTGCTGAGCAAGGAGCCTGATGCAGGATTTGATCCCAGGGCCCTGGGATCATGACCTGAGCTGATAGCAGATGCCTAACTGAGCCACCCAGGTGTCCCCGTATATTAGTCATTTAATATATGATTATCGAGTCCTTTCTGTATGCCAGGCTGTGTTCTGAGGTTGGGGTTCCAAGATAAATAAGAAACATGAGATTCTTGCTCTCAGGGCGTTTCTATTTTAGTGCGGGGAAATAGATAACAAAGAAGCAATCAAATTAATAAGGTTTCAGGTAGTTATAAGTGCTAAAAGTGAAGTGGAGTGACCAGGGTGGATGGTGGCTTGGCATAGTCAGACAGACTCCACCTGTCTGTGGAGGTGACATGGCGACATCTGAGCAGAGGCATGTACAAGGGGTCCAACTGCCAAGGGGAGGTTTGTGTGGGGTCCAGTCTGATCTGGAGCCTGGGCAAGAGATGAAGAGCTTCAGACGGAAAGTGGCCACCAACGTGAGCCTTTTTCAACGAACTGTTATTCGTCAGGGGACCAGCCTGGCTGGCTCAGGACAGGACGTTCGGTGGGCTGGAGCGTGGGATGCAGGACAAGCCTGAGAGTCAGGCAGGGCACCCGGCCAGCGGGGATTTGTGACCGTGCTGAGAAACTTGGACTTTATCCCAAGGACAGTGGGCAGGCACTGAAGGATTTTAAGCAGGCTGTGGACATGGTCAGCTCTGAAAGTAAGGAAGATCATGCCCACCATGATGTAGAGGGTGGACGGAAGAAGGGACAGGGCCAGAGGCAGGGTGACAGCCTGGGGGCGGGGGACAGTCACCTGGGCGAGAGGGGAGGGTGTCCTGCACTGAGGTAGGGTCTCTGTGATGGATAGGGGGAGGGATGGGGAGAGAGAGAGGGAAGAATTCGCAAGACTTCTATCTTATCTGAACGGGCTATGAGGGTGAACAAGAGGAAAAGATCAAAAAAGGTGCCCTGAGATTTGGTTTAGAACATGAAGGAAGGGTGAGGCCACTCAGGAGGTACGGAAGGCTGGCTCAAGAACAGGTTTGGGATAAAAACGGGTACTGGATCTGTACAATGAATATGATTCAGCCCTAAAAAGGAATGAAGTAGGGGCGCCTGCCACCACGTGGATGGACCTGGAGAATGTACGCGGAGAGAAGTCACACACGGAAGAACGCATGATGTATGGTCCCATTTACACGAATGGTTCAGAACAGGCAGATCCGTAGGGCCAGAAAGTAGCTTAGTGGATGTCAGGGGCTTGGGGGAGACAGGAGTGGGGAGTGACCGCTTATTCAGGGCAGGGTCATTTTGGGGGCGATAAAAATATTCTGGAATTAATGATGAAGGTCATACAACACTGTGAAATACTAAAAACCACTGAATTGTACACTGACTTGGGTTGAATGATGAATTTTATGTTACGCGAATTTTATGTTAATAAAAACGTCCATTCAAAAAAAGAGCAGTCTCAGGATACGATCTCTTCATTTGGGAGATGTGAATTCGGGGCGCGTGAGAGGTGGCCAATGGAACTGAACCATACATAGTTGTTGGGGTATTTGACTCCGGAAACAGGCCAGTTATCAACACATAGAACCACAGAGACCCCTCGCCTGCCTCAGGTCTGTGCCCACAGAGACAAAGGTTGGGTCGCCCTTCGTGTTAATTATTCACCCTGTTCGCAGTGCACAAGTTTACATTTTTGTGGGAGGAGTAGGAATAAGGTTGGCTTCACAGCCACACAATCTTATGAAAAGAGCGACCAAGCGATTTGTTCGAGAGCGTGACCTCAGAGTCAACTCTGTGGGAGCGCAGAATCTGGCTTTCCCCAGCGTTGGCGCTTGAGTTGGTTTCTCTGGGGTCAAATTAAACCCAAAGTCTTCCACTTTCATCATAATCACCAAGAGTGACTTCTTTGGTATCTTCGGACTGCGTTTCTTTCCCACATTTCCCATCTCCATTTAGAATTCTCGCTTCTCACCACGTGGAACAAAAGGTTTACACAGTCGTTCCGTTATTTTCTCGTATCCGAAAGCATAATAAATACAAATGTCTGATCTTCTCATGGAATTCTGCCTTTGTGGTCGGTTGAGTGGGTAAAAATCCTACCTCCCATTTCTTTTCCCGAGTCTTCTATTTTTATGTTTTTGAAAGAATCATTTCATGTTTTCTTCTTATAAAGTATGTATTAGATTATATATATATTGGTAAATACTTTGCTACGCCGGGAACTTCTTGAGGGACCGTATTCCTTATGTCCTACAGCCCGGCCAAGAGCCTGGCATTAGGTAGGCTCTCCACGTGGGCTATGGAGTCCCCCCAAATACAATGCATTTCCCTAATGCCCAGGGCCTTAGGCATAGTTTTCTTCCTTCTTCCTCCAACTTCCTGAGTCCACATAAAGCCTTTCAATAACTGTGGCTTGCCTATGTTTTTTTTCCCTTCATAATCTTGTCCAACTGGCTCCTAAATTGTTTCGGAGTAGCCATTCAGAGTGAGGGGTCCCCTCTTAGTGCTTGAATAGGGAAGAAACAACGGACAGATTTGGGAACCAGCTCAAGACTCAGAACCAGACAGTTGTGGCTTCACATTCTCACTCCGCCCTGTGGCAGCAGAGTGACCATGAACAAGTTATTTAGACCACTGCTTCTTTTTTTCTTTTTAATAGTTTATTATTATTATTTTTTAAGGTTTTACTTATATGAGAGAGAGTGAGAGAGCGAGCACGAGTGGGGTGAGGGGCAGGGGGAGAAGCAGACTCCCTGCGGACCTGGGAACCCGATGCGGGGCTGGATCCTGGGACTCTGGGATTGTGACCTGAGCCGAAGGCAGAGCCACCCAGGTGCCCCAAGACCACTGCTTCTTAAGCTATCTGTGGTGAAGAACCAGGTTTAAAACATTAAAAAAAATCATTATAGATCAATATTTTTACACAACACAATACTTTCTGCAAAAGGCAAAATTAAAGCAAAGGTAAAAAGATCAGTGGTTGCTAAGGGGATGGGGGAGAGGGAGAACTGAGAAGAATTGAGAAGGTGAGGCACATGGTTGTTGTTGTTGTTGTTATTTTTAAAAGATTTTATTTATTTATTTGACAGAGACACATCGAGAGAGGGAACACAAGTAGGGGGGAGTGGGAGAGGGAGAAGCAGGCTTCCGATGGAGCAGAGAGCCCAATGCAGGGCTCAATCCCATGACCCTGGGATCATGACCTGAGCTGAAGACTTAACAACTGAGCCACCCAGGTGCCCCGGCACATGGGTTTTTTAGGGCAGTGAAACTATTCTGTATTATTCTGATTCCGCAGTGGGGCATACATGATATGCATGTGTCAAAACCCATAGGATTTGATGGCACATAAAGTGAACCTACACAGGCAAATGAAACAAGGATCATGTAGGAGGTCAGGAACCCCAGGATGGAAGGCAGAATGGGACAAAACAGTCAAACTGTGTTGCAAATGTACAAAACAGTCTTACTGAAGGCAGTGGGGGAGATGGTGCCAATGTAAGTAACTTTGCAAACGAGTGACGTCTCTAAGACAAAAAGCAAAAGAAACTGCATGAGTTCCTCCTTGTGGGGGTGCAGGCTAAGAGTCCTGACAACACTGTACACACTGGAACTGACCCTTTAAGTGAATGGTGATGGTGGCAACCAGGTGCCTCTCTGTCGGGAGCGGGAGGTTACTGGTAAGTAAGAGCAGGAGGCTAAAATTATCAGTGCGGAAATGGATTGGAGTTGGAGACATCAGTACAAATCATGTGGGGCTCACTATGGATACAGACAGCCATATAAAGAACATTTATAAATGCGTATATGTATGTGGGTTAGTATATGGGTTAGTCATCTGAGAGGCACCGAAGCTGCAGTGGGTATATCTAGTGTCAAAGTCTTGGTTTCTGATGCCATTCTCCCATGAAAAGGAATCTGGGTTCCTTGGCGGAATGACTAATTTTAGGACCGAGGTAAGAAATATATGAGATGGACGGCAGCATCTGGTAGAAGTGAAGAAAGTAAGGAAGTGCTTATAACAATCAAGCACAATGATGGGATACGTCAAAGGGAAACAGGAGCTAATTGAAAAAGTTCCCAATGCGGGGCGCCTGCGTGGCTCAGTGGGTTAAAGCCTCTGCCTTCAGCTCAGGTCATGATCTCAGGGTCCTGGGATTGAGCCCCGATGGGGCTCTCTGCTCAGAGGGGAGCCTGCTTCCTCTCTCTCTGCCTGCCTTTCTGCCTACTTGTGATCTCTCTCTCTCTGTCAAATAAAGAAATAAAACCTTTAAAAAAGAAAAAAAAAGAAAAAGAAAAAGTTCCCAATGGCCAGAGCTGGAACTATATGAGCAAGAAAATAAATAAAGCAGTACTGGATTATAATCCAAAGTATAAAATAAATATCCAGGGGTCCATACTGATGTAAAAAAATGACTGAACATGTAAGTAAATGGGGGAGAAAAGACAAATCTTCTATGCAGAAGAATTCCAGATTCTTGATGTGATACCGCCCGCTCAAGGAGGGGCAACCTAATTCCCAACACTAAAGGGTAGGTTACACGTAGTGGCTTCTTTCTAAAGAGTACAGTATGGAAAGGGGGCAAGAAGAGTAGGGAAAGCCGACAAACCCCCTCAGCCAAGTTATCGAGGTCAACACCAGCCATGAGAGGTCACGCTGAGAGCGCGTACCCTCGCTAGGATATAGTGAAATTGGCACTTTACAGTTCTGTGATGGTCCTCTCCAAAACTCATTGCCTCAGTCTCATCATGAGAAAAACATCAAATTTCTATGGAGGGACATAAGACAAAGTTCCTGACTGGTACTTCTCAAAACTGTCAAGATCATCCAAAACAAATCTGGGAAACTGTCACAGCCAAAGGAGTCTAAGGAGACATGATGACAAAATGTAATGCCGTTTCCTGGACCGGATCCTGGAACAGCGAAAGGACCTTAGGTAGAGAAATCCGAGCAAGAAAGGATAAATAAAGAAGTTAAGTTGTAACTTTAGTTAATAATGTATCAGTGTTGACTCATTCTTTGTGACAAATGTATTTACTAAAGTAAGATGTCAATGACAGGGGAAAATGGGTGTGGAGCATACGGGTACTGGTACCACCCTAGCAATTTCTCTGTAAATCTAAAAGTATTCTTTTAAAAATGAATTACTAGGGGCACCTGGGTGGCTCAGTCAGTTAAGCATCTGCCTTCGGCTCAGGTCATGATTCCAAGGGTCCTGGGATGGAGCCCGGCTTTGGTTTTCTTGCTTAGCAGAGAGTCTGCTTCTCCCTCTGCTCCTCCTTCTGCTTGTGCTCCCTCCCTCCCTCCCTCCCTCCCTCCCTCTCTCTCTCTCTCTCATGAATAAAGTCTTTTTAAAAAATGAATAACTAGAAAAAAATGAAATTTACAAAAATCATATTCCAAAATTTTATTTTATCTTTTATTATTCAATTGTAGGGTGGGTTTACAACTCTTTTATGATTATAAAGGCATGCTGTTTACCCAGGGCATTTCTTCTGAGAAAAAATAAATGAGGGCGCAAGTTAGCTACTCTTCATCGTACTCTTAATTTATTCTACTTCAATCATACGGAACAGAACTTGGCGAGTTTTCTCGGCAAAGGGCCATACGGTCTCTGTCACAACTGCTCGACTCTGCCATCATCGCATGACAGCGGACATAGGCAGTCTGAAAACGAATGGGCCTGGCTGGGTTCCCTTCAAGCTTTAATTACCAAACAAACAGCAGTTGAATTGGAGCTATGGGCCATAGTTTGCCAACCCTGAACATTTTAGCCAAACTTGTGAGCTTTATCAATTTCCCTAAGAGCATCTTCGTTTTCAAATCACTATCTTGTGAAGCAACCTACTCAAACTTTTTTTCCTTGTAGATTTAAAACAATTTTTTTTTGTTTCGAATGAATATTTATTGATGGGCCCCACAAATATGAAATGTTTCCAACTATCCTAAGTGAAACAAACATCCCTAGAGACATGTCCATTAATATATATATAGATATAATTTCCTGGGATTCCACGTAGTACCCGTGTTTCAACATTGTCAAAATCTTCATTTAATTTCCACATATTTTTTTCTAAATACAATTCCCTTGTCTTGATATATTTATCAGTTCTCAGGTTAAGACTAGCCTTGAAATTACTCTTAGTTTCACATTTTGTTGTTTGGCTATTTATTCAAAATTTCTTTATCCATATAAACTTGAGAATCAAAATTTCAAACTCCAAAAAAATGTTGGCATGCTAATTCGAAGTGCAGAGAATTAACATCTTTACACTATTAAAGATTTTCACCTAGGAACATGGCATGTCTTCCCCTATTTATTCAAGAATTTTTAAAAGTCCTTCATTAACAGTTTAAAATTTTTCATCATATGACTTTTTCGCAGTTCTTTTAGAGCTTATTCCTAGCTGTTGTATGCCAATTGTTTATTATTAGATATGAGAAATACACAACTTCTCTGTCAAAGTGATGTAGAAATTTCCAGACACCTCTCAACTCATGTCCTTATCTCTCGGTGACCAGCATGGGTCAGTGGACTACATTTTGGGAAGCACCGATTTAGACTTCTCTGAGACTCAGTTTCCTCCTGAGCTAGTGAGGGTAGCAGCCCCCTTCCAGAGGATAATTAGGAGGTGGGGTTGAATGGGTGCTCCTGGGAGGGCACTGAGCACAGTGCTGGGTATAGGGTGAGCTCCAAACAGAGACTTTCATGGGGGCTCCTAGGGCCCTGCCAAGAGGCATCCCTGCTCTGCCTGCCATCCTCCATGCTCGCCATGCCTCCTTTCCCCCACTCCACCCCGCCTTCCTGGTATTGGTCTGACTCTATTTCAGGTTGAAGCCCTCAACCTCCCTTTAATGGAGGTGGTCCCTCCCCTCTTCAAACGGCTCTGCCTTGCATGGAGCCCTCCCTCCCGCCATCGATCTTTCACCGGGGCCCAGAGCCCTAAGGAGGTTGAAAGCCCATTCAAGGGCAGTTGGTATCTTCCTTTGTCTTCTTGTCGCAGCAGTGCAGAAGAATGCGGTGCCACCTGCCCAAGCCTGGACTTCTGCTGACCCACATCCATCCACAAGTTCGTGTTGGGAGTTGGATGTGATGTGACACCAAGGTAAGAGAACTTGGTCACAGGGCGCCTGGGTGGCTCAGTTGGTTGAGCAACTGCCTTCGGCTCAGGTCATGATCCTTGAGTTCCGGGTTCGAGTCCCACATCAGGCTCCCAGCTCCACGGGGAGTCTGCTTCTTCCTCTAACCTTCTCTCCTCTCACGCTCTCTCTCACTTTCTCTGTCTCTCAAATAAATAAAATATTAAAAAAAAAAAA
>CM052799.1:132611556-132622659 GCA_028533885.1 Nasua narica
TCCCTCCGCTTCCACCCTTCGTGCCTCACTGTACCCCTCCCGCACAGCGCTTCTGGGCCAGTGCCGGTGTCCGGAAATTTACTCAGACGCTGGAGGGTCATCTCGGAGTTCCAGTACCTCCCTCAGGGTCCTGTCATTGACTTCCTCAACACCCAGCTGCTGGAGGCAGTGGTGGCGGCGTTCTTACCCCAGGCCTCGTGGAGGCGGTGGAGCAGAAGCGAGGGGCCCAGGACCAACGTGCACTTCCACCCCATCTCCAGGGAAGATGTGGAGAGTTTGTCAGCACGTGAGTCGCTGTGCTCTGGGTGGTCACAGGGAGAGCTGAAGGAGGAGGTTAACGAGGGGAGCCTATCACAGATCTTCAGCCCACGCAACCCATGGTGGAACGGTTTTCAGAGAAGCCAGGAGCAAGTAATTTAGATTTTCTGTTGGTGACTTTTGAGAGGATTGTTAAACATTTGAACCCACCAGCTTTCTAGGTTCAAGAGCAGGAGCACAAAATCCTGCTCGATGAATCCCCGGGAGACAGTTTCACTGAGCAGTGACTCTAATGGCCACCTTCCTGATCATCGCTGCTGATGACTTTCTTTCTTTTAATAAAATTGTTAATGATTTTGTTAAAATACCATTGCACCTTATAAGTATAAACAGGGACATCTCTTTTGCCTTCACCCTCCAGCTAGAGGATATTAAGTAGAAGGCCGGAGACCTGGCCAAGGGGCAGAGATTTCCCCTCCTTGAAAGGTACAACCCTGGGCAAAAGTCATCCGCAATCCAAGGCTTAATGCCCCCATCTGGAAAATGAGATGGGATTTCTGAGGTCCCCTTTAGCTGGGATGGTCTCCGATTGTCCTGGAATAAGAATGAGATCAGTTGGTAAGCACGCCAGAGAAGGAAAGGAAAACACCACCCTATTTTGGGAGTGAGGCAGAGAATAGGGCAATGACCATGGCAAACCCAACAGAAGCCACTATGTGATTCAAGGATGGGACCAAGCAAGAGCTTCTGCTCAGACCCAGGCTGTGCCTCCTCGCTCCTCGGGGTGACAATGTACAATCCTCCAAACTACTTTGTGTATGTGTGGTAGGGCGTTAGGGGTGGGGATAAGAGAACCACCAACCCAGACCTGACTGTGCCTTTTGTTAAAGAAAACTAACCAAAACCCCCCACAATTTTTTTTAAGTCCAAATGGCTTTTTTTTTTTAAGATTTTTTATTTATTTATTTGACACAGAGAGAAAGATCACAAGTAGGCAGAGGCAGGCAGAGAGAGAGGGGAAGCAGGCTCCCTGCTAAGCAGAAAGTCCGATGCGGGGCTCCATCCCAGGACCCTGAGATCATGACCTGAGCTAAAGGCAGAGGCTTTAACCCACTGAGCCACCCAGGCGCCCCAACTCCCCACAATTTTTATTATACAAGTACAATATGTTTTTTGTAGATACTTGAGGAAACACAAATTAACCGAAAGAAGAGAAAAAAAAGTACCTGCATTCCCAATCCTCAAAGACAAGTTCATTTTTGCACGTAGCCTTCTAAATGTTCTTCTATGCATAGGAATCTTCACACATACCAATATTTTTTATAATAAAGAGACCAAGTAGAGCAACCCTTTTGGGTCCTCTCCCTCTTCAGGAGCTTTGTACTATCGCTTAATAAACTGCTTTGTTGCCCACCAAAAAAAGAGGGGGGATAAATAGTACCTATTGTTTGATAATCTCATTACTCAAGCAATTATGAACATATTATCTTTTATATTGTGCATGTATTCCTATTTGATATTTTATCACACATTTTAATATAGTATACTACATTTTATTTATTTTATTTTAAGGTTCATTTATTTATTTTAGAGAGCGAGCGAGAGCGGGGAGCAACAGAGAGAGAGGGAGAGAATCTCAAGCAGGCCGCGCATTGAGCCTGAGCCTGATGAGGGGCTCGATCTCACGACCCTGAGATCATGACCTGAGCCAAAATCGAGAGTCGGACGCTTAACTGACTGCACCACCCAGGCGCCCCTCGTGTGCTGTATTTTAAACAGAGTGTTATACCCTTAGTGACCATGTATTGAGTGCTCACTGTGTTAGGCAATGTAATGAATACTCCAGTGTATATTATCTCCTTTAAAATTCACAGCGAGGGAGGTCCTAAGATCATCATTTCCTTTTAAAGATAAGGAAACTGAGGCTGAAGGAGTTAAGGAATTTCCCCCAAAGCGCATAACTAGTTAGTAGTAGAGTTTGAATTTCAACTTGGGAAGGTTTACTTCAAAGCATTTGCTCTTAACCAGTGCATTTTCCACCCCATGGTGCTTACTGGTTGCACAATGTTCCCTGTTTGACGCAACCCCGTTGCTACTATGCACCGTGCTGCTTCCATGAACACAGGCATTCGTGTGCTTTTCCAGTGATTCCTCAGGGTAAATGCCTGAGAACAGAAATCTTGATGGAAGAGATATCCATGTGGGGTTACTGGATTGCTCTGTACGCTCACCCGTGTCCTTCCTGGCAGTGAACGTGAGCGTGCTGAAGGGGAATTACTTCAACTGCAGCAGCTACAAGGACTACCGCCTGGTCTACAGCCCCCAGAGTGGCCTCACCTGCGTGTCCCCGTGCAGCGATGGCTACTGCCTGCACGGAGGCCAGTGCCAGCACCTGCCCCAAGGGCCCCGCTGCACGTGAGTCGGGGAGAGGGCAGGAGGAACCGAGCTGGGGGATTCCAGCCGGGCAGAGATGCTGCAAGGGGTCCCACAATGCCGGGGTTCCCTGTGGGGTCTCAAAGTTAGGGCGGTGCTTCTTTTACAAAGGAGAGTGCAGGGATCATGGAAAAGACAGGTGAGTGCTTACTCTGTGTGGAGAACAAAGATGCTACATTACCTCTAAAACTCAAACTTAGCCCCTGGGTAGGCATTAGGACCATTTTAGGGAAGAGCTGGGTGAAGGACCCGCCCCATGTAGCCAGTAAGCTCAGTAGAGGGATGTGGGTTCCAAAGGCAAACTCTTTCACCTGATTTGGCTTCTGGGGTGAACGATCTGCTGTCTCCTTGTGGGAAAGGCACCCACTGCCTTGTGTCTAGGCCCAGCCCTGCCCCTCCTTAGGAGCACCCGTCGGGGGAGGTGTCTTAGGCCCCCGTGATTCGTGATTGGTCAGCAGTCTGAGGGGCTCCGGTGCGGGGAGCGCACTGAGTGGACAGGCCTGCTAAAGAGAAGGGCAGAGTCACCCCGTGGGCCTCGAGGTGCATCGGTGCCCTGGGTCTACCCTCATGTCCACTATAACCCCAGACTCCCCCCGCCTTCTCCCCTCCCAGGTCCAAGGAGGGCCGGGAGGAGCGGGGTTTCTGTCTGCACCTGTTTGCCCTGCAGCCGGCAGCCGGCCCCGCCCCCTGGCCAGGTGGAGCCAGCGCAGGTGCGCAGGTGCGAGGGCCCCGCCAGCCCCCCCTGCTTGGTAGCCCCCCTCCAGCCCCGCCACCTTCCCTGGAGGGGAGCCCGGACTGTCGTGGGAAACCTCCTGGGGCCCCGCGCTGCTGACCGAGTCCCTGTCTCTGTCCGCAGCTGTGTGCCCTTCTCCATCTACGCGCCCTGGGGAGAGCGCTGTGAGCACCTGAGCATGAAGCTCGGCCCCTTCTTCGGAATCCTCTTTGGAGCCCTGAGCTTCCTCCTGCTGCTGGGGGCCGCGGGGTTTGTGGTCTGGCGCTTCTGGTGCTACGGCGGGAACGTGTACTCCTACCCCCTGGACTCAGAAAGCTGAGGCCCGGCCCCAAAGGGGCAGCTGCAGCCTAGATACCTCAGGACCCCCCCCCCCAGCCTCAGCCCCACACCTGCCCGGGAGGCGAAGCCAGTCCTTTGGGGGGGGGGGTGTGCTTGAAGAAGGTGCTTGAAGGCTACTCAGGATTCTTCAACGGAATGAATAATAATAATAATAATAATAATAATAATAATAAAAACAAGACCACACCTTGTCAGTCGGCACAGAAACAGACAGGAAGGGGCCGTAAAGACCACCTACTTAAAGGATGGATACTCTCACAAATGTACCCACAAGAAGGACACAGACCCACAAACACACACATTGGAGTTAAGAATGGGGTGACGGCTCTAAGTTAAAAACGATTTGTATTTAAAAAAACAAACCCTCCAGTTTACTTCTAATTAAAGTCTATTACAGTAAAATCCTTCTGACTTTTTGTGTTCCCAAAGCCATGGGTTCCCCTTGGGATTTGCCTCTGGTGGCTGAAGGGCTAGGCGCGGGGAGTGGAAGAGCAGAGGTGGGGTGGACCCAGGCCCGCTTCTCGGCCCACAGCGACTCTCTGTGGGAGGCTTTCGGCCCCAACCCAGGCGGAAACTTGCTTCAGCCTCCACACTCCCAGGGAAGACACAGCCGAAGCCTGGCCTGCTGAGGAGGATGGTAGAGACACCCCCGTATGAAGCAGCCCAGACTCACCCAGGAACCCTCGTTGCCTTGCTGCTCTCTGTCCATCAGTGTCAAGAGGATAAGTACACAGTGCTTGGCCTATCTGGTTCTTGCCCCCACTGTCCGTGCTCCCCAGAGGAGGGATTACACCTTTCCAGCCCCTTTTCCAAGAACCAATCTGAGAAGCATGCCACCCTCCCCTTCCTTTGATCTGGAGTACCCAATCCCTAATATATTTTCTCTGTCCTTTCCCGAATCCCACTGGAGTCTTCTGAGCCTCTCTACCCCACAGTCTGTTGGCCCCACTCTGCCCGTTCCCAGCAACCTGACCAGTTTCCACCCCATCTTAGTTCAAGCCCCATGCTGGGTGTGGAACCTACTTAAATCACACACACACACACACACACACACACACACACACACACACTTATTTAATTCTAGCATGCTTTTTTTTTTTTAAAAAAAAAGATTTTATTTATTTGTCAGAGAGAGAAAGAGCACAAGCAGTGGGGGTGGGGCAGCGGGCAGAGGGAGAAGCAAGCTCCCCGTTGAGCAAGGAGCCCCATGCAGGACCCTGGGATGCTTAACCGACTGAGCCACCCAGGTGTTCCTAATCCTAGCATTTATTCAACAAGAATTAAGCAGATAGCCCAGATGGATTCACTGGTGATTTCTACCAAACATTTCAGGAAGAAGTTCTACCAGTTCTATAATCTCTTTCAGAAGACTGAAGCAGAGGGAATACCTCCTAACTCATTCTAGGAGGCCAGCATTACCCTAAAACCAGAACCAGAAAAAAAAATAATAAAGAAAAAACTATACAGCAAGATCTCTCATGAATATAGAGGCAAAAATCTTCAACAAAACATTAGCAAATAAAATCCGACAGTGAAAAAAAGGAATTACATGCCCGTACCAAGTGGCATTTATTCCAGGTATGCGAGGCCGATTCAACACTCAAAAATCAATTAATGTAATCTATCACATCAATAGAATAAAGAAGAAAAATCATATGATTATACCAATAGTTGTAGAAGAAACATTTGACAAATTCAAACACCAAAATTCTTAGAATAAAGGGGAACTTCCTCAACTTGATTTAAAAAAAAAAAAAAAAACCCTACAGCAGGTCGCCTGGGTGGCCTAGTCGGTTAAGCATCGGACTCTTGATTTTGGCCCAGGTAGTGATCTCAGGGTCATGGGATTGAGCCCCACCCTGGGCTCCACACTGGGCATGGAGTCTGTTTAGGATTCTCTCCCTCCCTCTCCCTCTGCCCACCCTCTCCCTGACCGTGCTTGCGTGTGCACAAACACAATCTCTCTCTCTATCAAAATAAAATTAAACTAAATTAAAATTTAAAAACCTACAGCTATCACACACCAGAGGAAAGTGGAGCTGAGGGGTGGGCAAAATGGTGAAGAAGATGAAGAGGTAGAAACTTCCACTTATAAAATAACTCATGGGGATGAAAGGTACAGCATCGGGAATATAGGTAATAATATTATATTAACTATATGGTGACAGATGGTAACTAGACTTATGGCGATCATTTCATAATATGTATAAATGTCAAATCACTATGTTGTATACATGAAATTAATATAATATTGTGTGTCAATTATACTTCATGTTCAAAAGAAAAGAATGCAGGCTCTCTGATCAGCAGGGAGCCTGCTTCCCCCTCTCTCTCTCTCTGCCTGTCTCTCTGCCTGCTTTCTCTCTCTGCCAAATAAATAAATAAAATATTCAAAAGAAAAGAATGAAACCTAGTATAAACTGATGACTTTGGGTGATAATGACGGGTCAATGTACATTCATTGATTATAACAATGCACTCCAGTGGGGGATGTTGATAGTGGCGGAGGTTGTAAATGTGGGGAAGGAAGGGGAAATATGGGAAATTGTACTTTAATTCACATACCAAACCAAAAAATTAGGTTTATTAATTTAAAAAATCATAAACACTTACATAAAAAGAATTAAGCACATATGTCACTAGAGAGAGATGAAGTGGGCTGGGGGACAGTGTCCAGCACTTAGAAAGAAAGGGCTGTAAAACAAGGAAGTAGGGGCAACGTAAGCATGGTGGACTGGTGAGATAGCCTTGCCTTGACCATTTTAATCCCAAAACGAAGTTATGCAATGAGGACTTTGTAACGTGACTCAAGGTCAGGGAGGGGAAGGCTCGTTTCGAGCATAAGGTCCAAAAATTACATCTCATCCTCAATCCAGTGAGGACTCTTAGCAAGAGATTGATCCGTGCTGTGCAAGACATGGTTGGTGTAGATACCATGTGTCCTCAAGCATGGGAAGAGGAAGCCTAAAAGAACAAAAGAAAGGTGGCAAATGGGGAGCAAGCCCACCCAAACCCAAAGTCCTTCTTCCTTTCACCCATCTTCAGTCACTAAGTTTCTTCTCCTCTCACTGGGCAATGATGGGGGGATGGGGGTGTGGGAGGATCAAAGAAGTGTTCAAGACATGCCTGCCAGAGGCAGTGGAGAGATCGGAAGCCTAAGAGAAGCTCAGGGGCTTGCTACAGAGAAGGAAGCCCACAGATTGGGAAAAAGAGGAGTGGGGACACTTGTTGAAGAGGAGACCTTCCAAGTAAGGCTGTCGGATTTAGCAAATAAAAATACAGGAAGCCCAGTTGAATTTGAGTTTCAGAAAAATCACATCGAATTTTTTAGTACAAGATGTCCCATGAAGTGTTTGGGACACCCATATGTTTTTAAAAGTATTCATTGTTTATCTGAAATTCTCGGTTAACGGGGTGTCCTATATTTCACCTGGAAATCTGGTCAAAATGGCTGAGGCACTGAGCATGTAGAATAAGGGTGTCATTAAAAAGGAAGGAGGCTGGAGCCCTTGGGTGGCTCAGTCGGTTAGGCATCTGACTCTCAATTCTGGCTCACGTCATGATCTCAGGGTCATGACCTCAGGGTTGTGAGATCGAGCCCCATGTGGGGCTCCTCACTCAGCGGGGAGTCTCTTTCTCTTCTTCTCCCTCCCTCTCTGCCCCTCCCACTCTCTCTCTAAAATAAATTTTAAAATATTAAAAAAAAAGACAAAGTAAAGTGGTATCTGTGTGGCAAGGAAAGGTCACTTAGTGAGCGGTGCAGTCAGATCAAGGATCAAGGACACGAATCTCCACCAGCCCACCTGCTGGATCTGTGTGATTCGAATTCTGTCTCTTATGCACCTGGAATAAAGAACTGATGGCAAATAAGAGATAACTGGCATAATTTATAGATGTAAATTGATACCAAAAAGTGATGCCCACTCATCTGAATTTGGGGTACACCCATGGGATCAGTTGCCATTCCCTGCTTCCCACTCACTGGTGGCCAGCCCCTCTACAGAGGTTGAAGGAAGGACTGGCTATGTCAGGAGCTTCAGCCGAAGCCTCTTCGGAATAGATCCCCCTCACATTGTCCTCATCATGCGCCTTTGCCTTCTGAGTCACCGGTGACTTTAGACAGGCTATCTTGTTTGGGTCCACACCCACCTTTGTCTGCATGAAATACGTGGCATTTTCACCTCATAGACACACACACCTTTGAGTCTTAAATAACTGGAGAATTTTCCCCAGACCTTCTGGTTCTTGCTGGTTTGGTAACATTACTTCTGCTAATTCTGGTCATTTCCAGTAATTCTCTCCTCTCTCTCTCTTTCACACCCCCCCCCACACACGCACGAGTGTGTACGCATGCATGCGCAAGCGTAGTTACGCACTTTAATTCCCAAATGCTTCTAACTGGTAAAGCCTATGTTTTACAAACTTTTTGGCTTCCAAGTACAGCCATCAGCTTTGCATGTACATGTATGTCCTTATATGCAGGTATTTAAGATGAGTTATCCATTTTATCAGGTATCCCTGGTTCAAATAAATGCAAAGCAAGCAAAGAAAAGCTATTTAAGAATTGGATTTATGGAACGGGTATTACATACTTCCGCAAACTGCTCTCCATCCATGCCCAATTATGGTGCGGCTTATTCATAATGATATCATTAGATTTATATGTTGTTTGACTTCAACACTGAATTCCATTTTCTCAACTTTCAGAGCCCAGGATCTGTATTTCCGGGTCACCTGCTCACGCGGCCCCTCCTCTCCGTGGTTTGGCGGACAGTCAAGTGCCGCCCCGTGCAGGGCTCTGCGCGAGGTTCTGCGGCCACAGTGATGACTCCCACGTGGCACTTGTCCAGAAACATCTATGACTTAACAAGCTTGGAAGCAAATAAAGCAGGATGTAGCATGTTAAGTGTTGTTACAGAAACATAAAGAGACTAAGAAACTAGATCCTCTTTAGGGGATTTGAGGAGAGCCACCACAAGGAGGCACTGAATGAACTGGGCTTTGGAGCATGAATAGAAGTTTTCCAGATGAAAGCATCAGAGAGAGGGGAACCTTCTGGGGACAAGAATCATGATATACAAACTCTCTGGATCAAAGCAGGCATGACTGGGAAGTACTGAGAAGTTTCCTGTGGAAGGAACATAGGACATAGGAGATGGGTCTTTAGGACACAGAGCTGAGAAAGTTGTCCAAGGCCATATCATGAAGACCCTAACATACAAAGCTGGGAGTTTTATTTCTTTGGTAGAAACAGGACTAGCTTTGAATTTGTAAAGGGAACCTCTTAAGATGTGTGAAAAGTATTTGGGAAAATACAAACACACACACAAACACACACACACTCCTCACTATTATTAACCAAATGACTACACTGAGATATCCTGTGTTTTGTCTTGTCTTTTTCCTTTATTGGCTGTTATAAACAGTTTTGCAATGAACACATTTATTTATTGGTCTTTGCACAGATTCTTAATTATTTCCTTAAGAAAAACTGTTTGGAATGAAATTGCTCAGGGAAAGGGATGCACATTTTTAAGGCTTTAGAGAGCCAAAATGCCCTCCAGAAAGGTGGTGCCAATTTCATTGACACCAACACTATTTAAGAGTGTTCTTTCCACCCACATCCTCCTCATGGAAATTATAATTTTTATAAGTCTTTACCTACTGACACGCAATTGGCAACATCTCACTCTATGAATTCACTTTTTTTTTTTTTTGCTAGTGAAATTTCTTTATCATGGAAAACGGGCACTTATATTCCTGCTTCTGGAAGACATTTCTTTTCCAAGTTTCGTACGGGCATGTTTACCTATTTATTGCTTTGTAAGAGCTCTTTGTATATTAAGGAGATTCTGTTTTTGCCAGAACATGGTGTAAATAAGTTCTTTCAGTTTGTTATCATGTAACTGTCTACCCTCCCCTTTAGCCTGTGGGGAAGAGATGGTTTTTGCATCCCCCATAGCACACAACATGTCTCTCTTCTCTTGTGGGTGCTCAGCAAATAAACACTGGGAAGAATGTTTCTATTGTTTTTGTCCAACCTCCTTTATAAAACCTATTTTGCCTCCCTCTGCAAGAGGAAGGGGATCGGTTGAATATACGCATTCCCCTTATTCACAGCAATATCCAAAGTTGTCTTGTTTCCTCCATTCAACCAATATTTACTGGACACTTTTTTTTTTTAGATTTTTTAAAAAATTTATCTAGTTATTGACAGTGAGAGAGGGAAGACAAGCAGGGGGAGTGGGAGATGGAGAAGCAGGCTTCCTGCTGAACAGGGAGCCTGATGCGGGACTTGATCCCAGGACCCCGGATCATGACTTGAGCCGAAGGCAGATGCTTAAGGACTGAGCCACCCAGGCGCCCTTTTTATGTACCAGGCATTGTGCTAGATGCTAGGGACACTGGAGTGAGCAAACTGTTACGTTCCAGTTGAGGGATACTGATAAAAAGACATATCAATAAAATATGTGTTATGTTAGGTTGTGATCAGCGTTAGGAAGAAGATCAAAACAGAGGGGGTGGCCAGGGGACCCACCGAGACAGTGGAAGAGGTGGAGGTGTTACCCAGTGGACATCTGCAGGAGAAGCCGTCTGAGCAAAATGACCGACACGTGCAAAGGCTCCCGGGCAGGAGAATGCATGCAAAGCCTGATGGATTCCTGGAACAGCAAGAAGGTCAGCATTGTTGGAGTGCAGGGAGCAAGTTAAAGAGGCTGGGGGAGGGGCACAGGTTGCACAACTCTTTGCAGGCCCTTGTAGGAACTTGGCTCTCTGTCTGAATGAGATGGGAGGGTTTCGAGCCAAGAAGTAACGTTGTCTGCCTTACACGGCAGAGCGACAGCCCTGGCTGGTGCGCTGGGACTACACTGGGGGTAGGTAGAGGGGGCAAAGGTAGAAACAGAGAGACCTGCTAAGAGGGTCTGAGTAATCCCTGTGAGAGGCCATGGCACCTCGCACCAGCTGAGAACAGCGGAGATGGTGAGGAAGGGTCAGTCCGGGCGTATTTTGACAACAGTAGAGCCGACAGCATTCTCTGATGAGCTGGATGTAAAGTAAGTGCGAAGGAAATAGGGGAATAAAGGCTGATTTTGAGAATTTTGGCTTGAGCAACGGGAGGATGCAATTGACATGGTGAAGAAGTCGCGGGCAGAGCCGGTTTGGGGGAAAGATTAAGGCTCTGACTTTGCAAATATTGAATGTAAGGCATCTCAGACCAAGTAGAGAGGTTGAGTGTAGACACTAACAAGAGTTGTACAGAAGAAGTGGGATTTTATTTTATTTTTTTTTTCCCCAAATTTATTTTAATTTTTCAGTGTTACAAGATTGATTGTTCATGC
>CM052799.1:132630833-132647641 GCA_028533885.1 Nasua narica
ATCACTACATTTGTATCTTGAGGGTAAATACCCAGTAGTGCGATTGCTGGGTCGTAGGGTAGCTCTATTTTCAACATTTTGAGGAACCTCCATACAGTTTTCCAGAGTGGCTGTACCAGCTTGCGTTCCCACCAACAGTGTAGGAGGGTTCCCCTTTCTCCGCATCCTCGCCAACATCTGTCGTTCCCTGACTTGCTAATTTTCGGAAGCTTTATATTTTAATTGAAAGTCAATCTATCAGTCTTTTGTGGCTTGTGCTTTCTGCGAGTTGTTTTAAGAAATCTTTGTCTCGGAGGCTTCTGTCCCTCCGGGTTCTCTGTCAGTGGCGAGCAAGCCAGCAGAAGGTAATTCGGAGGCAAGAGTTGGGCGATGCCTCGATCGAGGGACCCTGTTCCTTCAAGCTCTTCTGGGAGCCATTCTGACGGTGAGGTGGACAAAAAGTTAAAGAGAAAAAAGCAAGTTACTCCAGAAAAACCTGTGAAGAAGCAAGAGACTGGTGAAACTTCAAGAGCCCTGTGGTCCCCTGAATAGAGCGACAGCCCCGGAGACGCCCGCGTGCTTCCGCTCGGGGGAAATGAGGGACATCTGCGTTCCGGACTTTAGAGGGAAAGTCCTGATTGACAGGAGAGAATATTGGATGGATCCAGAAGGTGAAATGATACCTGGAAGAAAAGGTATTTCTTTAAACCCCGAGCAATGGAGCTGGCTAAGGAACAGACTTCTGACATTGATGATACAGTAAGAAAAATCTAAAATCAGTAGAGTTTATACATAAACCTGTGTGGTTTTAGTTGTTTTAATCCGTCCTTTGACACTGGCTTTTGTTTTTTTCAATGTTCTTTTCCAAGCTATTGTATTTTTTGTATTGTATTGTATTTTTAAGATGAAGACTTTTACGTGCATTATTAAGTGTTCTGAGTGAAAAAAATATTTCTCTACCTCTAATTTTTTTTATGAAACTGTATTTTCTACTAAAAGTATTTGTAGGGGTGCCTGGGTGGTTCAGTCGTTTAAGTGTCTGCCTTCTGCTGCGGTCATGATCCCAGGGTCCTGGGCTCAAGCCCCATATCATCGGGCTCCCTGCTCAGCGGGGAGCCTGCTTCTCCCTCTCCTCCCCGCCTTGTGCTCTCTCTTGCTGTCTCTGTCACTATCTCTCTCTCTCTCTCTCAAATAAATAAAATCTTAAAAAAAGAGAGAATTATTTAAAAAAATAAAAAATAAATAAAAGTATTTGTATTCATTACGTAAAGCTGCCATAACAAATTACCACAAAGTTGGATGGCTGACAACAAGAAAAATGTATTCTCTCAGATCTGGAAGCTGGAAGTCTGAAATCAGGTCCTGAGAGGGCCACACTGTCTGAAATTTCTAGGAAAAGATCCTTCTTTGCCTCTTCCTGGTTGGCGGCCATCCCTGGCCTTCCACGGTTTACAGGTTCATCATTCCAATTTCTGCTTCTGTTGTCACATGGGGTTCTCCTGGTGGGTCTCTGTCTCTTCTCTTCTTCTCATAAGGACCTCCGTCGTACTGGACTGAAGGCCCACTCCTCTCTAGCGCAACCTCAGTTGGACTATATCTGCAAAGATTCTCTTCTCAAAAAGGCCATAGTCAAAGGTACCAGGGGTTAGGACTTGAGCTCAAATACCTTTCTGGGGGACACGGTTTAAGCCACACCAGTATTAAAATTTTATTTTCCAAATTTAGGTCTTTAATCTATCTGGAATTAATTTTTGTGTTGATCTGTGGTGTGGATCTAAAATCATTTTTTTTCATGTGGGTAACCAGTATGACACAATCATGTGTACCAAATAATGTGTTATGCCCAGATTTCGAGATCCCCAAATACCACCAGGGAGCCGAGTCCGATGCAAAAGCAAAAGAGTCCTTTATTCAAGCTAGCTTGAGCTCTCTCTCACACTCACCGACACAGCGGCGTGGTGTAGAGAAAGCGAGTTTCAAAAAGCGCAACAGTTTTAGAGGGGTCAGTGGCCAATGAGTTTGTAACACACAGAAAGTTGCTTAGTAACTGTTTGAACTAGCCTATCACCCTGGCCAGAATTGGCGCACGAGTTTGGCAGGCAAAAGGCGGGGTTTATATTCTTTCCCAGGTAGGGGTTCCGCGTTCCTATTGGCTAACCCAAACCCAACCCATAGGCTGTCTGGGCTAATTAGCTCAAGGGAGGGCTGAGCCACACTCAGACCCTCCCAGAGGCAGGTCCTGTGGGAGCCACACACAAGAAGGCGGGTGTAAGCAAAAGGAGCCAGCCATGCTCTGCTCCTTCAAATGCATCCCTTCCCCATAAATTTGTGATACCGTCTCTGTTATACATCAAATTTCCTTACATATATAGATCCATTTATGAACTTCCCATTTTGTTTCATTGTTCTAATTTGTCTGTCTTTCCTTATACAAGTACCATACTATCTTAATTATGATAGGTTTAGAATATGCTTTGATATCGGTTAGAGCAACTTTATTAGAATTTCCTTGGCTATTTTTGGTTCTTTACATTTGCATGTAAACTAATTTTGAATTATCTTTCATATTGCTCTATTCTCTGTAGCTGGGGGTTTGAATTTTCCCACTGCATATGCTGATTTTTTCTCATAGCAGTTTATAATGTTAATTTTTTTCAACTAAGTTTTTTATTTTGAGATAACTATAGATGCACCTGCAATTGTTAAGAAAGAATACAGGGAAAGTCCACATACTTTTACCCAGTTTCCTCAAGGATAACATCTTGTGAAAATTTTAATACAATAGCACAAACAGGATATTAACTTTGAAAGAGTCAAGACACAGAGCATTGCCATGGCAAAGATCCTTCACGTCCTTTTATAGCCACATTCACTTCCCTCCTGCTCCCCACCCCTCCTTAACCTCTGGCAACAACTAATCTGTTCTCTATTTCTATAATTTTGTCATTTTCAGGAATGTTATGTAAATGGAATCATGCAGAATGTAACCTTTGGAGATTGGCTTTTTTCTTTATTTTTTTTTTTAACATTTATTTATTTATTTTAGAAAGAGAGCGTGCGCAAGGAGGGGGGAGGAGCAGAGGGATAGGGAGAATCCTTGAGCAGAATCACCCCTGAGGAGGAAGCCCCATGGGGAAGCTTGATCCCAGGACCCAGAGATCATGACCTGAGCTGAAATCAAGAGTTGGTTGTTCAGCCAACTGAGCCACCAGGCGTGCCTCGGTTTGGCTTTTTTTCCTCAGCATAATAATTCTCTGGAGATTCATCCAGTTGTTGTGTGTATCGGTAATTCATTCCTTTTAATTCTAAGTAGTATTCTGAAATATGGATACACTCTAGTTTGTTTTACCATTTGGCTATAGAAGGATATCTGGGTTGTTTCCAGTTTTTGACTAATAATGTCACCATCGGCATTCATGTACACTTTTTCGGGTGCATATATGCTTTCGTTTCTTTGGGATAAATGTGCAAGGTTGAAATTGGTGGGTTGTATAGTAGTTGCATGTTTAGTTTTACAAGAAACTGACAAACTGTTTTCCAGATTGGCTATACAATTTTATATTCCCACCAGCAATGAATGAGTGATAAAGTTTCTTTGCATCCTTGCCAACATTTAGTATTTTTACTATTTTCTCTTTAGTGATTCTGATAGATATGTAGTGATATCTTGTGGCTTAAATTTTCATTTCCCTAATGATTAATTATATTGAATATCTTTCCATGTGCTTGTTTTTGTCATCTGTATACCTTTTCCAGTGAAATGTTTCCTCTTATCTTTTGTTCATATTCTAACTGGATTGTTTATTTTATTACTGTCAAGTTTTTTCTTTAATTCTTTTAAATGGAGATGTAATGGACATACAACATTTACTGTAGAGTTTTGAGAGTACTTTCTAGATGGTAGCTTTTTGTCGGATGTGTGGTTTGCAAATATTTTCTCCCGATTTGTAGCTTTGCTTTTTCATTCTTCTTAACAGGGTCTTCTCTAGATCAAAAGTTTTTATTTTGATGAAGTCCAATTTATCGGTTTTCCCCTTTATAAATCATGCTTTTGGTGCAAATATAAGAATTCTTTGCCTAGCCATATATCCTGAGATTTTTTCCCCTAAAAATTGTATAATTTTACATTTAAGTCTGTGATCTGTTTTGAATTAATTTTTGTATAGGTGTGAGACTTAGGTTAAGGTTCATTTTTTTTGCCTATGGATTTCCAATTGCTTCAGTACCATTTATGAAAAGGCTATCTTTCTTCCACCAAATTGTTTTTGCATCTTTGTCAAAAATCAGGTAGGCAGATTTATGTGGGTCTATTTCTGGGTTCTCTATTCTGTTCCATTAATCTATGTGTCTATCCCTCCACCAATACCGTACAGTCCTTGATTACTGTAGCTACATAATAAGTCTTGAAATTGATTAGACTGATTCCTAGTTTTACTTTTTTGAAATTATCTTAGTTAGTCTTGTTTTCTGTCTTTTCATATAAAATTTAGAATAATCTTGTTCATATAGACAAAAAATCTTGCTGGGGGTTTGATAGGACTTGCATCAAATCTGTATATAAATTTGGAGAGAATTGACATCTTCACTATGTTGAGTCTTCCAATCCACAAACATAATATCTCTCTCTATTCATTTAGATCTTTGATTTCTTTCATCAGCAATTTGTACTTGCAGCATACAAATCCTGTACATATAATTTTTTAAAGAGTTTATTTATTTATTTGACAGAGAGAGACACAGCGAGAGAGGGAACACAGCAGGGGGGGTGGGAGAGGGAAAAGCAGGCTCCCCGCTGAGCAGGGAGCCCAATGCAGGGGCTCAATCCCAGGATCCTGAGATCATGACCTGAACTGAAGGCAGCTGCTTGACAACTGAGCCATCCAGACACCCCAATCCTGTACATATTTTGTTTGATTTACACCTAAGTGGGGTTTTTTTAGTGATTATAAATTTGTAATTTTGGTTTTCATTGCTAGTGTATAGAAAGGCAATTGGGTTTTGTATGTTTATTTTATACCCTGCAATATTGCTAAACTCACTTGTTTCTTTTTCTTTCTTTCTTTCTTTTTTTTTTTTTTTTATTTTTTATTTTTTTATTAACATATAATGTATTATTTACCCCAGGGTACTCTTTCTTTTTTTTTTAATTTGAGAAAGGGAGAGAGACAGAGCGGGCAAGAGCTGGGGGAGGCAGAAGCAGGCTCCCTATTGAGCAGGGAGCCCAATGTGGGCTCAGGGATCATGACCTGAGCCAAAAGCAGACAGTTAACCAACTGAGCCACCCAGGGCTACTAAACTCACTTATTATTTCCAACAGGGTTTAAAAAATAGATTATTTGGGATTTTCTACATATACTGAAATATGTACAGATGAAGTAATATAATGTCTGAGATTTGCTTCAAAATAACCTTGGTAGGAGTAGTGGTTGAGGATATAGATGAAACACAACTGTAACTTGATAATCACTAAATCTGGATAATAGGTACACAGGGGGTTAGCATACTACTCTCAATATCTTTGTGTATGTTTAAGATTTTTTATCATAAAAAAAAGTTCTTAGCTGTTACTTCCTATAAACGCTGCAGGATAAAGTCCTAGCAGTTGACAGGTCATTCAAGACCGTTCATGATCTGACCTCCCCCATCATTATCCAATTGTTCCTTGAACAATGAACAAAGGAACCTCTCTCTGTATGTTTCCTAGTTGTCTACAGGCTATTTTTAGTCCCAGCTCTGTGTTTTTGTTCCTGCCGCCCTGACTCCCCTCTCTTCCCCAAGAGGCTCTTCTCTCTCCTCGCAACAGGAAACCCCACTCAGCCTAGGGGAGTCAGCTCCAGAACCAGGAAGCCCTCGAGGCCTCCCCTAATCACTCTGGCCACATTCGTCTTCCCCTTTCTGACCTTCCAGAGCTCCATCATTATCATTCATTGCAGCATAGGTGTGGTTAAGAGGGGGGTTTATGGAGCCAGGCCGCTCCTATTTGGGTCCCATCTCCACTGTTTGCTAGCGGTGTCACTTTGGGCAGGTTACTTAAACTCTCTGTGCCTGAATTACTTCTTCCATAGAATGGAAATGATGATGGCATCGACTTTATACGGTGGTTGGGAGGATTAAATGGGTCATACATGTAAAGAATTCAGCAGAGTGCTCAGCACATAGTAAATATTCCATATCCAATGATTTCATTTGTGCAATCCAATTTTTTTTTAAGATTTTATTTATCTGACAGAGAGAGACAGCGAGAGAGGGAACACAAGCCGGGGGAGTGGAAGAGGGAGAAGCAGGTTCCCCGCTGAGCAGGGACCCTGAGATCATGACCTGAGCCGAAGGCAGACGCTTATCAACTGCGCCACCCAAGTGCCCCTGTGCAGTCCTATTTTATAACTAAATTTTATGTTCCTAAAGGGCAGGAACAGTAACCAAGCACTGCGTTATACACAAAGTAGATGAAAAGAATCACACAGTCATGATTTGGAACAGTTTAAATCGGACAAATTAAGTCAATATTTGCATAATTTATGAATTATTCCAGTCACTGCCTTCTCTTTTGCCCATTCACTGACTATACCAGGGTTCTTGGTCAGAAACAGAAACCTATTCCTGCTAACTTAAGAAAGAAAAGGACATACTAAAAAGATCTGAAGGAAGGCTAAAGACCTAGACTCAGAACAGGGTAAGAACCCGGCAGCCCCGAGTGAGAGAGGCAGGGAGGGCAGTCTCACGATCATGCTAGAATGAATAAGTGCCCACCCATTTTTTTGGTCTTTGTTTAACTTGTTAAGGTTTAGTCTAGAGAAAGCGTTTAGGCGATCCAGATTGAGCCAGGTGCCCACCCGTTGGTCAGAGGGTTAAAAACAAAAATCTGGTAAGGTTTTTGTGGGGAAAGATATTAACTAAGGATTAAAGAGAACCCTTGCTCTGTCTAGCTTTTCTCTGGGGCTCCTGAGTTGACTGGTGCATTGTGGAAGGAATGCAGGCTGGATAAATATTTCTGTTTGACTGGTAAGCTTTTCATCCTTAGTTTTAAGACTTGACTTCTATTTGAGTCCAAAGGGGGCACAGTAAGGGCAAGTAAGTACAAATGAAGGAGTAGTTTCTGCTCGTATTAGTTTCTGCTGATGATGCGAGCCCCATGCCAGCCAACTGGTGCTCTTTGTAGCCTTTGAAACAGCTAGAATCTAAGAAGTTTCTGGAAAACTGGTTAGATGGAATTGCCTGGATCTTCCACTCTAAAACCTGGCAGTAAGGGGAACTTTTCTTGCATCCCACTAGTCCTGTCTGCCCCCACCTCATCCTGCCCCAGGCTTCCCAGGGACCCTAATTAGTGGGAACGTACCCAGAAGCCAAAGCTCCTCCAGGATGAAGGTAATGATGGGGACCTAAAAACTATCAAAGTTGGAAACCAAGGTTTCTAAGTCTGGTTGTGCAAATCGTTTTTGGAAACTCTCAGGTGTCCTGAGACCTGGTGCTTTCCGGTCAGACAGAGACACCAGTTCTCAGAGGAACTGGGCACAAGGCTGGAAGATCAAAAAGGGAGGAGCCCAGGATATTTTCTGGGCGAATTTGGGTCACCTTATCTTGTGCTAAAGAATGTTTCGGGAGTATTGTAAAGCAGCAGCTGTCTTGACTGTCCTTTAATATCGATACACTTTTTGTACATTCCCTCTGCATTTCATGGGGAAGATTTTTTTTTTCCCTGAAACAAAACCCAAACAAACCAAAATTAGCTCTTTACATCTTAAAACATAGTATGACCACTTTGCAGATATTTCAATACATACATAAAAAGGGAAAAAAATTACTGCATAATCCCATCATTTCAATAGAACCTCATTTATTTTAGTATTTTTTTTTTAATTTCTTTCCTTCTTTTCCTTTATGAATTTTTTCTTTCCAGGGATATTTTTCCGTAGTTGTAATAATGACGTGTGTGTGTATATAAATATATATATATGTGTATATATATATATATATATATATATATATATATATATATATAAAATTTTATTCAAATTCCAGTTAGTTAACATACAATGTAATATTTGTTTCAGGTGTACAATTTAGTGATTCAGCACTTCCATACAACACTTGTCTCATCACAAGTGCACTCCATATAATATATATATATATTTATATATGAGCTTATTTTTTAATAATTTTAGACTTACAGAAAGATGGCAAAGATAGTGCAAGAGTTATTGAAAATTTCAGTTTTCACTAATCTTACCATCTTACATTTTTCACCACTAAGAAACCAACATTTTTACATTACATTTAATCAAACTTTAGATTTTATTCTTTGCTGCTAATGTCCTTTTCCCGTTCCAGGATCCAATTCAGGATGGAACATTGTATTTAAACATGTCTCCTTGGGCTCTTCTGGTGTGTGGCAGTTTCTCAGTCTTGCTTTTCGCGTCCTTGCCAGTTTTGAGGAGTACGGTTCAGCTAATTTTGTAGAAAGTCTTCAAATCGGGTTTGTTTTATGTTTCTCTCATGATTAGATCTAGGTTATGGGTTTTTGGAAGGAATATCATAGAAGTGATGTGCCCTTCTCATCACATTATATCCAAGATGCGTAATATCCATACGACATCACTGGTGGCATTAACCTTGATCACTTGGTTAAGGTAGTATTGGCTAGGTTTCTCCATTGTAAACTTGCTCTTTTCCATTTCCATACTTTTTTTTTTTTTTTTTTTTTGAGAGTGAGAGAGAAAGAGTGTGTGAGTGGGGTTAGGGGTGGGCGGTGAGGGGCAAAGAAAAAGAGAGTCTCCAGCAGGCTCCACGTCCAGCATGGAGCCTGATGCTGGGCTCAATTTCACAATCCTGCGATCATGATCAGAGCTGAAATCAAGGGTCGGACACTCAACCAACTGAGCGTCCAGGCACCACCTTTTTTTTCTCCCCCTTTGTAAGTGAATCACTAATTCTAGTCCATCTTCAATGGGAGAGAGGATTAAGCTCCACCTCCTGGAGAGGAGATAATTTACAGATATTGTTTGAATTTTTTTGTGAGGAAGATTTGTCCCATTACTCATTTATTTATTCTATCATCTATGTCAGTAAATATTCCTGTATATTTGTAATACATTTTTCTTCCTTTGTTTCATATAACATTGTGTTATAAGATTTTTTTCTATGTTACTATCGTGGTGTTTACAATCATCATTTTGATGGTTGCATCTATTTTGGGATATTTTCCGTTGTTAACTTTGAACCCTTATAAATGATGCTGCAGCAAACACCCTTTGAAACAATGTTCTGGGATTGTATTTGAGCTCTGGCATGATGTCTGGAAGACAGAAATATAGTGAGTTTATTTAGGACCGATGTATGTATATAGGGATGGATGGATGGATGGTTGGTTGATTACTGGTCTGGTGTTCTTTTTTCCCCCTTTCGAACAGTATTCTTGAGCTTAGCCTATGCAGATCTCAAGTCTAAGTTAAATGTTGAGAAGCTTGAGAACTTGATGAAATACAGGCTTTGACTTTGTGTGAACTACAACTACTTTGTAACAATAAAGTACGCTTCTTAGAACAAGTAAGATTTTGTACTATGCGCTATTTTTCTATCTCGAGGTGGAAAATGTTCCGACATTTGAACAGTGTCAGTAGCTTTTCACGTGGCTTTATCATTCTCTCAGCTTACCTTGTAGACATGAAGATTTTTAAATCCCTAGGGTGTTTTTAGGGCATCTAAATATGATCCTATCTCCCAGTTTAGTCCCTGGCAAGGAAAGGCTCGCTGTTTAATAATAAGGTGAATAAAGGGCATTTGGAATGTTACCTTCCCTGATAATGGCTGCTAGACGAAACAAAACAGAAACAGTTGCAAAGTAGCTGAGGAAGAGAAGGGAGATGAGTATATTTTTATTACTTTAAGATTCAAGAAAGTAACCACTGCAGAGATTTAGTGTCAAGGAAAGAGTTGAGAGCTAAGAAGGGTGGTAGTCAGAGGCAAAGTCAGAACAATCCTGTCCCTGGTCTCACAGTGTACTTCTGACCATTCTTGTTCCCATGTAGAACAGGCAGTTCCTTACCTTCCAATGGCCACGTGGCCATTCATGCATTCGTCCCATTCATTTACTCGTCTGTTGTGCTATTAGAGAAAATGCTAAATAACAAGACTGAGTGAGAAGTAGTCTAACAGGAGACCTGGAGAGAGGGCTAAGGGCTCACAGAGGATGGCAGAGAATAAATCAGAGAAAACCAGGATGTAGCTGAGTTAGCTCTTCAAAGGAAGAAGGACCAACGCGTAGTTGGGAAACAGCTAGTAGTTCAGGGAATGGCAGGAAGTGAAGTTAGGAAGCTAAAGCATGGCCATGTTTTGAAGATCCTATATGTACCAGGGGAAGGAACCAAACTTTATCTTGTAGAGAGAGACAGTGGTGAGTTTTAGGCAAAGGAGTGTGACCTCACTAGTTTTCCATCCTCTCCCCTGCTCCAAACTCCTCATCCCCACTCTGGAGGGCAATTTGGCAATATTTACCAAAATTATAAATGCACACATATTTTGTGCCAGTTGTTCCACTTTGGAGAATTTATCCTACAAATACTTGCACCCATATAAAATAACGTATAACCAGATTTTTCACTGCAGCATTGTTTGTACCAACAATAGATGGGAAACAACTTAAATGCTCATCAATAGGTAACTGGCTGAATCAAGTATTGTCCAATCATACAATGGAAAATGTGCCACTATAAACAAAAATAAGGAAACTTCACGTACCGATACAGAAAATTCTTTAAGATACTGGTTTTTAAAAAAAAAAAAAAACAACAAGGTACATAAATGTATATGTAATATGCCAATTTTTTTAAAAGCGTGAAGAATAAGAAGTTTATATTTTGGGGGCGCTTGGGTGGCTCAGTCGGTTAAGCATCTGCCTTCAGCTCAGGCCATGATCTCAGGATTGAGCCCCGACTCTGGATCCCTACTCAGCGGGAAGTCTGCTTTTCCCTCTCCCTCCTCCCCCTTCTCTCCTCCAACCCCGCTCGTGCGCTCTGTCTCACTCTTTCTCTCAAATAAAACCTTTTTTAAAAAGTATATATTTTGGGTTTTTTTTTTTAAGACTTATTTATCTGAAAGAGAGTGAGTGACAAGGAGGGGCTCGATCTCTGCATCCTGACATCATGACCTGAGCCGAAACCAAGAGTCAGACGCTTAACTGACTGAGCCACCCAGGAGCCCCAGAATAAAAAGAATATACTATTTGCTTGCATTTCAATAAAGAAACTCTCTAAGGATAAATAGAAAAGTAATGAGGGATACTAAAGGGGGTGAGGCAAAAACTGGGCACATGGCTACAGACATGGGAGACTTTTCACTGCATACTTTTTTATGGACTTTAAATGTGTGAATGTATTGGAAATTAAATACTATTGAACAAACAAAAGAGAGAGAGAAGCAGCTCTCTTTCATTCCTTTTTCCTCTGTAGGCTCATTCCTGCTTTTCTCCGTGTCAGGACTTTCTTTTCTTTTTTTTTCTTTAAGATTTTATTTATTTATTTGACAGAGAGAGATGACAAGTAGGCAGCGAGGCAGGCAGAGAGAGAGGGGGAAGCAGGCTCCCTGCTAAGCAGAGAGCCCGATGCGGGGCTCGATCCCAGGACCCTGAGATCATGACCTGAGCAGAAGACAGAGGCTTAACCCACTGAGCCACCCAGGTGCCCCAGGACTTTCTTTTAGGTAGATCTGTGGTTGTGGGGCTTCCATTGGTTAAAGGAAAAATTACAAATCTTCTTTTAGTCCATTGCATGGGGGACCTATGGCTGGCATCTAGGCTGAATTTCTTTCCTCAGATTTTAAGTGGCAAAGGCTAGGAGGTGAGGAGGAGAGAAAGGTGCCTTTTACTTGGCTTGTTTCCGTCTCCCCACTGCTAGTGTTGAAGCCTTTGGGGGCTTGCCGTGGAAACAGGGGTTTGGGGGAGAAGCCGGGAGGCTAGCTTCTGTTCCTGCCGTGGGCCAGTGGGGAGATAAAGCCAGTTGAGAACTACAAGCATCACTGTTTAAAAGGAAAACAAGTGAGATATTCCCAGGGCGGTGAGAGAAAAGGACAAGATGTAAGAAAGGGCCAGAAGGTTCCAGGTCATCTGAGCTGCACTGCTGGGTCACAGTCTTCCATCTTATTGGTCTGCTGCAGCCTCTCAGAAGGCTGGTCCCTAAAATTCCCACCTACCTAAGAGCCCTCCCACCACTCAAGATTTATTTTAACCCACTAACCCTCACCTCGCTGGTCTGGTATGAGGACATGGTCATGATACTGGGATAAATGACAGAATCCATGGAAAATTAACGACTACGTCTCTGATGTCCCTCCAAAGCCTCCAGAAGTAGTTCACAGAAAAGATGGTGGCAAGGGTAAAGGTAAAGCACAGTCTCATGTCCTCCATACTCCTAAAGCAGTACTGCTAAGCAGATTCTCTTGCCTTGTCAATCACATTTATCTTTGATCCCAAGAACATCAAGCTAGCAATGGGTAAGCGTGGGCCATCTGGCAGCTGCTATCCCTAACATTTTAAGCAAGCAGTTGGATATCCTGGAGACTTGTTATGGGAGAAGACTGTAGCTGATCAGGGCAGACGAGTCAGCAGGATGGGGTAGGCAGAGTGATCCCTTTTCCCCATACTCTAAGCCAGAAGTTCATAGGAAAAAGGAAGCAGGCTTGGGCCTCACTTTAACCAAGATACTATAAAAACTATGCCTATTCTATACCAGTAGAGGATATAGCAAATGTACACACCCCTGGGGCCACCGGGAATGATGAATAACATAGCCAAGGCCCCAGTGGATGACTCCCCAGCTCCCAGTTCCCCATTCTTTGGGGTGTGTCCTAATACTGGGGGGAAGTCCCCAGCACAGTGGTTACCCTTTGGCCTGCCTCACTGGCAGCCAGGCTCAAGACATTTGCAAATCCTGCAGCTGAAGATCCTGGGGTTGTCTCTGAGCTCATTCTGAGTCTTAGTTGTTAATTTTCTTGGGTTCTGTCATTTCTTCCAGTATCTTTCCATCTCTTGCTCCTCAGCCTTTCGTTCACTGATTTAAAATGCCCGAGTCATTGTAGAACATTTGGAATGTGTCTTGTTTTCAGAGGTCTGGGGTAAGGAGTGGACAGTGACGACAATATTCCACACCCTCGTCCAAATCAACATAATTTCTCTCTTGAAGCACTACAGCCAAGCCTCTAGAAGATCCCACTGCTTCTACTACTTTCCCCTATTTATTCTCTGAAAAGTACACACTGACATTTTAACCAGATGAGTCACTCCTCTGCCTAGGACTCTTCGGTGGCTTTCCAACATTCTAAGAATAAAAGCTAAAATTTGCAGTTCAGTCCTTCCTGCAGTTCCTTGCCCAAACTCCTCGTGTGTCAGCACCAACACATATGCCGGTCCTCATCTGGAGCCCTCTTCTCCCTGCTCTGCCTCCTCAGGGGCCTTACTCATCTCCAATCTAAATGATTAAGATTTTTTAAATTTAGTAGCATCTACTCTTTTCCTTCATAGCTCTTATTAGATCTTGTAATTACATATTCATTTTGTTAACTTTTGGGTAATGTCTGTCTCCCCCTCAAGACTCTAAGTGCCCTAGGGGTAGGGATTGCCTCCATTTTGCTCCCTGCAATAGCCACAGAGCCTAGCACAGAAACTGGCATACAGCAGGTATCCAAATGTTCAAATGTTTGACGGGTGATTAAACAGGAAGAGATTGGCACAGCTAGAGATGGTTGAGATGTAAGATGAGAACCTGAATTTGTGTGCCAATGACAGAAGAGGAACAAGGTAGATTTATTTCCAAGAGAAAAACCAGCAGAACTTGATGACAGCTGGTAGGAAGGAGATAATGCTTTGTTAGCTGAACATGTTAGTTGACTCAGAGAGGAAGGAGTTGAAGACAACCGAATTTTCAAGCTGGGGTGACTATTGGTTAGGTTTGGGGGAATATGATATTTCTGTTGGTTTTAGACATATCAGTGGCAGATGACCATGGGAGGCCAAAGCAGAATTGTTCAGAAAGTTGCAGGGGGAAGCTGGAGCTCCAGTGGGCCAAGAGCGTAAGAGAGAAACTCAGAGCAAGTGGTTCACAGAAGTGAGAATCAGAGAAAGATTAGGGCTTCACTTTATGTTTATTTTCTTTTAATAAATTTTTTTTTATTTTTAAGTACCCACTGAACCCAACATGGGGCTTGAACGCACAACCCTGAGATCAAGAGTCGCACACTCCACTGACTGAGCTAGCCAGGTGCCCCATCTCATTTTAAAGTAGGAGATTCACATGAAAAGGATGGGTAGGGGGCACACCTCGAGCACGGGTAATGGCTAGCGCCTGTATCTCTGATATGTGAAGAAACAGAAATCCAGAGAAGCAAAGCAATCCGCTCAAGGTCACACAGCAAGTCAGTGATGACACATTCTCAACACACTTTTCCTGACTTGGAAGGTCCAGTTTTCTTTGTGTCATAATTCAGAAACCTCCTGAATTTTCAACCATGCCTGTTCTACCATGGACACTCAATACCATTTCCTGATAGTCACAGCAGACAAATAAAAGGCAGGGATTTCATTTCCTTAGTTTATTAAAGGTGACAACAAACTGTTAGGCTGTGTGGGAGTTACAGCAAGTAGCAATCCGGTTCAGAACACGACTCGTACACGAACAGAATATCTCTATTTAGACTCTTGCCCCTTTTATGTTAATTCAACAGAAGCTCTAAAGCCCTTGGCAGAGAAAGTCAGTAACAGCCTCATTAAAGTGGAAAATACCTGCCTTCCACTCTTCTGCTATGTCTCGAACCTTGTCTCTACCTTGTAAGCCAACTTTTAACTTTTTTCCCTTTATTTATAAAAAAGAACTTCTTTCCTCCCATTTCACTCAGAAGGAATGCTCTTCAGTGCATTCAAAGCTTTTCCCCACAACGGCAGGGGGTTTTTAGATACTGCTGTAAGTTGCAAAGTGCTTTCAAAACATCCCATAGTCTCTCCTCTCTCTCTTTCCCCTCAAATAAATAAATAAATGGGTATTTGGACAGTGATGACAGCAGGGTGTCAGGGTCACTAAAACGGCTATGCGATCTAAGGAGATGGAATGGGGAAGGTGGAGAAAAATAAGTGAAAAACCAGGAGCACATAGTTGAGCTCAACTTTTGAAACTGTCAGCGTTTCCCCCTTTGGTCCTCTGCTAATACGAAACAGGCGGGACAATAATGATAGTACATCTCTCCTCCAGTGTAGCGACTTAAGAGTAAGGAGCTAGATGTGTGATCTATACCAAAATTGGACACAGAGCTCACCTTTTTTTTTTTTTTTTTTTACAAACCCCTGAGTCTGAATCTGAGGCCTAACCCTTAGTAAGACTTGAGTAGTGTGGGGCCATTCCCCTGAAGGACAACAGAGCTCCTAGTTAGCCCCTCAAAACCGGGCTGGGCTAGAGCACTCGGCCCTCAGAGCCTCCTCCTGAGGTTGACCTGAACAGAGAAGAGCCTCAGGGTCTTCCAGCCCGATCCCAAGTCTAAGGCAGAGAGACCAATGCCCAACGCCATGGGTCACTTGCTCCCTGCTCCCTCTGGCCCAGGTGAAGCCCCAGCTCTGGCCATTACCCTGCTGCCTCTGGCTTAGCCACTCATCAGCTTCCGCCAACTGTGTGCTGCTTTCTGTCCAGCTTCTTGGGGCAGCGTCCACACCAAGTTTTTTCTCCCAGCGACCAATTATGGAAAGACAGGTGTACAAGAAGTCAGGCCCAGGGAAAAAGCGCTGTGGGCTCTTGTTCACAGAGCTGCCAGCCCTCAGAACAGCGACCCTGACAGGTATTGTAGGTAGGGGTTGGGGCAACAGCAACATAAAGAACACCACAAACATATTCACGGTCCCATCAAAACGCACATTTTAAGAAAAGCTATGTGTGTGTTAAAATTAGTAATAGGAAAAGAATGAGTGAATATATGGATATCACCAGGCTCCAGAGCTCAGTGCATAATAGGAACATTCACACACTCACACCCACAAATGGCCAAGTTCTCTAACCCCACTAATGGCAGAAATCTCCCTGCCCCCACCTTGACTTTAACAAAAGAAACTAAGGCAAGAGTTTGGCCACCAGGGAGAGTCCCAGCTCTGCTGCAGGAAGAGGATGAGAATGGAGCGGGGCCATACTTTCACTCAGAACCAAAATGGCCGTCTAACAGAGGGCACAGTGGCAAGAGACCCATAAATAAGATGGTGGATGGAGTTTGTGTCTGCAACTTGGATGGCGTTGGGGACTTGCCTGAGCTTGAAAGATCGTATCTGGACCAGAGCTAGGTTGACTCAAAGAGACCTTATCACGTGAGAGGAGGCCAACAGCTCCTTTGAACAAATAAATGCTCTCGAAGCAACAGCGCTGCAGCCTCACCTCTGCCTGATGGAAGGCTGTGAAGGGGCCTGGCTTAAGTGACAGTTCTGCTTCTTTGCTTCAGGCCCGCCAGGGTAAAGAAAGTCAGTCTGACATCATCGATGCCTAGACTATTTCCAACAAGGAGGTCAAGGTGGCCTCCTTGGGGTCTCTGAGGATTCCAGGTAAGAATGCTATTTTTACGGCCTCACAAAGACCTACATAAGCTGGACAGGATGCCCACAATGTAGTCCCATTCTCTGCTACTTCTCCTCAGGGCCCAGTCTGACTCTATTCTCAGAGAGAGGCAGAAAACTCCATCCTCCTATTTCAGCAGCAAAGAAGTCAGTTGGTTGCAAAAGGCCTGACTCGGAAGCTCCAGAACTAAAACAAAATAAACCTGGAAATGATCCTTGAAATGCAGCTGAAACCAGATCTGGTCCAAGTAGAGAAGGCCAC
>CM052799.1:132648141-132714036 GCA_028533885.1 Nasua narica
GGAGAACAACAAAACCCTAAAGCTCAAGAGGCTGAAAAGACTGGGTTGGGAGCTTATGAATGATCTCACACCAGTTTGGCAGATACCATCAGAAGGAACTGAAGAAATAAAAGAAGCCAGATGCAAAAGATCACATATTGTATGATTCATTTATATGAAATGTCCAGAAAAGGCGAATCTATAGAGACTGAAAGCAGATTAGCAGTAGACTGGGGCTTGGGATGGAACAGAAATTAATTATAAATGGGCATAAGTAATCTTATTGGGATGATATAAATATTTGAAAAATGGATTATGGTGATGGATGCACAACTTGGTAAATTTACTAAAAATTACTGAAAGGAGTAGGTGTTGATGAATATAAAGCTTTCTATGAATAAGCTTTCTGTGATCACAAGGTTTATATGTACTTTATTGCTAGGAGGAAATAATTTCCAAATTGATTCCTTCAGAAACACTTCTGTTCCATATGGTCTACTCAGTGAATCAGGATCTAAGAAATGTGATTACATCAAGCAGAGTATTCATAGATGATGATGTCCATAGTGATGCTTAAGCACTTACATTTTTCCAAGGGTGTTATAGATTTTAATGACCTTCCTCTGATAGTATCTTCAGAGGTTCTTCAATAGCATAAATCACTTCAGATGATCAAAAAGATACACATCTGTAAGCCTCTGGATATAATCAGAAGACTGCTAATGAGAAGTATAATGACACTTTTTCGAAAGAACTTTGTACTGTTAATAAGCCAGAAACAGATGAAAAGGAACAGAAAGCAATAAAGAAGCCTAGAGTAAAGAAAGATGAAATGTAAATGATATTTTCATAAATAAGAATCCATGTGTAGAAAGAAGGTAAAACAAGCCACTACTTTTGAGAGAACTCGTTCTGATTGCTTTCCCTGTAACTCCTATAACGTGTGCTAGGATTGTGGGTACAAGAAAAAGTAGTTTTTTAGTTGAAAAATGTTTCATACATATAAAATGTATAAATGTATAAAAATGCATAAAAAACTTTAAAGCTCCCAAAATGGGGGAAGAAAAGATGCCAGGAACACCAAATAAAAGTCTGCCTTATGGTTAAAGCAAACTGCATATATGCTCTGACCGACAAATGGCCAGCAGTCAATCAATGTACCTGCAAATGGACTGTGGTTGTAAACACATAAGAAACCAGTTAAAAAAGTGATAGGATAATTACTTCTCAAACACGGGAAGATGATGTTGAAATAAATTAACAACTGTTCGGGAATAGAGAAAAAGGAGCCTAAATACTCTCATTTCTTCAAATCTTTACCTAATCTTACCTAAGTATTTCAAATTCTAGTGGCTGACATCATTAACAGTTAAAATGAACTGTTTAATAAAAAGTCCTGAGTTTTGCTGGTGTGTTTTTAAAGCACTTTGAGTTGAAAATTGCTCCTTTCATTTAATTCCACCTACAGAAAGCCTACCCGTTTGAATCATAAAGCAATAATTAAGGCCAAACATTGGCAGCAGTAAATCCTAATTGTATACAAAATACCAAGAAGAGATAGCTTTCTGCAAACTGACTCTGCAAATTCAAAACTCTCAAGACACACTATGCTTCCATACCATTCTAGCTGACTTTTGCTGTCTGAAATGTAGCCGTAGCTTAGCTATTGGTTTGAACTTCAATCTCTTCACTCGACCGTTGCTTTCTAAACCATCTACTACCTTCATCAGCCATAATGACCACTCAGTCTATCAATATCACTGTAGGAAAGGATCAACAAGGACAATCTCAGGGAGGAGGATTACTGGGGGGGTCATATGAAGAAGAAAATGAGTATTTGAAATGCTCTTTGCTGGATCAAGTCTGCTTTTTCCTGACTACTTCCCTAAACCTTACAGACAGGTGTCACAAGATAAAGAATGTACACAGCTGATGCAAACATTCACACACATGCATGTATGAGCATCCACACTTTCAACACGGGCTACCTGAAAACATCGAGGCCATTGACACTGAGAGTCCGTTCTTTGACATGTGAGTCAGGTTAGATCCTTCGCTACCATCTGTGATAATGATTATAAAAGGGGGCCCTTTAGTATTCAGACAGGAGGTAAATCAATGAGAATGACAGTTCTAAACCATATATTCCTGGAATCAGGACTTGACTTTGCTCCAAAAGATGGACTGCTTTGTAGGACATTACATCCACAGGTGGGTACTCAGTATGTCTTGGGACACAGTTCCTGCAGCTTCCCCGAACCAGCCTGGCCTTAAAGACCTTGAAGATAGTGGTTCTCAACCAGGGGAGATTTTGCACCCTTGTAGATAGTTGGGTAGAGGCTGGGGATGAAGCCAAACATTCTACAGTGCATCGGACAGTCTGTTACAACAAAGAATTGTCTGGCCTAGAGGTTGAGAGACCCTCCCCTATGGTCTTCTCCTTTAAGAATTTCCATCCTGAGCTGACCAGAGTTAGGTGACTAAACAACTCCTCTGGGGCCACAAATGCAACAACAGTTTCCCATAGGAATGCCTTTCATGCCACCACCAGGAAGGCTATTTCAAATTTGGCTCCCTCCAGAATGAACAGCTTCCCCTGGCTCCCTGCTTTGCTGCAAGGAACACTTAGTAGTCAAGGGGACTGCTCCACACCCAATGAAGCAGTGATTTGAATTTATCTTACCCTCAAGAGATTCTGTTGATCCGAGAGATAGGGCAGAATACTTTATTTTTTTTTAATTTGGAGATCAAGTCAATCACAGATTGTGGTATAAGAAACAATAAATATAGTTGGTCTCTGCTTAGTTTCCGGCACAGAGCTCCTAAAATCTTGGCAATTTCCAGAGTGATCGGAATGTCTTTTGTTACTCAGAACAAGGCCCTTTCTGTTATATCTGAGTTTATGCTAATTAGTGAGCTTGGGGAGCATCCAGATAACTTCAGGATGGGGCTGGTTGCCAGAAGAAAACCTGAACCACCAGGTTAGAGGGTTAGAGTTTTTAGCCCCTCCCCCATCACCCAAAAAGGGAGGGGCTGCAGATTGAGTTCTATCGCCAATGGCCAATGATTTAAGCACTTAAGTAATGCCTACCTATGATATGAAACCTTGATAAACACACCCAGTGGAGAGGTTTGGGAGAGCTACTTGGTTGGTGAACATACTACCAGACTGAGTGCACGGACAGAGGCTGCCGTGCTCGGGAAACTTTGCCCGTGCCCTAAGTACCTCTTCAGCTGACTGTTCATTTGTGTCCTCTACGATAAACAGTAATAACAGTAATCTTAACTACAGTGTTTTCCTGAATTCTGTAAGTCACTCTAGCAAATTATGGAACGTGGGGCTCACGGGAAACCCCTGAATTTGTAGTTGGCCGGGGAGAAGAGCAGGTAACCTGTGACCCCACTAGTGGTTGACATCTACAATGGGAGTATCCTGTGGGATTGAGCCCTTAACCTGTGGTGTCTAAACTACCTCCAGGAGTTAACATCAGAATTGAATTGCTAAGATACTCAGTTGATGTCAGAGAACTGGAGAAATGTTGGAAAACCACATACAAAGAAACCCCCCAAATGGAGTTTAAAGTGGCAATTACTGTCATGAAGAGAAATCAGATATATTAAAGAGAACAAAGAAGGAAGACTTCCTAAAGACCTGGAAAAATATGTGTAAAAACTGTATTTCTGAATGGGGAAGATATTCAACTACCACCAAGTTTTGATTACTATTGGAGGTCTGTGCAGGTGAAAAGTGAATTACATCCATTCTCTAGATTGATATAAACAGATCTATAAAAAAAGATCTATTCATCATCATCTTACAATGGGGAAATATAGATACAATTCACCTCTATAAGAAAATAACTCATGGGGGAAAGCTTACGTCCCAGAACTGCTTTTCGGTTTGTTTGTTGCATTGATGGGAACTTGAAGAAATTTATGATTTACAGGAATGAATTAATCCATTAATCATGGGTTAACCTGATTTAAGGCAACTGCCTTCGGAGGTTAGAGCCCCTCCCCTTCTCTGTGTCTTACAACAACTATGATGAGGGTCTGTGATTCCGCTAAGCAAGTTAGTTCTGATAGAATAAAGCTCTACTTTGTAAACATTTTTTCCCCCGTTTTGCTTCCCCCTCATGACTCTTTTTGTCCTTTTCTCTTAGGATTATAACAGAGCTCCTTTTAAACACTTTGAAACAATTCCGATTGTGTTGTGGAACACAAGAGAATAGGGTTCTAATTTCAAGCAGGTACCAGCCAGCCCTAGGCTGTGAGCAGGAGGAATCAAGAGTGAAAATCCAAGAGAAAGGTGCAACTGAGACCCATCAAGGTGACTCCAGAAGCCAGACCGCTCCGAAGCACTTCCTTTCAGTGTTCTTTTCTGCTTAAATTTTACTAAAGGGATTTGGTTTTTTAGCAAGAGAGGCCGTCTCTTACAATTACTGACAATATTCCAAGATGGACCATATTGAAGATTCTCAATACTCGGGGAAAGCTTCTCAGTCTATGACTTCAAATCGAAAGAAACAGGTAATGAAAGTGGCTTGAAATAGTGTCGCTCCTTACCTTGGATTTCAAATTCATCAACCTCGTCCGCAGAGCCAGAGTCAGAGAACTGTGTTGAATCACGGGAACTAAACTGGGAGCTGCTAGAAGTGACCCGAAAGCCTGCTATGTTTAAAAAAAGAAAGAAGGAAAGGGAATAAGCAGGACAGAAAGAGGTCACCTACTCTGAGGGTCACAATGAAAGGGACCTGGCATGACTTCGACAGCAAAGGAAACAGAACCTTGGCTGGGAGTGATGCTGGGGGAAATGGAAACGAGCTCTTCTCGCCTAGCGCTCCCCATTTTATTCCCGAAATTTTGAAAGTTTCACAGAAACAGAAGCTACTACTATCTGGGACTACTACTGGGACTACTGGGACTACTACTATCAGCTCTGGGACCGGCAGTCTTAGTTCTCATACCAGAAACCTATTTTTTGGAAGATATTTCTGAAGTAGGAAATGGATGAACTCTAGGACTCTGGGTCTGGTAGGAAAAAAATTAGAACATAAAAAAAACAAATCTTTCTGACGGCAGAGGAACCCTTGGCTTGATTACATCTCAAAGTGAGACAAAAAAGGAAGCGCACGAGGCACCAAGTCTTATCCCGAAGCCCTGTGGCAGTGGAAGTAAGGTGCTCGCAGCCCCACTCACTTCCGTGCTCAGTCTCCTGGTACATGGGGAGCAGGTTTCTGGTGCGGATCTGCTGGCGACGAAGGCGGATCTTCTGCTTCAGTTCCTGGATCTCTCTGTCGCTGTCCTCCTCCTCTTCCTCCTCCTCTTCCAGGCACTGGCTCATCATGTTACACTTCATGAGCTCAATGGCGGCAATCAAGGACTCTGAGATGCTGAAGTGCGCATTCTCCTGGGGAAAGCAGAGCACCAAAGAAGTTGCTGCGCAAGGGGCTAGATGTGTTGAACCCCTCACCGGTTGTAATGCTGGCAGGTAGAGCTTCTAGCACATGCATTGCTTTCATTCAAAACACTTAGGGGAAACAAACACTTCTGTCATAAGAAAAGCTGATGGCCAAAAAACCTGTCCTACCTCCTCTTTGTTCTCAAACCTGCCAGGTTTGGCCTTCCTGTCCTACTTTCTACATAAAATTATGACAGGGAACAAGTCCAGAATTTAGCGTCTTTCCTTTTAGGTCTTTCCTAAAGCCATACCCCTATAGACAAAACATTAAGGTAAATGTAATAGCTCAGGATAAAGTGCTTTATAAGTTCTAAAATGCTACAGGGACATTATTTATTACATATCTGAGCCTTAGAGCAAAACAGAGAAGTTCATTCTGGAAATGGCTTTTACCTGAGTTCCAGGGTCAAGGAAACAATAACCACGTGGCTAAAATTCAATACTTCCGTGCCCAAGGCAGCTTCTAATACAAAATTAGTAATATTTTGGACTCCATGAGGAGCAGACACTCCCTGAGAAGTTCTCTAGAGACTGAACTTGTTGAGCTTATCTTTACTCTGAACTTACTTTCTCCCATGAACTTACTTTGCTCATCTTTCTGCTGCATACTAAAACCTTTTTGGACCAATGGCCCCACAGCCCCTCAGGCCAGATGTCCTAACTCATGAGCTCTTCAGCGCCGCTTAGATTCCTCACCTTTTCCAGGTCTGCGCAGCTTCCGAAGTCTTGCTCAGACAGGTAGCTGATGAGGGACTGTCCTTCCGATGGTCTTCGGAACATGCCCTCCCCAGAGCACAGGTACTGACCGCCCTCTGTGGGAAAACAGAATGTGGATGTGAAAAGCTCTGACTTGGAAAGCAAACCTGTAACAGACAAAGCGTCTTGAGAAGTCTGATGATTTTACCACTAGAGACACTCTCAAGTTCTCCCAGGTAACAGGATGGAAAGAAGATGTCTACTTTCTAAAGGAATTTCTCTGAATCTCAGAATCCCCAGGCACTAAGCCTCTTGGTTAAAGAATAAAATGAAGAGAGCCCAGAGACAATCGATCCTTTTGCCATCAAAATTTAAAGATGACATACTTGGCCTCCTACCCTACAAAAAAGGAAACAAAAAAACCTGTGCTGAGAATCAGACAAGGGAACAAATAACCTTCTCCTGTGGATGATTTCCATGTGGAGCTTCTCTCCTGGTAATTCAGCCTCACCACTCAAAGGCTTCTTTTCAAGGTCCCTCTCACCCACTCATAGAGCCATTCCATCTGGAGCGACAGACATTCCTAGTGATAACACCCACAGCCCAAGACAGGGTGGGACCCCCTAAGTCGGAAAAGAGCAAGAGAAATGGCAGGGCTGTGGGATTTCTAGCATGGGGGCTGTAAACGATGGAAGGAAGGGTGAGGCTGTACAGTGTGTACCCTCCACGGAGCCGACGTGAGGCAGACAGCTCAGAGCTCAGCAGGCACGAGGGGAGAGCAGAGGAAAGACACAGCTGCAGCCCTGGCCTGCCTAGTACTCACCATACTCCAGGTACAGAGAGCTGGGTGTGCTGACTTCACTGCTTGGGCCAGAGTAGGGCAAGGGGCCTCTCAACTTCGACTTATCATTGCAGGATTCTAGTGTCAGTGGCCACCAGGGAGTAAAAACACACATACGAGGTGAGCAACACATACATTCCCAACTTCGGAGTTTCCACATTTAACTGCTCCCATTCCCAATGCCCTCCCACGCAGGAGAGAGGTGGCACACCAACGGGGAACAGTCCCAGAATGCAGGAACACATGGAGGAAAGGAGATGGGGACTCGGTATATTCTAAGAGGAAAAGAGAAAACATGACCTAGAATGCAGCAACACAAAGGTGAAAAAGAAATCAAGTCAAAATGGACTCATGAATTTACTTCTTTTTTCTTCCACCTTCTTACCAAATGTTCTAGGAATATTGGCCAATTTCCAACCTCTTGACAAGAACCAATGTAGAAGACATTGGTCCTCACATGGTAAAACAAAGATAAGCACACTGAAACTTTTCTGATACCTTGACACTGGCCTTTTAAACAATCTCAGAATGGTTACACTAGGAAGACTAGGATACTGTCTCTCTTGAATCTGAAATGAACCTGAAATTTGTCATCCCTATATTTAATGGGCTTCTGAATTAGGTGAAAAACAAAATAAAACCCAGCAATTTCCTTAAAAGAAGCACCAAGACAATGCTTGAGAAGCCAAGGACGGTGGCTCTATATCCAAAGGGCTCGGCTGGAGGGCTGCACGCCCAGCCTTCCTGGAGAAGGAAGGGGGAGGTTTTAAGAGAAGCCTGGCAAAGTAGGAAGTGGCTGGGTAGAAGTTTCCAAGGAACAATGAGAGGTAGGAGTAGAGAAAGAGCAGCAAGCAGGGCTCGCAGGAAATGAGAAACTGATACTCTCCAAAGGAAAACACAAAATTCCCAGGGCCACTGAAGGAAAAGCAGTCAGAGAAGCAGGTGGGTGTCTGGGAAATGAGCAGGATGCTCTGGAGAGGGAATGAGCCGCATCCAACCCATAGTCCCCACAGATGGTGCCAGGTTGTCAGCTGCACCTCTCATTAAAAAAAATGTTACTATGTGATAAGAGATAACTCTGTGTTTTCCTTGGGTCTCCAAGATTTCTGCTGGTCCTGGCAGTGGGCTTTCCTCCTCAATACTGAACTAAAGACAAAGTCATCATGATGCCTTGGTAAGAAACTATGACTTGGAGGGGACCCCTGAGTCCCTAGTCAAATTTAGTGCCCAACACCGACTCCAACAGCAGCACCCTATTCCTTACAACACGTAAAGGCCATCCAGCCCTTGCTTCCTGAGTTAACTACCTCCTGATGTTGCTCCTTCAAATGAGCAGCTCTAATTCTTAGATGTCCTCCCACTCACTTGAGTCTTCCTACAATTTCTCAGCTCCTTAAGCACGACAATGCTTTTCCAAACAGTGGTCCTGTCGACTTCCTCCTCTTTAATTTTCCCCTTTCCAAGCTAACATACTCAGGGGCTTCCCCAGGAGACCACAGCTCTCAGTCCTCCCTCCCCACTCTGTTGTGTAGCACATTCTGCTACTAATATCCCCATGAACCCAGAACTGAACACAGTATTTAATTTGAACACCATCAGGAAAACCAAAGAAACAGACTTAAGTCACTAGAAAAAGCCTGTGCAATGACGGGAATGGGGGTGGGATGGGACTTGTAGAGGAAGGAAGACAGGCGAAAGAAAAAGGAAATGGGACTGGGAGAGGCAGAAAACATGCATCCACATCCAAGACCACAGAAAGGGGGAAAAACACATTCTGGTGTTAATTCAAGAAAAATAAAGTAATCCATATGAAGTGCTCAGTTATTAAAAAAAAATTCTGCCACTGATTCATCATGATGCCTTAGGCAAATAGCAGGCTCCGGTTTCACCTTTGGGCAAATCGGGATTGATAAATCTTGACTCTGCCTCCCAGAAGCTGTTGGGAGACTAACTGAGGCATCTGGAAGTCACGGGCAGGAAACGTAGGATGCAAAATACCAGTGCCATCTCAGAGACAGATCCAAGAACCACAGCAGGATTAGCCAGCCTTGCCAGACTTGATTTGACACCAGAATGGAAAAGGAGGTTCTGAACTAAGCAAGATGGTCACAGAGAAGGAGGTGGTATACAGAAAGGACGGCTCCCAAACCTGCAATGGGATCTTCAACTATAATGGTGATATTCCTGGGGCCTCCTGTTCGTAGACAGACAGGTGCAGAGAAGAGTCCAAACAGAGGAAGTGAGAATCGAGTGAGAAAAAGAGTGTCCTTTTATCTAGCAGAGGTGGGGACTTAACCCCCAGGAGGGAACCCTAGTGCTGAAGTCCTCAGCTAATGAACCGCGGTAGGTGACTCACAAGAAGCTACACACAACCCCCTCTCCCTCAGACCCTTTTGCTTAGGTTTTCTCTGGCTCCCCTTTCCAACGCAGGTTACCGTGGTTTCTGGAATCCATGTGGATTCAAGAATGGGGGCAGGGGAGTTTCCCATGCTCAAAGACCAGGGGCCTGGACTACACAGACAGCAGGCCTGTAGCAGGAGATGTGAAGCGAGGAGCTAACCCAAGTACTCTTCACATCTAGGAAAGTCTGTGGGAAGACAGGCTTTGACATGGAGATTTCTTTTTTCTTTTTTCCCCTAGAGAGTTCCAATAAGGCAAACTGCATCTTGAGCAGAAAACGGAAAAAAGTTTGTCACTCACAAGTTTCAGATGAGGGCCTCAGCTCTCACCTTTCCAGAAATTACAATGAGAAATCAATGGCAGCTCCAGTTGCTAAAGGAAATGTTCCTCTTTTAAAAATTTTTTTAATATTTTATTTCTGGAACTTTCCTACCCAGAGCTGGCTTTGAGCACAGAGACCCACGTTACACTTGCTGTTATGGAAGTTCTCCCGCAAACGAAACCCAACCAAAGCCTACCAGACACTAACGGCCCATGACAGAAGATGGCAGGGAGATGGCAAAAGCAACGAGCCCCACGTCTCCTGTGCCGAGAGTGCCCTCTGCCAGCAGCTGGCGTTTGCATGAGGCAGGGCTCAGTGGCCAGGGCCTCCTTACTGGGCTCCCTTCCAGCCTGAATTAGTGATGCAGGAGTCAGCAACCTCCCCCCCACCCAACTGGTTTCATCGGTCCATCATCCCACACTCATATATCCTCGTTTTAATGAGGAAACCCCAAGATCACTTCGCTTCTCTCATACCGGTATTACACCTGACTGCATTTCTCAGGAATCACAGAAAGGGGAGGAATTTAATGGGATTATTTTCAAAGCTTGTAAGAATTTCCCCTCTGCCTGAGAGAAACATTAAAAACTCCAACTGTGACAAGTCACACTATCCTCTGATGCTCAGGAACTGCCGAAAGAATCCAGGGAAACATTTACAATTGGGCAATGGATAAGGGAACGGACATCGATATTCTCAGCGCGATCTCCTGGGTATTCACATTACACTATCAATCTTCCTCTTCCTTTAGAAGCAGGACAGCCCGGCACGTCATCAGAAGCATAACTTACTGAGTAGGGCCCGGTGACGACCATTACCTGGGGCTCCTCTGGAGGCAATGTTGGTGTCCGAATGGGAGCGAGTGTGGCTCCTCTTCGTTCCACTGGTGGCAGTGAGCGTCTGCCCCTCCGAGAAGCTGGACCTACGAAGGACGCTGGATGGCTGGCTCTGCCCACCTCCCTCCTGCTCGCCTAGGGAAGAGGCAGCAGAATCGGGCTTCTGCGAGCTGCTGGAGGAGAACAAGTTGGAGCTGCTGCTCTCGGCGTTGCTGCTGTGACTCTGGCAGCTGGCGGTCCGGCCCCGGGGATCCAGGTTGCCAATGGCCAAGTACTCGGGCCCCTCGCTGGCATCACTTGGAGAATCATTCTGGCTGCTGGCCCGGGATGCTTCTAGGGGGCTGGTCAGAGCGCTAGAGCTCATCTCATTTGGGGCGGAGGGGGGATCCCCGGCTAATGCGGAGACTGCAGGCAGCGGGGCTTGGAAGGCTTGATCCTGCGCTGGTAAGATGTGCTCTCTGTTTTCTTGAGGTTTTCGGGGAGGGCCAGAGAGTGAAAAGGAAGTAGATCTTCTTTCTAGGATATAAAAAGAGGAGAAAAAGGGGAGCTGGAAAGCTTTGGTACATAGGAAGGGCTTGTCTGCAACTAAGGGCCACGCTCTCTATCATTACTGGGTGCCTGGGACACGATATCACCTCGGAAAAGGCACAGCACGTGAAATAAGCAGGAATTGCTTAGAAGCAGGTAAGCCGTTAGGGTGAGCGTGGGCTCTTGACACAGTGGCTTCAGCGCTTTTTAGTGTACATTTCCCACCTGTAAAATGAGCAATAAGAACAACACTCACGGCATAGGACGGTCCTGACGACCCAATGAAGGAAAGCCTATAAATTGATTATAACAGAGCCTGGCACATGGCAAGCCCTCGATAAGTGTTAGCTATGATTACTGAAATGCCTTCTTGGTAATGGGGATTAGAAATCCAGAGGAATCTAAAAACATCTCTCTTTCCTCTATTACTTTAATGATTCTGCTGAATTACCTTAGGCTCGTTACTATGCAACTTCTTAAGATGTCCAGTATCAAGCCATGGAATGTGACCAAAATGCACCAACCCACAACCCTATCTAGACCCTCCTGTGTGGACCCACGAAGTCCCCTCCTTTCCGGGGCTGGGCGGGTAAGTCCTGACTACCCCTTCCTGCCCCCATACCTGAGCCGTGGTTGGGTGCGGACTGGTGGAGGCTAGAGAAGGACCCAAAGTAGGGGTGCTGAGCATAGCTGGTTGAAGGCGTGCATGCGGATCCAGGCAGAGCTGTCAGGCTCTGGCTCTTGGTTGCCAGCAGCGGGCTCTCGTGCTTCCTGGCAAACTACAAAACAAACACGTGTCAGAGCTGAGGACAGAGGCCCTCAGAGGAGGAACATTCGGCCCCACAGAAATGCTGGCAGAAGCTGACCTTTGGCAGCAGGCTTCGACCTGCAGCCAGAGCCTGCAGATAAGACATTCAGCTCTACTGCTCTATTCGAGCACACAACTTTGAAACCCTGAAGTGCTGTCATACAGCACAGCTTCTGAAAGTGGAATCCCGGGTGGGACGCTGGGAGTGCTTTATCACAGAGGGGGTACAACAATACTCTTCAGACTGCGCACATGGAGTCAGAAGTCAGGTATCAGTGTTCATGTCCAAACTTGGAGCAAGTGACTTACCTGCTCTGTCCCTCAGCCGGCTTCCTTTATAAAATGAGATTAATGTCTCCCTTACAGAGTTGTGAGAATTACATGAGATGACGCATGGATGGTGCTTAGCGCCAAGCCTGGCACACAGAAAGCATTTAATAGGTCGTAACTAAGAATCAAAATTTCAAAACCACGAGAGATAGGGGCTCCCTCCTGATAAGGAGAAGGGACTATGATTCCACTCTAGCGGAGGCACTGATATTAGTGATGGGGTGAGTGAATTGGACGGTTAACAATAGGCAATATCAAGCAACAAAATTTTCTTTATACTTCAACGACGAAAATGATCCCGTGTCACACTGGCTCACAGCAGGTAGCAGGTAGGTACAATCCTACTCCTCATTCGAAATCATCCTTTTCCTCTGGCTTGTCAAGCTGGCCCTTACAGAAGTGCTTCCTCAGACTACGGATTTTAAAAAGGGATTTAAAAAAATAGACACCTCCCTCCTTAGATAGACCCTTATGCTTAGACTTCTGACTTTAGTAGATACTTAACGGTACCTCCCCTTCTTCTCCACGTATTTTTTTTTTTTTTTTAATGAAAGCCTTTCAGTTCACAACTGTCTAAGCAAAGAGTTTGCTACGGAAGGTTCTCTCATGGGGAGGTGTCCAGGGAGCCAGCACGGACAGATCACTCCTTGCCCTCTTACCATGGACGCATCGAGCTGAGCCAGGAGGCGGGGGTTATTCTGTTCCACGGCTTCCAGGCACTGGAGCATGGCCGTGACGTGGGCGTTGCTTAGCAGGAAAGCAGTGTCTGGGGAGAGAAATGCTACTGCTGCGACGGAGCCCAACAGGGACATCTTTAGCCTCCCTGTACAGCCTGGGAGAGGCTCAGGGAAGGAGAGACAACAGATGACAATGACTTAAGGAGAATCACGCCACCGCAGGGAGAAGAGGAATCAGGGACACATAAGTACAGGAGAGGCAGAGTGATGCGCAGCATAAGAGAGGCCGTGCCCAGAGGCTTCAGAGTCACAAAGCCCCAGATCTGAATCCCGGCTGTAGGTGCCTTGGCCTCCTCGGGCTCTGCTTCCCTGATTGGTAAACAGGGGTATTAATGCCCGGCTCTCAGGGCTGTTGCTGTTGGGAAGGGCACCTGTATAAACAGTACGTCACAGTAACGGGCACCTATGAAACTCTCAGTAAATGGTGGTTGTTCTCATCGGTTTGCACCTGTGGGAGTCGGGGAAGACCTTGGCATCCAGCAGGACTGTGCTCTGCACATAAAGGAGAAGACCGGATGCTTCTGGTTAGAATCTCTGTGGCACCGCGTGAAAGTACGGAGCCCTGGGGTGAGAGTCAGCCTCTCGAGGAAGAGTGAGGTGGAAGAGAGGGAGAAGAGGTGCTAGGATCCTGGCTAAGGGGCCTCCACGTACCCGTGTAGAATTTTCTGATGTACTGCCTGTCCCCCAGCAGAGGCCGGAGCTGGGCGGAGAGACAGTGACGCTGCAAACTGTGCTGCAGCCACAGCTCGGCCACGGCGCGCCCGCTCTCGCCGTCTCCGCCGCTCTCGCCGTTCTCATGCAGCCTGACGAACTGGGAGGCAGGGAGGCACAGGTCAAAACACGCATCCTGGTAAAGACCGCAAGACTGGGGCCTAAGGACTGAGAGCTAAAGGGAGTCAGGGAAGAGGCTGCGATCAGAGGGACTCAGAGGGACTCCGCCTCCAGGGAGCCTGTGGAGGTTACCAAGGGAGGACAGGGGTGGGAGGGATTAGGGGCCCCGCTGCTGGACTAGACCACTGGAGAGGAACAAGCAGCCACGACCTGATATGCAGCTCAAGGAGAGGACAAAGCTGCTACATCTGTCTCTTTATGTTCTAGCTCCGAAGACACATCTAGCCCGCGGTACTCAGAGGAAGGATAAACTTGACCTCTTGGCTGCTCTCACAGAGTCCTCTGTTTCAGTTGGCCTCCAGAAAACAAAGCAACAAAAACCTGGGGGGAAAGGATCTGGGAAGATGTCACCTAAGATTCGCCACCAAAGAGAAGCCTTCTGAGCATCTTGTTTTGGCTCTAGTCATAGCATTCTCTATTTGGAAGCTCCTTCTACTTGGCTGTTTCTAAAAGCAAGGTCTTATAGGCAGCTTCTAAGAAGAAACAACCATGGTGATATATTTTAGAAAAGGAGGTTAGCTGGAGGTGAAGGGGAGTGGTGGTAAGAAAAATTACGTGAGGAGGACAGAGTCTACATAAGAAACCCACTGGGCTCTGGATTCTCCTCACAAAAAAGGCCAGTCTGACACCTTGTGATTTGGTTCCCTGATCTTTTAAAAACAAATTACTTTTCCTGACATCATCTCAGCAATGAACCTGGCAGTGGGTGGGATATACATGAAATAAAACTGGCCAGATATTGACAAGTATCGAAGATAGATATTTCAGGGTTCCTTACACTATTCTCTTTAATTCTGTTTATATTTGAAATCTTCCATCATGAAGAGTTAAATAAATAGATACATACATTTGGCAGTGACTGCCCTGGAACTAGCTGGGTAACTTTGGCCAAGTCACTAACCTCCACGAGCTGTTTCCCTGATCGGAAATCAGAGGTACTACATTGAGCTAAGCATCTCAGTCCCACTTCCCCCAACCCTTTCAGGGACCTCTTGACATTTTCCTAGGATTTTGAATAGCTTCATTCTGATCCTAATACGCAGATCTTTTGAAAATAACAAAGCTTTTTCGCCCCTTCCCCAGAGGAGAGAAAGTGGCCTGGGACAATGGGTCTAACAGCGTTTATTTTTTAAAGCCAATAATCCTCCCTTCCAAATTAGTCCTACAGGAATACCTTAGGAACCTTGTATAATAGGAACCTTGACACACACCATCATTCTGGCCTAGGAGACTCTTCAGACAGAACATCAAAAAACAAAGCCTGTGGTTACTTTTCCTTTCTTACCTTCTCCACATGAAGGGCTGAGTGGGGACTGAGCCAGCGGATGTCCTTCACAAACTGCCAGTAATCAGTCTGGCGGCAACACACCTGCTGTGGGAACACATAAGGTGAAGAAGTCACTACCATTTTGGACCAAATCTAGTCTGGTGTTGACATTCAAAGACAGGAAGGGGAAAAAAACCTTCCCTGCCTCAACAAAGGTTCTCAGCAGCAATCAAAAGGAGATATACACACGTTCACCCTTTTTAAGGATAATTGTTTAAAACTATTTTAATTGTTCTTTTGAGCAGGTAATGCCTGCATGTGACATTGAAGGTTACACAATGAAAATAATCTGATTTCTCACTCATCTCTCCACCATTCAGCCTTAGAAGATAAATCTTAAAACTGGTGAAGAGTTTAAGTTATTAGTTAAAAATCAGAGATGTAGGTCTTCAGTTCTTACTGCAAAACCAAGCCAGGAAAGACCTGCTTTTCCCATGCTACCCAGGTCAGGAAAGGGCTGTATATAAAGTCAAAGAAATGATCAGTTCTAGATAAAACAGTCTCACACTGGAGAAGGCCTGAACTGAAGAAGGCAAATGTTTATACTAGGAAATGAACTGGAGAACGAACTGGAGAAGGCAAATATTTATACTAAGAAGATCTAATTCTTATTTTTTGAGAATCCTTTCTGAGATCACTAGGCACAGGTTAAAACTGAAATCTAAATAATTGAGAAGTACAGACCTAGCACAAGCATTAAGAGACAGACTAACAAACAGAACAAAATAAACAGCCTAAAAAGAGTCCTTAAACGGGAACTTAATATATGACCCAAAAAGCAATTCAAAAGTCATCTCAAACGGGTGGGCTTCTCACCTAGACTGGTAAGGTAGAAGTGAGAATTAGAAGTGTCAGCTGCACAGGCTCATTTACCAACTGGAGTCATGGAGACCTTTAAGATCTTGGCAGCAGTGTGGCAGTGTTTCTGATCTCTGTTCTGTGGCTTAGTGAACACTGAGTGGCCAGGGGTGGGCCACAGTGGAATATCAACTCCAGCATGTCCCTGGGTAGTTACATCTATGTGAATAGGACCGAAACTTGGTTTCCTTTCTTTAAGCAAAATTCTAGGCTAACTCAGAAATAAAATTGGGGACATCACCAAAGGTAGGTATCATGCACATTACAGAGGAATACTAGAAACAACTCTATGGTCACTAGTGTGACAACCTAGGTGAAACAGATCGATTCCTCGAAAGACACAATCTGCCAAATTTTACCAGGAAGAAATAGATAATCTGAGTAGGCCTATATCTCCTAAGAAAAAATGGAATCAACAATTAATAACTTTCCAAAACCAAAAGCACCGGGCCTAGATGGGCTCACTGGTGAATTGTACTAAACATTTAATTATACCAATTCCCTATAGTGGCTTTAAGAAAACAGAAGCAGAGGAAAATAGTTTCCCAAATCATTCTACAAGGCCAGCATTACCCTGACACCAAGACCAGAAAAAAAAAAATCACAAGAAAGCTATGGACCAATATCTCTCATGAACATAGATGCAAAAATCCTCAACAAAACACTAGCAAATCAAATCCAACATTGTATAAAAAGAATTATATACCATGACCAAGGAGGAGTTATACCAAGTACGCAAGGCTGGTTCAACATTCCAAAAACAACACATCGAATGACATCAACGGTATGTGATGGAATTCATCACATCAACAGCCAAATAAGAAAACAAAATAAGGGTGCCTGGGTGGCTCAGTTGGTTAAGCGGCTGCCTTCAGCTCAGGTCATGATCCCGGAGTCCCGGGATCGAGTCCCATATCGGACTCCCGGATCTGCGGGAAGTCTGCTTCTCCCTCTGACCTTCTCCCCTCTCATTCTCACTCTCTCTCTAATAAATAAATAAAAAATCTTAAAAAAAAAAAGAAAACAAAATAAAACAAAAATCACGTGATCAATAGATGGAAAAAAGCATGTGACAAAACCCAACACCCATTCATAATAAAAACTCTCAGTAAAGTAGGAAAAGAGGGGAATTTCTTCAAATTGATAAAGAACATCTACAAAAACCTACAGCTATCATCATACTTAACTGTGAGAAGCTCAAAGCTTTTTCATTAAGATCAGGAACAAAGCAAAGGTGTCTCCTCTTCCCACTACTTTTTAATATCGTAATGGAAGTCCTAACTAATGCATTAAGGGAAAAAAAAAAAGGAAATAAAAGACATACAGGTTGGGAAAGAAGAAATAAAACTGCTTTTGTTCACAGATGACATGATCATCCAAGTAGAAAATTCTAAAAAATCAACCAAAAGTTCCTGGAACTAGTAAGAGATAATAGCAAGGCCATAAGATACAAAATTAATATGAAAAACCAACCACTTTCTTATATATCAGCAATGAGCAAGTGGAATTTGAAAATAAGAACACATTACCATTTACTCTAGCACTCCTGAAAATGAAATATTAGATATAGATTTAACAAAATATGTACAAGACCTATATAAGAAATACTATAAAACACTGATGAAAGATAGCAAAGAACTAAACAAATACACAGATAATCCATGTTCATGGATAGGAAGACTCAATATTGTCAAATGTCTGTTCTTCCCAACTTGATCTATAGATTCAATACAATCTAATCAAAATCCTAGCAAGTTATTTTTTGGATATCAACAAATTCATTGTAAAGTTTATACAGACAAGCAAAAGACCCAGAATAGCTAAAACAATATTAAAAGACAAGAGCAAAGTTTTTCTCCAAAAAAGATTGACACGATCTGACTTGAAGACTTACTATAAAGGCTCAGTAATCAAGGCAATGTAGTATTGGGAAAATATAGACAAACAGATCAGTGAAACAGAATAGAGAGCTCAGAAACAGACACATAAATAAAATCAACTAATCTCTGACAAGGGAGCAAAGGCAATACAATGGAGCAATGATAGTTCAACATGGTGCTGAAACATCAGACATCTACATGCAAAAAAATGAGTTTAGACACAGATCTTACACCTGTCACAAAAATTAAGTCAAAATGAGTCATAGACCTAAATGTAAAATAGCAAAACTATAAATCTCCTAGAAGATAACATAGCTAGAAACCTAGATGACCTTGGGTATGGTAATGACTTTTTTGATACAAGACCAAAAGCATGATCCATTAAACAATGAACTGATAAGGTAGACTTCACTAAAATTAAACACTTCTGCTCTATGACCAACAATGTCAAGAGAATGAAAAGACAAACCACAACCTGGGAGAAAATATTTGCAAAGCCACATGTGATAAAGGAATGTTAACCAAAATATGTGAGGAACTCTTAAACACAACAATAAGAAAACTAGCAATCTGACTTTAAAAATGGGCCAAAGACCTTAACACACACCTTGCCAAAGAAGATATACAGAGGACAAATAAGTACATGAAAAGATGTGCCACATCATATATCATCAGGGAGATGCAAATTAAAACAACACAGTACCACTATATACTTATATTAGAATGGTCGAAATCCAAAACAATGCCAACATTAATGGCTGGTGAGAATGTGGAGCAAAAGGAACTCTCATTCATTGCTGGCGACAGTGCAAAATGGTACAGCTACTTTGGAAGACAGTTGGGCAGTTTCTTACAAAACTAAACATATTCTTGCCATGGTGAGCATCAAGAATTGTGTAAGACTGATGAATCACAGACATGTACCCATGCAACAAAGAATACATTATATGTCAATAAAAAAAGGAAAAAATAAATATACCTACCAACTTTGAAAAAAGAAAAACTAAACTAAACTACACTAAACATACTGTTATCATAGGATCCAGCAATCACATTCCTTGGTATTTACCCAAAGGAGCTAAAAATTTATGCCTACACAAAAACTTCTATAAAAACTTGATGTCCAATTATATAGAGGCAAGACAACTTTCAAACTTAAAAGAAAAAAAACCTTAAAAATGTTGGTTTTATGCTCGTATTACAGGATCTTTAAATTGCCAGTCCAGCATAAATAAATTAAAACTGGAAGTCTTATATCATGTATTATTGGTGTAATTTATTCAAGAAAGATGATATGAAACTCCATCAGTGGATCCATAATCCCAGAAAAGGTTTTGGACCTATATCTAAAGACTGTTGAACAAACATAATTTTAGATGTTTTAAAATAAACTAAAATTTTGAATGACTTCTTAATTGCCCTCACTTAATCGGAAAATGATTCAGATCACATGGGATAAGGTTTTCCTGTCCTTATCCAAAAGTGATAAAGCAGTTAAGGGGTAAATAAAACGACAAATATTTGAATGTTGGGGGAAAAAATCAACAACAAAAGATGCTATACAAATGAGGGGCTATTCCTACCATAACAAAAAGCTACAATAATTAAAACTGAGTGGTGATGACACAAAATAGACAACAAAAGACCATAATAAAAAGCCAAAAATAGATCTGTGTCAAGGGAATTAAGTATATTCAAAATAGATTACAGATGAAATGGTTTAAAGGTAAAATTTAAGCCATTAATAGAAGAAACCACAGAGAAACATTTTTAATAATTGTACGTACAGTGGGGAAGCCCTTTCATACAGAGGAAGCATCATACAGAGCCCAGAACTCCTGAAAGAAATGATCAATTTGACTTACTAAAAATCAGAGAGGTGCCTGGATGGTTCAGTAAGTTAAGCGTCCAACTCTTTTTTTTTTTTAAGATTTTATTTATTTGTCAGAGAGAGAGAGACAGAGAAAGCAAGCACAAGCAGGGAGAGCTGCAGGCAGAGGGAGAAGCAGACTGCCTGTATCAAGGAGCCCGATGTGGGACTCAATCCCAGGACTCTGGGATCATGGCTGAGCTGAAGGCAGCCGCTTAACTGACTGAGCCACCCAGGTGTCCCTAAGTGTCCAATTCTTGATCATGACTCAGGTCATGATCTCAGGATTGTGAGATCAATCTCCGTGTGGGTCTCCATGATTAGTGGCGAGTCTGCGTGAGATTCTCTCTCTCCCTCTGCACCTCCCCACCAAGAGTGCATGTGGGTACTCTCTAAATAAATAAACAAACAAACAAACAAATAAATAAAAGATTGTCTCTCCCTCTCCCTCTGCCTCCCCCATCAGATATTTCTGCATATAAAAGCCACCATTTGAAATGGCAAAAGACAAATGGGGAAAAAAATATTTGTAATTCACATTACAGACAAAGGATTAATTCCATTAATAAAGAACTCTTACAAATCCATAGGAAAAGACTAACAATCTAAGGAAAATGGGGGAAAATCGGAAAAAGTTCACTGAAAAATAAGGCTCTCATAAATAACTTTCGTAATAAGAGAAACGTAACATTTTACCTATCATATTGGGGATAGTTTACAGTTTAATAATACCCTATACCAGGGCGCCTGGGTGGCTCAGTTGGTTGAGCAACTGCCTACGGCTCAGGTCATGGTCCCAGAGTCCTGGGATCGAGTCCCGCATCGGGCTCCCAGCTCCATGGGGAGTCTGCTTCTCCCTCTGACCTTCTCATCTCTCATGTTCTGTCTCTGTCTCGCAAATAAATAAATAAAAATCTTAAAAAAAAAAAATAATAATACCCTATACTGGCATGGGTATGGAGAAGCAAATACTCTTATACATTGTTGGTAAGGATGTAAATAGACATAGCTTCCTGAAGGGTAATTTAGCAGTAGCTACCAGAATTGAAATGCACAGGGGCGCCTGGGTGGCTCAGTGGGTTAAGCCTCTGCCTTCGGCTTGTGTCATGATCTCGGGGTCCTGGGATCAAGCCCCGCATCGGGCTCTCTGCTCAATGGGGAGCCTGCTTCCCCTATCTGTCTACCTGCCTCCCTGCCTACTTGTGATCTCTCTCTGCCAAATAAATAAATAAATAAATAAAATCTTTAAAAACAAAAACAAAAACATAGTAATTCTCTGGAAGGAAACTGAGAAACAGTAGTTACCTATAGGACTGAAAGGAAACAAGATATTTCACTGAATATAGTTATATGCTTTTTTTTAACCATATAAATACATTGTTTATTTTAAAAATTAAATATTTTAAAGCAAATATTTTAAAAAGCACATAAATGCATAGAAAAAAATAAGATCCAGCAAAATGTTAAAGAGCAATAATACTTGGTGGTGACTTGAGGGTGATATTTACTTTCTTCAAATTCTTTTTTGCTATTTTCAACAAATAAAAATATATGACTAATATATTCAGGAAAAAAATACACAGAAGTCTTTTGTGTTGTTATTGTTATTTTTTAAATTGGGCCGCTTATATTGCCAAGAAGAGGCTTCTTCTTGGTGGTGGAAAAGAGGGGGACCTTTTTATTTCTCCTATTCAGTGGAGGAATCTTAGGGACTGAATGAATGTCTCCACATTTCTAAGCAGCAGAAAAGAAAAGATCAAATATGCCTTGCCTTATGGGAAAACTAAAAGGTAGCCCAGACGCGGGCTTGTCAGGGAAAACGAGATCCCTCTAAAAATATAGTCATGATGTTATAGCTTTCATAAGGCCCTGAGTGATTTAAAAAAAATAAAAGTTCACATTCCATAACACATCCCTATGAAAGCACAGAATAGATATGACCAGCATGAATCACTGTATCCCTTCCCCCTCTTCAAGGGCACAACACCCAGAATAGCTTCCTGATGACGCAGCAGCCAGAAGCCTTTGAAAGCCTTAATCTTTAGGGAGGAAATGAGAGGGAAAAATAAGTCCTTGACACAGACATTAATTGTGAGGTCTTTACAAGGCAGAAGACAGCAGCAGTGAAACTGTATGGATTGTCTGGTTACGATTCTTTCCATTACAGCCTATAGTTGAAAAGTGTGTGTATGACAGATTTGCCTGGTTTCCTCAGTTTTCACTTATTAACACGACTGCTATTTTGCAAATGATCATATCCTTTAATATTTTTCATTCTGATAACCACATGCTTTCACCAATACCATTCGTTAATAATTCTAACAAGATATGTGAATACTGTTTTGCATTTACCAAGCATCCTTCACTTGGAATCCCATTCCTTTACTATTTCATTATGACATTTTGTCTTTCTGGTACAGATGGGAAAACTGTCTTGTAATATGGGGAAGTGATTACTCTAGACCACAATGTAAAATCAGTAACAGAGCCAAGAACCTTTTGGCTATCAAGATGCAAGTGCTTAACTACTAAATGGTAAAGACACTAATCTGGTAGTTATTTTGGTCATCAGCCTGGAAAACTTGTATTGATTTTTTGTACCTGTGGCATGATTTCCAACTTTCTGGCTTGGGAGACTGAGTGGTTGGCAATGCCATAAATTAGTGTTAAAAATAGGAGGAAGGGCAATCTCATGAGGAAAATAAGTTTGTTTTGGGTCATGTTGTGCTTGGCCTGTAAGGCAGACTACTGGATGATAACATATAGCAGGTAGCTAGTCTTACGGATCTGGAGTTCAGCAGAGGTGTCTGAGCTGGGGGTCTTTAGTACACCGTAAAACAGTGCAAGTGAATGAGGCTGTTTCAGAAAAAATGTATAAAGTAAGACGAGAAAAGGACATAGGACAGAATCCCATTAAATGCTAAAATCCAAGAAGAAAAGATTCCAGAGAAAGGAACTAAGAAGGAATGGTCACAGAAGTGGGAGGACTCTGTGACATGAGAAGATAATAATGCTGTGCAAGTCAAAGTGTGATGATGGCCAACAGTGAAGAACACCAGACAGTGTTCAAAGGAGAAGTGTTCATGGATCTGATAACATGGATATCATTTTACTTAAATTTCAGTAGCAAGATCATCAGTGGTATGGGCAAAAACCAGATTACAGTAAAACCAGATTGAACTAATTTGTTCTATAAATTCCAGTCTTCATTACTTTTTTCCATCAGACTACATGTAACTTGATCCTTAAAAAATGAAAGAAACATTTATTATTTCCTGTGTGCCACATACTGCACTAGGCAAATTTGTATGCTATTTCATTTAATCTTTCCATCAAACATTATGATGTAAATAACATTATCCTCGTTTTTATAGATGAGAAAAACAAGGCTCAACAAATTAATATTACCTAATAGTTAAGATCAATCATCAATTTCTTATGTTTTTTAAAGCTTTTCATGTATATCATCTCATTTAATTCTCACAATAATCCTATGAGGTAGGTACCAGTGTTCTCTCATTTCACAAATGCGTAAACAGAAGCAGAAAGCAGTAACTTACCCAAGACCACATAGTGCTGAAGCTGGGATTAAAATACGAACAGTCTAACTCAGAAGTCTATAACAGTAACTACTAGTTCATTTTTTTTCCCCAAGGACATGAGCAATGAGTCTAGATTTCAATCTAGGTCCTTTTTTTTAAAAAAAAGATTTTATTATTTATTTGACAGAGAGAGAGAGATCACAAGTAGGCAGAGAGGCAGGCAGAAAGAGAGGGGGAAGCAGGCTCCCTGCTGAGCAGAGAGCCTGATGCGGGGCTCAATCCCAGGGCCCTGAGACCATGACCTGAGCTGAAGGCAGAGGCTTTAACCCACTGAGCCACTCAGGTGCCCCTTAATCTAAGTTCTATCTGATTCTAAAGACTTTTATCAGTCTACTACACAATGCTGCTTCCAAATTCCTAGAATGGTGTTTGAATAACAATAACCATTAAGAAACTCTTTGAGAGAGCCTCACTTTCAAAACTTATTCTGAATAAAGAAAATCTAACCTAAGCCAACTTCTCCACTGAATTCTGAAAATATCCAACAGGAACATTAATTTGAAGATATTGTTCAGAGGTAATATACACATATTTTTAGAAGGGAGGGTAGCATATTAAATCCTATCAACTATGAATTTCTTAATGCCAATTATTTGATTAGCTCTTTTTCAGTGTGACTGCTAGTCTAGTTGTGAATAAATTCTGATTAAAAAAGAAAAAGACAAGCTTGGTTCAAGGGAGAGAGTTCCAGGGAAGAGTACTAGACCCTGACATGGGATGAGCATGAGTGTTTGGGAACACATGATTCTGCACATATTTGTGAGGTCTGATTTTTTTTTTTTTAAGTAGGAGGACACCAGAATCAATGATTCACTTGACAATTTTATCCAGATCTGAACCTTATTTAAAACCTGCAAATGGAGTAATTGCCAAAGATGAAGCAAAAACCATTAAGTATTATTACATTCCACTCATTCTCAATACTCCAAGTTTAGTAGAATGTTTGAGGATCTTACAGAAAAGCTCAACATCAATAAAGTTTGTATTTTGAAAAATTAATTGAAATTAATAAAAATAACTGAAACCACCACTCTCCCAAGAATCAACCAGTTACCTACAAAATGATGCCCAAAGAATATTCAAAAAATGACAATATTCTATAACTACTTCTCAGATGTGTCCTAAGGTGCTCCTAAGAGAAAAATCCTAGTGATTTGTCATCATTGTCCCTACTGTCTTCCTCCTCATCATCATATTCCAGTCCTACCCTCAAGGGCTCACAGACGAGTGACCTTCATCTTCTCCCTGCCAACAACTTAATGCAATTGTTTCTTTCTGACAAGTGGTGCAGTCAATCAGGCAGAAAAGAAGAGGTCTACTTACCCGGTCATGGATGAGCCCATGATAGAGGATGCTTTGCATGTCCCTGCAAAGTCGCTCCAGGCCACCATACTTCGACCAGACGTTGGGACTGTTGGCTGACACCAAACCCTCCACGGTAGTCTTCAAATTACCCAGCAGCTGCCAGTGCTCCCTCCTGTGAGGGCATCAATGATACCACCGGTTAGTTAACTTTGTTGTACCCGATCCTAATCGTGTCAAAGAAAGTCTAAACCAAGAAGCCTCCTGTCCTACATCCTAACATTTTCTCCCCTATTAATTTTTTATTTGGGCATAAAACCCAATTCTGAAAGAACTTAAGTTGTAACGAACACCAAGATTTAACAAAACAAAGAAACCTCCCTCAATCTTAATGTGGCATATTACGTGTTGTAAGGTGATCTTCATCTATTATCTCATTTAATTCTCATGTAAGTAACCTATAACCCGTGTTTCTAGGAGTGTGACCCATTAAGATCCATTTCTGGAAATGATAGTACATGAGCAACATATAAAGAGATGAGGGCATTTGCTCAAAACCAGAAATCTTTTTCCAAATAAAAAAGTCAAAAATGAATTTTTGTTCACTATATTTCCATGCACTGAATACACATACCTGCATACAAATATTATGGGTAAGAATACAAATTACAGGGGCGCCTGGGTGGCTCAGTGGGATAAAGCCTCTGCCTTCGGCTCAGGTCATGATCTCAGGGTCCTGGGATCGAGCCCCAGGTCGGGCTCTCTGCTCAGCAGGGAGCCTGCTTCCACCTCTCTCTCTGCCTGCCTCTCTGCCTGCTTGTGATCTCTCTCCTCTCTGTCAAATAAATAAATAAAATCTTGAAAAAAAATACGAATTACACATGACTTCCCCCATGTTTTTTAAGCTAAAATTAAGACAAAAAAGTTTTGTTCGCACCGAGCCACTTTGGGACATGCCCCCAAATCAGTCAACTTTTGGCTTATTCTTCTGAACCATCTGAAGTACTGAAGAGGAAAAGTCTGAAAATTGTTATACTGCACACTTTACCTTGCCCTTCCATTTCTTATTAGAATACTACTCTTAATACTTTTCAAGGACAGTCATGGGAATAATTTTTTTCAGGTAACTTTCACCATACTATTTTATATCATTTAAATAGCTATGGGGTAGAAACATTCTGAATCCTTTCTATCTGTATTCAAAACTAACTTATTTGTACATTTTCTAGGTCATTTTTAAAAGTGGATGAGTACAGTAAAGACAAATAAAATAAAATGAATGAAGCTAGGTCCAGTATAAAAGTGTCATCTCAAAAGAGAAAGCCAGATGAATCTCAATCTGGTCTTCTACTCTCAAGACCTTAAGACCAAGAATTTATTCAAACCAAGAGACAACCTTACACCATTCAACATTCGAGTCACCAAACTCACTTGTTCCATTTCTTTCTTCCCCAATTTTATTGAGATATAATTGACCTATTATATTACTTTAAGGTGTATAACCTAAGGATTTCATATACATATTATAAAATGATTAGCACAATAAAATTAGTTAACGTTCATCACCTAGCATAGTTACAAATTTTTTCTTGTGAAGAGAACATTTAGATCTACTCTCTTAGCAGCTTTCAAATATTCAATACAATATTATTAACTATAGCCACCCATGCTGTATGTTACATCCCCAGAATTTATTTATCTTATTACTGGAAGTTTGTACATTTGGACCACTTTCACCCTCATTCCCCATACCCCCACCCCTAGCAACCACTAATCGATCCGTTCTCTGTTTCTATGAGTTTGACTTTTTTGGACTCCACATATAAATGAGAGCATACAGTATTTATCTTTCTCTGGCTGAAATGAAATCATTTAACATAAAGCTCTAAAGGTTTATCCATGTTGTCAAAAATGGCAGGATTCCCCTTTTTTAGGGCTAATATTCCTGTGTGTGTGTGTGTATCACATTTTCTTTATCCATTCATCTATCAATGGATACTAAGGTTGTTTCCATGCCTTGGATATTACAAATAATGCTGTAGTGAAAACTGGAGTACAGATATCTCTTCAGCATTCTGTTTTTGTCTCCTTTGGATATAGACACAGAAGTGAAATTGCTGGATCAAATGTATTTCTATTTTTAATTTTTGAGGAATCTCCATACTGTTTTCTATAATGGCTGCACCACTATATTCCCACCAAAAGTACACAAGGGTTCCCTTTTCTCTACAGTCGCACCAACATTTATCACTCACCTTTTTGATGACAGTCCTTCTAACAGGTGTGAGGTGATAACTCATTGCAGTTTTGATTTGCATTTCCCTGATGATTGACAATGCTGAGCACCACTGCCCTGTTCTATTTCTGTACCAGTCCTTAGAGATATCTCAAGGTAACTATGCACACAGGACTCAGATGGCCATTAAAATGCCATTTATTGTCACATTGTAAGTAACTGCCATCACAGAGGCCAAGTGACTACCAACTTTTGCTTCAGTGATTCTCCATCCCCTCTGCTTCTTAGGGTTAATTTGATCTGTTCAGATGGACACAGTTTCCACATTCCAACAGGTTACAATCAAGTCTTGCAGGCCTGAGAGCAGTTTGTTTACGAAAGTAACTTTGCATATCTATGTTCTGATTTATTCTGATGTAATCTTTTTAAAAATTTTTTTATTTAAACTCAGTTTAGTTAACATATACTATATTATTAGTTTCAGGGGTAGAATTTAGTGATTCATCAGTTGCATATAACACCCAAAGCTCATTACATCAAGTGCTCTCCTTAACTCCCATCACCCAGTTACCCCATTCCCTCACCCATCTCCCCTCTAGCAATCCTCGGTTTGTTTCCTAGAGTTCAGCATCTCTTCTGGTTTGCCTTCCTCTCTGTTTTCATCTTACTTTATTTTTCCTTCCCTTCCCCTATGATCCTTTGTTTTGTTTCTTAAATTCCACATATGAGTGAAATCATATGGTATTTGTCTTTCTCTGACTTATTTAGCATAATACCCTCTAGTTCTAGTCATGTCATTGCAAATGGCAAGTTTTCATTCTTTTTGATGGCTGAGCAATATTTCTGATTTATTTTTGATCTTACAAGCTTAACTGTCAAAGAACACCATGATAAATTCCGAAAGCAAACACCAAGTACCCCATCTTCCTACTAGGCTGTGATTCCAAAATTATATAAAGAATACTGAAATCCTAGAAACTTAAGCATTCATATCCACAATCAACTTCTGGACAAAGCTAAGGAACTTTTCTTCCTCACACTATAGTGTGCCCTAAGATACCAAAGCTACAAAAGAATGTGGCTCTTACTCTAAGATATACCAAATCATTTACATTTGGTATATGCTCAAAGAAAAGTAAACTTCTAAAATTTTTGATTTACATAGTTAGTCTATGTAGTGTCCTTATCTTTTGAGGATCCTTTACCCTAATGATACAGTTACCACTTTCAGAGAGTTGAAATGCTAAATTCAACCGAAGCCCATACACAGTGGTGGGATTAATCTATTCATACCTGAATCTTAGATGCAAGTAAACAGATCACCATGAGAAATCAAATATGCCTCTGCATTCTTGAACCACATTTTCAGCAAGTAATGTCAGTCTTTCTTGGGGTAAACCTGTTTGGTAATAATTATTTGAATAGTATTGCCTTGGATTCATATGTAATCTTTACCTGAGCAAAGGTAAGGTCTTCGAAGTATATTGGGTTCAAAGTAGTCCTTTCCAGAGCCACTTCTGCAAGTATACATAGCACTCTCCCTTAATCACCATAAAGTAAAAGCAAGTCTTTCTAAGCATCTCACCCTGTGCCAAGAAAGAACAAGGCCTGAGTGGCAAGACACTGCATAATCCATCACTACCTGAATCACTTTCATCAACAACCTCAGAATAAAGTCCCATGTATTTTCTTTTGGGAGGATTTTTACTTCATTCCTCCTTTAAAGAGGAACAGAAATTGCTTAAGCAACTCAAATAAGGTTATTCAAGGAAAAATTTTCCTAAATGCCAGCTCAGTCTTAAGCTTGCCAAGTCACAATCAGAAGTAACACTCAGGGGGCCAGCATTACCTTGATACTAAAACCAGATACACTACAAAGAGAGAGAGAGAGAGAGGGAACTACAGGCCAATATCTCTGATGAACATGGATATAAAAATCCTCAACAAAATATTAGCAAACCAAAAGCATCAATATGTTACAATAATCATTCACTACGATCAAGTGGGATTTATTTCTGGGATACAAGGGTGGTTCAATATTCACAAATCAATCGTGTGAAATACCACATCAACAAGAGAAAGAATTAAAAAACTACATGATCATATCGATAGATGCAGAAAAGCATTTGACAAAGTACAACACCCATTCATTATAAAAACCCTCAACAAAGTAGATTTAGAGGGAACATACCTCAACATAATAGAGGCCATATATGAAAAACCCACAATGAACATCATACTCAGTGTAGAGCTTTTCTCCTAAGATCAGGAACAAGAGAAACAAGACAAGGATGTCCACTCTCAGGCCTTCTATTCATAGTAGGGCAAGTCCTAACCACAGCAATTAGACAATAAAAAGAAATAAAAGGCATCCAGATTGGTTAAAAAAAAAAAGGGGGTAAAACTTTCCTTATTTGCAGAGGACATGATACTATTTTTATAGAAAACCCTAAACATTCCACCAGAACACTATCAGTAGTGACAAATTAATTCAGTAAGATGACAGGATACAAAATCAATATACAGAAATTTGTTGCATTTCTATACACTAATAATGAAGTAGCAGGAAGAGAAATTAAGAAAACAATCCTATTTTCAATTACACCAAAATAATAGACTACCTAGGAATAAACTTGACCAAGTAGGTGAAAGATGTGTATTCTGAAGACTATAAAACATTGACAACACAAGACAACACAAACAAATGGAAAGATACTCCATGCTCGTGGATTGGAAAAGCAAATACTGTTAAAATGATCATACTACCCAGAGCAATCTACAGATTTAATGCAATCCCTAGCAAAGTATAAATAGGATTCTTTACAGAACTAAAACAAATAATCCTAAAAATTGCATGGAAACACAAAAGACCCCAAATAGCCAAAGCAATTTTGAAAAAGAACAAAACTGGAAGTATCGCAATCCCAGATTTCAAGATACGCTACAAAGCTACAGTAATCAAAACAATACGGTACAGGCACAAAAACAAATGCACACATCAACAGAACAGAATGGAGAGCCCAGAAATAAACCCAGGATTATATGGTCAATTGTAATTGTATATGTAATTGGAAAAAGACAGTCTCTTCAAAAAATGGTGTTGTGAAAACCGGACGGTTACATGCAAAAGAATGAAACTGGACCACTTAACACATACACAAAATAAACTCAGAATGGATTAAGGACCTAAATGTGAGACCTGAAACCATAAAAATCCTTGAAGAGAGCACAGGTAGTAATTCTCTGACATTAGCTGTAGCAATATTTTTCTAAATATGTCTGCTGAAGGAAGGGAAACAAAAGCAAAAATAAACTACTGGGACTACATCAAAATAAAAAGCTTCTGCACAGCAAAGGAAACCATAAACAAAACTAAAAGACAATCTATACAACAGGAAACAATATTTGCAAATGACATATCCGATAAACGGTTAGTATTCAAAACATATAAAGAACTTACAAAATTCAACACCAAAAAAAATAAATAATCCAATTAAAAAATAGGCATAAGACACGAACAGACATTTCTCCAAAGAAGACGTATAGACAGCCAACAGACACATGAAAAGAAGGTCAACATCACTCATCATGAGGGGAAGGCAAATCAAAACCACAATGAGATAACACTTTACACCTGCCAGAATGGCTGAAATAAAAAATACAAAAAATAACAAGTGTTGCTGAGGATGTGGAAGAAAAAAACACCCTCTTGCTCTGTTGGTAGGAATCCAAAGTAGTGCAGCCACTGTGGAAAACAGTATGGAGGTTCCTTAGAAAATTAAAAATAGAATTACCATATGATCCAGTAATTCCACTACCCATATTCTTTGCGTAATACGAAAACCCTAACTTGAAAAGATATATGCAACCCAGCGCAGAGCTGATGCAGGGTTGGATGTCATGACCCTGACATCATGACTTGAGCCAAAATCAAGAGCTAGATGCTTAACCGACTAAGCCACCAGGTGCCCCACAAATTTTATCTCTTTAAAACAGTGCTATGCCCCAGGTGATATATGGAAGTGTCCAATCACTATATTGCACACCTGAAACTATATTACACTATGTAACTAACTGGAATTTAAATAAAAACATAAATAAATAAATAAACAAATAGTGCTATGCCATATAACTAACACATAATCACTAAAAATAAGTGAAATATATGACAAATAATCAATACATAATAAGCAATTGCAAAGTGAGATTCAATTCAAGAAATATATATTAGCATATCTTGGATCCCCAATGCCCTTTTTAGGAAGGACAAGGAAATAACTTCAACTTATTGGCATACCCCCTCCAGTGTGCCATTTATCTAAAATGAATTGTGGTATCTACCTGAAATCAAGACTGAAGGTCAAGTTGTCCCAAGTCAGATTATGGTTTGATCCCTGAAATGTGAAGAAAGGTATGTGATATCTAAATGATGGAATATCATGAAACCATTAAAATCTTTGATTAGGAAAAGTTTCCAAAGTTAATGATATATTAAAGTACAAAAGGCAGAATATAAAATTGTATTTATGATCCCAAATAAAAATACTGAGAGAAATGGAGATATGTAATAATGGTTGCCTCAGGTTCGGTGAGGGAAATACAGAGGAGAGAAACTGTTTAGCCCTTGCTTTTTTTTTTTTTAATTTTTTTCTTTTTAAAGATTTTACTTATTTATTTGTCAGAGAGAGAGAAAGGGAGAGAGCATGAGCACACAAGCAGGCAGAGTGGCAGGCAAAGGGAGAAGCAGGCTCCCCACCAAGCAGGGAGCCTGATAGGGACTCAATCCCAGGACCCTGGGATCATGACCTGAGCTGAAGGCAGATGCTTAGCCGTCTGAGCCACCCAGGCATCCCTGTTTAGCCCTTCCTAAACAGTTCTAGCAATTAATGAAAGATCAAGAATCTGAACAAAATTAGCAAACAAGAGGCTGGAAAGTACTATCAAGGATTTTTAAATCCCAAAGTGTCAAGGGCATCTTAGGCTACAAGATTGTGTGGTCGGGCAAACACCTGGGACTTCTAATACCAAAAAGCACTCCCTGAAAAGAAGCGATAGGTTCCTTCTTTAAAGTAAAGGAAAACATAGTTAAGTGAAATAATTATTGGTCACATTTAAGTAACAATAGACTACCACACCTAATTTGTTTAATTTTCTTCTTATCTGGCTCCATATTTTCTGGTTTCAATTACATAGTATCTAATGAATATAGTATACAGTTAAATATTTATGATGTTTTTAAATAAATAATGCTTACAGAAAAAAACATGTTTGACTTTACTATAGTCTCTCAGCTCTGGGGCACTTAGAGAACCTAACCATTGGCTAGCCCCATCTCCTTAATGGCTGACAGCAGAATCTTAATGTCTAGGGGGGGAATAAGTAGTCCTCCTAGGCATGCCTATAATTTCAAATCTAGTCAACAAATGCCTCACCAATCACACTACATTTGAATGATATCAAATTTATTGAATTTCAACAATGAGCAGATTTACCAAAAGGAAAATCCCTTATGTTGGAAACCTAACCATTGATGGTATACAAACTCCTTGGTATGGAGTTCAGAAAGTCTCCATTGTGTAGCCCCAATCTAAATACCAACTTTCCCACTCAGTAGTCCTCAACTTGAAAATAGACTCTCTCGCTACCATACTCTATTATAAACATGCCAACCTCATACCTACTTCCATGGTTTTATTTATGCAGATCTTTCTACTTAAAATACTTCTCTTGTCTCATTCAGGGATTCAGGTTCAGGTCTAGTTCAACCTTCTCCTAAGAAGTTCTAAATAATTTGACCAGCTCTAACACCCTTGTTGGGAACCCCATAATATATGGTGTCAATATACCATTCCTCCTGATGATCCTTAAAAAAATGCTATTTAATTGTTATTGTATGTGGTTTGTTTCCTTAAGGACAGAGACCATGTTTTTTCTATTTCTTATGTACTGTAATTAGAAAGAGGGAGAAAATGTCATGCAGCAGAAAGAGAACAAGGTTCATGATCAGTCCAACCTGAATTTGAACCCTAGCTCTCCATAAACTAGCTATGCATCCTTAGGTAAGCCATTTAAATTCTTTAAGCTTCAGTTCCTTCAGTGTGATTGATAATCTATAGAAAGCAGGGTAGATAATGATATTTCTTTTCTCTGTCCTTTTCCCTCTTTGAATTTCCAACGCATAAATATAATAAATCCAACTACATCAGAAGGAGTACCTGAATAAAGCCTTCTTACCCATTCTGCCTCAGAGAAAAATCTGCCAAAAACTATCTAGGATTGGACAGTCTGTAACACAAATTAAGACTTGTTGCTGTGCTCTGCATCTAAAGAATATCTCAGCTGATTTTATTTTTTTTTAAGATTTTATTTATTTATTTGACACAGAGAGAGAGAGATCACAAGTAGGCAGAGGGATAGGCAGAGAGAGAGAGGGAACCAGGCTCCTACTGTGCAGACAGCCCGATGCGGGGCTCGATCCCAGGACCCTGAGATCACAACCTGAGCTGAAGGCAGAGGCTTAACCCATTGAGCCACCCAGGTGCCCCATCAACTGATTTTAAACTAGAGTCAAATGTCCTCTTATTAAGCACAGATTCCAAAGCCTGATCATGCTGATGGTACTCTTCTTAAGCAAAAAAGCTAGGAAGACTTCCTCAGATTTGGAGGTATCTTGTATATAATAGAAATTAAATCTGCTTACTTAATAGAATGGTAGAAACATAGAAGGCTTTATTGCAAAACAATAAGGCTAATTTCCTGAGTCATAAAAGAAAGCCAATCTCATTACCTTACAGTCACATCTTACGTTGTCTGGGTAGCAGAATGTTTTACAAGCAAGGTAAAGGAGGCACACACCACCCCTTGATAGCAAAGGCACAGGAGGAAAGAGTGCTTCAGCTGCCTCCAGTTTTAGAAACACTATTTTAAAGTAAAAGCTAAAACTAAACTAGTTTACCTTAACTAAATCTAGGTCAACTAAAACTAGATTATCTCAAATATTGCCGAGGCAAAGAAAAAGAACATTATAAAAAATCATTTTTAAAAGGTGACAGAATTTTAAAAAAAAGGTGACAGAATTAAAGTAAAACAGACATGAAATAAAAATAAGAGTCAACGAAATAAACTCAACCATTTAAAACAAAACAGCCAATCGAGCAAAAAGGTAAGCAGAAATTTATATGTCAAGATTGCATTCAAGGCAAGAATCATTTAAAAAGACAAAGAAGCCATAATGAAGATACAGCTCTACAGCTCTAATTTTATGTATCTAATAACATGGCCTTGAAATATATAAAACAAGGGAGTCTGGGTGGCTCAGTTAAGCGGCTGACTCTTGATTTCTCCTCAGGTCATGATCTCAGGATCATGAGACCCAGCCCTGCTTTGGGCTCTATGCTCAGCAAGAGAGAGATTTTCTCTCTCTCTCTCTCTCTCTCTCTCTCTCTCTCTCTGCCTCCCCCCATTCTGTGCACTTATGCACTCTCTCTCTCTCTCTAAAATAAATAAGTCTTTTTAAAAAATTATATACATATGTATGTATATATACATATATAACAAAACACACAGATGAAACAAAACTGCAGAAAACATACAAAGAAACTTGAGAGTTGCCTGGCTGGTCCAGTTAGTGCAGCATGAGATTCCTGATCTCAGGGTTATGGGTTCAAGCCCCACTTTGTATACAGAGATTACTTAAAGATAAATTTTTTAAAAAGTGAACAATGGAAATAGAAAAGAAAAAACAATGGTAATGGGAGATTAATTTTCAGATCATGAAAACCAAAAGTAAAAAAGTGATTAGAAGAGCTGAATAATATTATATATAGTAAGGTTGTTCTTTAAATCTAGAAAGCTACATCCTGAAAAACACTTTTTTTAAGCGTAGGACAGTCACAAAAACTAGCCTTGCACTGAAGTAGACACAATAAAAAAAGTTAATCAATCCTCCAAAGCAGAAGTAGAGGTATATTCTCTGGCCAGAAAGCAATAAGATAGTGAGCACATAACAAAAGTAGAACAAAGAGGAAAAAGAAAACTTAGAAAATTTAAAACTCTCAAAGGATTCTTGAGGAGGCAAAAATAAAGTCATGGCATTGAAGGAGGTGGAGAGGGACTCACGTTATGGCTCTTACTGCTTTCTTCACCAAAGCATCCAAGTGAGAAAACTCATAGGGAGACTATCTTAGAATCTTTTAGAAATTATGGGATTCTGCCATTTTCTAGTAAAAAAATCAATCACCTCTTCACTCCTATGATCTAGCAGGATTTCTGTGAATTTCATGGCCCTACAAATTTTGAGGAAGTTTGTCAAGTCCCTATTTAGTCACTAATAATTTATGATTTCCTTTAATAATTTTCTCTCCTCTCAATCGAGTATGGGTTAAACTTCATTAGTTTATTGGTTATTAGTTAAATTTCATTAGTTCCTGAGGCAGAGGAACTAACAACATATAAGCGTGACCTAGTTGTTTCCTGAAAAACTCAGAATTGAATCTTTAACAGCATTGTTCAATTGAACTTTCTATGATGCTGGAAATGTTCTATGTGTGCTGTCCAATATGGCAGCCACTAGCCCCAGGGGCCATTAAGAACTTGAAATTTGGTTAGTATGACTAAAGAACTGAAACTTTAAATTTTATTTAATTTTAATTAATTTAAACTTAAATCACCACATGTGGCTAGTGGCTATTACGTTGGACCAAGCTGATCTCTAACCACCCAGGTACGCTGGTGAAATTTAGGGAGGAAAGATAATAAAACACACACACATAGATTCCATTTAGGGCGCCTGGGTGGCCCAGTTGGTTGAGCAACTGCCTTCGGCTCAGGTCATGGTCCCAGGGTCCTAGGATCCATTCCCACATTGGGCTCCCTGCTCAGCGGGGAGCCTGCTTCTCCCTCTCCCTCTGCCTGCTACTCCGCCTGCTTGTGCTCTCTATGTCAAAAAAATAAATGAAATCTTAAAAAAAAAAAAAGATTCCATTTAATAAAGAAGTGATAAAGCAGCTATAAAAAAAAACAGAACAAGGGTGCCGAGGTGGTGCAGTGAGTTAACCAGTCAACTGCTGGTTTTGGCTAAGGTCATGATCTCAGGGTCCTGGGATCAAGCCCTATGTCAGGTTCCACACTTAGCGTAACATCTGCTTCAGGATTCTCTCTCTCCCTCTGCCCCTCCCCCAGCCAGCTTGTGCTTTCTCTCTCTCTTTAAAATAAATGGATAAATCTTTGGGAAAAAAAAAAAAAAAACAGACCAGCTGTGGGGAGGATAGATACAGGGAAAAGCTTCAGCTTAGGGTCCCTGCTGTCTGCTGATAGGCCTTCCTCTCCTGCGTTCTGACAACAGCATTTCCCCTTAAAGCTTCAAAGTGTGTTGTAGGGGGCGGGCGGCAGTGGGCAATGGGGGTATATATACTAATAACTGGACTAGCGGTATGGATTGGTTAAAAATTATTTGACCCTCCTGCTTTACTCCTAGTTCTATATAAACTGTCAGCCCCTACCTTGGTCAAAGAAAAAAGAGAAAGAAAGGGAAGAAAACAGAAAATGAAGATAAATGTAAAAAAGTGAAAATGAATAAGGAGAAAGGGAAAAAAGAGGCCCTTCCAAAGGCAACAGTACTACTGGCACCTGCCCAACTATAAAAGGCATGACCAAACTGCTAACGTTTCCATTCCTTGAATAAATACTCATTGAACATTGATATTGTGAGGCACTGGGCTTATGGTGGTTAAAGATGAAGAGTCTCCATCTCTCAAGGTATTCAGAATGAAATGGGGGAAATGGGCACTTACATAACTATGTTCTGCAGAGAGAAGTGTTACAAAGAGAGATGGAAAAGGGCAGGTCAGGGATGCCTTTTAAAGGAGCATTATTTAAAAGATGACTAATAGCCTTCCAGGCGAAGGAGGAGGAACTGGCAGGGAATATGGAGATGCAAGGATGAGAGTGGTGAGGAAGAACATGTAAGAGGGAGTGAATGCCATGGTTTTGTAACTGGGAACTTCACAGGGATTAAAGTACAGATTAAATGTCAGGGATGGGTTTTGACAACTTTCTGTTTTTCAAGAAGAAAAGACTAAACATTTATGAGTAAAATACTACAGTAACTTTTCTTCTGAAAAATTAAGGTGGTGGCTATGTGGAGGTTGTCTGGAATTAGGGCCAGAGTTCAGACTGGAAGGTCAGTTAGGAGGCTACTGAGATAGCCCACAATGAGAGCTCATAAGGGTCCTCGATGAATATATTGCTTATATGTGCCCAGAATTCATGTCGCTTTCTTTTGGTAACAGAACTCTCCTTTTCCACGGGGAATCACCCCTCTGCCATATACTCTGGTCCATGAAGTTCCAAGAAAGTATACCCTTGCCTCAGGATCCAGAGTTGGGCACATAATTTAGGCCTGACTGAGCAGCATATTCCATACCCTGGTTATAAGAAGGGGAACATAACTCAGGTCAATCCCAAATTAGCCAGCCTCCAAATTTTTGCTTTTATTATACCTATTAAGATTGCTTTGTTTGTTTTGTTGTTGTTGTTTTGGTTTGGTTGGGTTGGTTTGGGTCGGGATTGCTTAGGGTTATCCTGTAGAAAAGTCTGAACAACTGGCACTTACTACCCAACTGAAGAGAAGCATTATCCCTAGGCAGTATAGTGTTTTGCTAGAGTGATAACTAGCTAGGTGAAAATTAAGGGAAGCTATGAAATAACTAAACTCCAAGGATAAAGTGAAAAGCTAGGCTAACATCCCCATCCTTAGTGTGCTGAACTCAAGAGGAGCCATGGAAGGAGGAAGAACAAGCTGTACCATGGAGAATAGCAACCAGAAAAGCACATATCCACCTTATTTCAAGAAAACTGGGGAGGAGAGAGCAAGTAGACATTTTTTGCACTTAGCACATACCAGGCGCTCCATGAAGAGTTTCATGCACATTATCTTATCAAAATGTCACAAGTTACCAATCAGGAAGGTATTATTTTCCTACTCGGATGGATAAGCCAAATTAAGCAGTAGAGCTAGGATTCACTTGCAGGTCTACCTGGTTATAAAGCTTATGCACATTTCACTACATCAACTGCTTTCAGAAAATATTCTGGTAAGTTTATCCTTTATATGTAAAAATGATGTCATCCCAGGATGCCTGGGTGGTTCAGTCACTTAGGCATCCAACTCCTGATTTCAGCCCCCATCTTGATCTCAGGGTCATGGAATCCAGCCCCACATTGAGCTCCGTGCTCAGCACAGGGTCTGCTTGTCCCTCTCCCTCTGCTCCTCTCCGCTCATGCTCTCTCTCACTCTCTCAAATAAGTAAGTAAATAAAATCTTTAAAAAAAAAATGATGACATCTCATCATGAAGATTTTTTCTGAATTGGGTATTTTATTGACCATAGAAAGTTAGGTTAGGAGTGACCCAGCCACAATGCCTCAATTGTCAGGCACATGTATGTATATGCCAGTTGTCTATTTGGAGCTAAGGAGGCCTTTGGTGCCATGAAACCTCATTAAACAACACATTCTGAGTTCACCAGCCACCAACAAAGAGTAGGCTATAGCAATAATACCAGTGACCTTGTGGTACTGACCTTTAAGGTACCAGTGACCTTAAATTTTGACTAGAGTTGCTTGGTTAAGAGGCAAGCATTAGAGAGGCACCTGGGTGGCTCAGTCGGTTGAGCAACCATCTCAGGTTGCGACTGAGCCTAGTGTTGGGCTCCCCATTCCGCGGGGAGTCTGCCTGGGATTCTCTCCCTCTCTCTCTCTCTCTGCCCCTCCCCCTGCTCGTTCTCTCTCTCTCTGGTGAATAAATAAATCTTTAAAAAAAAAAAAGACGTAACATGGAAAAAATAATAGAAAAATACACCTGCAAAGGAGCTGGCCTACTGGCCTGAACAATAGGCAAAGAATGCTATAAAATTCATTATCTTATACATTTCTTTGTCCGGGTATATTAGCATAATGAGAGGCAGCATAGCATAAGTATTAAAAGTACAGACTCTGAAGCCAAATTGCCTGGGCTTGAATCCCAGTTCCACCAGGATTCACTGTAGGAAATTGGCAAGTTATTTATCCTGTTCATGTCTCAGCTTCCTCACCTATTAAACGGGCATAATAATAATACCTGTTTCATACAGTTGTCATGAGAAGTAAATAAATTAATACTTGTAAGGCTCCTAAGGAGTGCCTGGCATGTGATAAGTGTTTATTTAACCCAGCTAGATGGGGAGGAACTTGAATTTCCAACCCAGCCTCTCCCACATGAACTGGTAAAGAAAAGAAAAATGAACCAAAAACTTGTTTAAAATTTATATGGTACCTTTCACACGAAGCATTTCACAGACATCCGGAGGAAGAATAAATAGCCAAATATACACATGCAGAAAATGAAACGTGGAAAAGGGAAGTAAGATGTTCAGTTTCACTGAACTCATCATTCATACATCTTGGGCAGGAACCCAGTCTTGTCAGTCCACATTTTGTATAGCAGGCCACAAGTTAACAGTGTACATAAGAGGAGTCAAACTTAAAAACAGCCAGGTCTTCACCTGGGTACAATACCTCATTAATTTTCCCCCTGCTGATATTTTCTCACTGCAGCAAACCCTAAATATGGGAAACACCTACACAGAGAACAAGTCACCATTTAATCAAAGTAGTTTATAAAATCTTAAATCCTCCATTTCTTTTTTTTTTTTAAAGATTTTATTTATTTTATTTTAACAGAGAGAGAACACAAGCAGGCAGAGAGGCAGGCAGAGGCAGAGAAAGGAGCAGGCTCCCTGCTCTATCCCAATGACCTGAGCCGAAGGCAGCTGCTTAACCAACTGAGCCACCCAGGCGTCCCAAATTCTCCATTTCTAAAGGGTATGAACTGGATGACAATAGTTTCATATAAACAAATGTGAAATTCCTTAATTGCATTGTGGGGAAGGAGAGAAGGGTTTGAAGATGAAAAGGTAATGACAGGTAGATCCTGCCACTCTGACAGAGGCACACACACAATTTGTAGTTTCATTAGCAAGCCCCCTCCCCCACACCATGGCCATTACAATCGTCCACTTTTATACACAGGCCCTCCTCCTCGTCTTCTTTCTCACAGTTGTCCACGCCTAAGCTTCTTTCTAGGCCACTCATAGTGCCTAACCTTTGCGCCCAGAAATTCTTACAACACCTACCTTCTTAATATTGGTCCGATATGCTGTCACCGCAAGTTTCACTCGGGCCATCAACATTGTGCCCTGCTCCTATCTATAGACTGTCGCCTGTAAAATCTCACAAAACCACCTATCAATAGCCACCTCCTCTCCTGCTCCCCCTGCCCTCAGCATATCATACCCACACTCACTAAAGCCGCTCCCTCGTCCGTCCTATCCACGCCCTGCCAGTCCCTCTTCTCACAATTTCTTCCCAAACAGATCGCCCAAAGCAGTCGCCCTGAAGTCCATCACGCCCGACACTTCTCCCCGTGCTCTCTGAGCCCTCCCAACCCTCCCGGTGGTTCCGTGCATCCATCGGCCGCCGACCGCCCCGGGCCCTTCCCAGCCCACCTGCTCTCCTCCGGCAGGCGCTCTTCGCAGCCGCCGAGCTCCATTCCCGCGCCCTCTGGCCGCATCCGGGGCTACGAGGTCGCCTCCTTTCTGAAGAGAGGCGTCCCTACCGATCCGTCCCTCGGGGCTTCCGAAGCCCCAAGGAACGGAGGAAGGCACCCTCGGTGGGTGGGCTCAGGGTGATGCACTACACCGGGGTTGACAGCAGGAGCGGTGATTGCTGTCTCAGCTGCGGTTTCTAGCCCCGCCACCCCCACTTCCGGCTCCAAGAACTACAATTCCCAGCAAGCACTTCGAAGACTTCGCCGCTCCCGGCATGCTCCGCTCTGTCCAATCCGAGGCCGCGCTCGCGGCGGATGCAGCCTCTAGCTGCGTGGTCGAGGCCGTACACTAGGCGGGGAACGCCAAGGTTAGGTTCTGGAATACGTACGCGTGCGAATCCTTACACACTCAGGTCACGCTTCGCACTTGGGGCCAGACGGGATCCGAAGTTTAGACTAGGAAATATCGCTGATGTTAATGCAAGTACAGTTTACGCCGGTTCAGCCTATCCCGGCGTTAACAGCTGACGGCGATGTTTGGGGACCTCAAGCATTTTTTTTTTTTTTTTGACCTCAAGCATTTTAATGAAGAGCTCACAAACTGAAAAGCACGGGTTGCTTTGGAATCGCAAGGGAGAAGCTGGAGGGAAGGGCTTTGGGGGAGGGTTTTTCTGGAGAACTGATGTCAGAGCAGAGTTTTTAAGGATAAGTATGAATTAGCCCGGAAAAGAGAAAGTGAAAACAGTGGCCCGGGCATAGGAAAGCATGCTGGTTGGGGGTAATAAGAGCTGGGAATAGGTGGGGAACAGAATGGTGTTGGTGAGCAAGCACTCTAGATCATGAAGTATCATTTTAAGGAATTTAGATGTTATCTTTAGAACAATTAGGAGCAAGTTAAGAATACGCAAATCAAGAAGTAGTTTGACCAAACCTGCTTAGAAAACTACTTTAGACAATGTGGAGAGGGAATGGGGAATGTACCATGTTGGAGGTAAGAGTGGAAGAATGGATATCATTCTTCCCTATAAGAGATTGGAAATCCCTATAGAGTCCAAGGAGGTAATGCCAATGAGAGAAGTGAGCTGCTTGTAGGAGAGTGGCAGAAGCTCTGAACTGGAAAGCTCATCCAAGAAGGGAGGTCTCACCTTTTCTATAATTGAATGTTACAAAGTGGGCACATAGGCCTAGAATTGTCCAATATTCTGATTGTGCAATAAAAGCTGGAGTCTGCATTTTTAAGTACAACTTCTAATTTTTAGAAAAAATTGGTAGCAATTTTTTTTTATTGTAAACATTACACAGGCCAAAAAAAAAAAAAAAAAAAAGCTCGTCTGTAAGCTAAAGGTGCCTTTCGGTTACAACTGTGCACGTTTAGGCCTGAACTGGGGTAGTAGGGAACAATGAGGTTGGGATTAGTGAAATTGTAAAACAATAGAATCAGTACTACTCTGTGAGAAGGGTATCTAGGTTAGCTCCATGGAAAACTAGTTACTCTATTAAAAATAATATATGACTGGGGTGCCTGGGTGGCACAGTGGGTTAAAGCCCTTGCCTTCAGCTCAGGTCATGATCTCAGGGTCCTGGGATCGAACCCCGCATTGGGCTCTCTGCTCAGCAGGGAGTCTGCTTCCCCCTCTCTCTCTTCCTGCCTCTCTGCCTACTTGTGATCTCTCTCTGTCAAATAAATAAAATCTTTAAAAAAATAAATAAAAATAATATATGACTTACAGGAATTTTCAAACTGGAGAAAACTTGTGAATTAAAAGTGAAATGAAGGAGCTTTTTAATGCAAGTTATGATTTTCAACTTCCATAAATTTATATAAAAAATACTCCTCGTTCAAACTTTATTGTATTTTCCTACTAAAGGGTTATACTTTTTTAGAAAGGGACAGTGTTAATCATTGAGATTTCACTTCTATATCTACAGATGTATGAACTTCATTTTTGGCATACAGTATAATCCCAAATTAATGCCACATGATCTTATCATATTTACACGAAAGTCCACTTTATCAGGAAATTCTATTTTTTTTTTAAAGATTTTTATTTATTTATTTGAGAAAGAGAGAGAGTGAGAGAGAGCATGAGAAGGGAGAAGGTCAGAGTGAGAAGCGACTCCCCTTGGAGCTGGGAGCCCGATGTGGGACTCAATCCCAGGTCTCCGGGATCATGACCTGAGCCGAAGGCAGTCGCCCAACCAACTGAGCCACCCAGGCGCCCTATCAGGAAATTCTAGAACTAAAATTGTAAAAAGTCTCAGTTCTGTAGTAAAAGTTCTGAGAAAAGTTACATCCAAGTCTGGGTTTACACATATTTAAAGCAGTTAATAAATGTGATGATAACCTACATTAGCCATGTGTCCCCCTCTCCCAGATCCCTTACTGAAGATGGCCATATCCTGAATCCCCGCTTTATGATTTCACTGCTTCCCTTTTTATATAGTTTCTTTGTATCAATTTATATACTTAGAAATGATTATTTTTTAATTTTTTAAAGATTTTATTTATTTGACAGAGAGAGATCACAAGTAGGCAGAGAGGCAGGCAGAGAGAGAGGAGGAAGCAGAGGAAGCTGAGCAGAGAGCCCGATGCCGGGTTCGATCCCAGAACCCTGAGATCATGACCTGAGCCGAAGGCAGAGGCTTAACCCACTGAGCCTCCCAGGCGCCCCAAGAAATGATTATTTTTTAAAATGTTTGTGTTTTAACTTCACAAAAAAGATACTGAGCTGTATTTATTCTTTGAGGCCTTAGTTTATTTTACTTAATTCTACATTGATAAGATTTATTCACATTATCATATGTCACTGTAGTTCATTGATTTTTGACTGCTATATAATAGTTCATTGTGTGAATACAGCAGTTTATTCATGCCGTCTTTCGTTGATAGACATTTGGGTTGATTCTAAGTTTTTGCTATTATAAACAGTGCTGCTATTAATATTCTTTTACATGTCCCCTCTTGTATGTAAACAAAGGTTTCTCTTGGGTACATACTTAGAAGTGGAATTGCTAGATCATAGGGTTATTGTCTATGCTAGCTTTTGTTTTGAGTGGTGGGTTTGTAGGTGCACAGTTTTCAAAATAACTCATTAGTTATGATGTCATAACTAATTATAAATAGTTATTTAAAATAACCAAAAAATAAAATAATTAACTAACCAGGGTGCCAGGGTGGCTCAGTCGTTAAGCGACTGCCTTCGGCTCAGGTCATGATCCCAGGGTTCTGGGATCAAGCCCCGCATCAGGCTCCCTGCTCAGCAGGAAGCCTGCTTCTCCCTCGCCCACTCCCCCTGCTTATGTTCCCTCTCTCGCTGTCTCTCACTCTCTCTCTGTCAAATAAATAAAATATTTTTTAAAATTAACCAAATGAAAATGGGCCATGCATGGAAGATGATGAGAGTATGTCAATGAACCAAGGATTGTGATTAATCCAATATTGTGCTTCTGAGGCCCAAATGCAAAAATTGTCAAAATGCAAAAAATATCTAGCATGAGGGTTCAATAAGTCACATAAATGTAATGGCCTTACTTAGAACTGCTGGCTGAAGTAATATTTTTAAAAGTCAAAAAACCTGAAGAGGTTTGTCTGATCTTGATCAGTGTTTTTGTTTTCAAGATCACCAGGATGCTAGTTTTATACAAATAGTAATAGGTCCTAGAGTACCAATGGCAGAAAGCCAAATTCACTCAAGAATCAGGTATTGAGAAGGGCACGTATTGCATGGAGCACTGGGTGTGGTGCATGAACAATCAATCTTGTAATACTGAAAAATTAAAATAAACATATTTGGGGAGAAAAAAATAAAATAAAAAGTCACAATAAAAAAAAAGAATCAGTTATTCAAATAATAGATTTTTAAAGCTCATTACATTTACCAATTTGCCAATATTTAGTTTTAAGTAGTCTGGTTTTTATCTTTTATTTAAATTCGATTTAGTTAACATACTGTATATTAGTTTCAGGGATAGAATTGAGTGATTCATCATTTTCACATAATACCCTGTGTTCATTACAAGTGCCCTCCTTAATACCCATCACTCAGTTACCCCATCCCCCCAACCATCTCCCCTCCAGCAACCCTCAGTTTGCTTCCTAGAGTTTAGCATCTCTTCTGGTTTGCCTCCCTCTCTGTTTTCATCTTACTTTATTTAAGAAGTAGTCTTCTTAAATATATTCAACAAATATCAGTTATAGTCATGAATATGTTCTTTTTTATTATATTCATTAAAATTACTCATAGCAACATTTTAAAAAATACTTAAATTTTAAAAGCTAAGGAATGGCTGTCACTGGCCACGTCAAATCAATTTGAGCATCAAAATGAGTTAATCCATGAAATGTATACATATCCACAGTATTTTGAAAGGCAAGCACAGCCCTTATACTATTTACCCCTTTGCTTTTCAAAAGAGAATTTTTAAAAACAGGATGAGTCTAAATTTCTATGGAAACTTACATGCATATATAAATAAGTATGCAAATAATAAATAAATAGAAAAGGGAAGAAAGAAAGGGGGAACGGAAAACTGTTTTACACAGTAGAATGTCAACTAATGAATGTAGATGAATGATAGAAAATCACCATTTTGTAGCCACCACTGTAATAATTGATTCATGCAAGAATCGTGAATAGATGCTAAAGCCATTAGTGAAATTTGTTCTGAAACAGGATATTTATACAGTCTCAAACTATCTCTCCACAGATCATGTACTCATTAGAAATGGGAAAAAGAGGTACCTTTACAATGGAGAAATCTGGCAGACAAAGCCTTAATCAAGTGATCAAAGTTAAAATTACCCATAAGACAAAATGACATCATGTGCCTCCTAATGTTAAGTTCTGAGAAGGACACAACATCACTTACATACTACTCATGATAAAAGTGAATAACCTGAATTTAATCACAGGCTAATAATAAAACAAAGTAAAATTGGAGGACAGTCTATCTAACAAATGCCTTCAATCGTCAAAAATATAAATATACACGGGGGCACCTGGATGGCTTAGTGGTTAAAGCCTCAGCCTTCGGCTCAGGTCATGATCTCAGGGTCTTGGGATCGAGCCCTGCATCGGGCTCTCTGCTCAGTGGGGAGCCTGCTTCTCCCTCTCTCTCTGCCTGCTTCTCTGCCTACTTGTGATATCTCTCTCTCTGTCAAATAAATAAGTGGAATCTTTAAAATATATATATATAAATATACAAAACTAAGAAAAGCTGATAAATTTTATGAGATTAAAGGAGACAAAAGAGGCAGGACAAAGAAATGCAACATGTGAACCTGAATTGGATCCCAGATTGGAAAAAAATCTTATAAAGGATAATTATTTATTAGGATAATTGACAAAATTTAAATATAGACCACATCAGAGAACAGAATTGCATCAATGTTATATTTTCTGAATTTGATCATCTATGATCAAGTTTGGTTATGTAAAAGAATATCCTTATAGAGATATTCTTTATGATGTCTGCAATTTACTCTGATTGTCCAACAACAACAAATAAGAGAGTCATCTGGGGGCACGTGGGTGACTCAGTCAGTTAAATATCTGCCTCAGCTCAGGTCATGATCCTAGGGTCCTGGGATGGAGCCCCAAGTCTTCGGCTCCCTGCTCGGCGGGGAGTCTACTTCTCCCTTTCCCTCTGCCCCTTCTCCCACCCGTTCTCTCTCTCTCTCTCTCTCTCTCTCTTTTTCTCTCTCAAATAAATAAATAAATAAATTTTTAAAAAAATTAAAAGAAGAATTACAGCTATCTGTGTATCCGAATACCAATCTTCCTCCACTTACAATGGGTTTCCATCCTGATAAACCCGTCATGAATGAAAAATATCATTAATTGAAATTGCACTTAATACACTTAACTTGGGGCACCTGGGTGGCTCACTCGGTTAAGCATCTGCCTTCGGCTTAGGTCATGATCTCAGGATCCTGGTATCGAGTCCCGGATTGGGCTCCACGCTCAACAGGGAGTCTGCTTCTCCCTCTGCCTCTCCCCTCCCTGCTCATGCTCTCCTCTCAAATAAATAAATAAAATCTTTCATAAAAATACGCTTAACCTACTGAACATCATAGTTTAGCCTACCTTAAAAATGCTCAGAACATGTCCATCATTAACCTACAGTTGATCAAAATCCCGTAACACAAAGCCTACCTAATAATAAAGTGTTGAGTATCTCATGTAATGTATTGAATACTGAAAGTGAAAAACTGAATGGCTGTTATGAGTGTAGAATTGACGTAAATGTATCAGTTGTTTACCCTTCAGGTCATCTAGCTGACAGGGAGCTGCGCTGCTGCCCAGCACCAGGAGAGAGTATCTGCTGAGAGTATCACTAGCCTGGGAAAAGATTAAAATTTAGAATGCTAAGTTCAGTGTCAACTGAATGCATATCACTTTCATACCATCTAAAGTCAAAAAATTTTGTTAAACCATAAGTTGGGGATTGTCTTTTTAGAGAAAGCAAATGTGGCAAAACTTTAATAATTGGTGAATCTTGGTGAAGGGTATAGGGGTATTACACTATGTTTACAACATTTTTCTAGCTTTGAAAATAAGCAGGGATTTTAATATGGTTTTGTTTTCTCATAACTGCATCCTAAAATCAATGTAATTAAAATTTTAGTATTTCACATGGAAATTTCTTCTTTTATAATGATTAATTTAAAATATATTTTTAAGTTAATTTCTGTTTTCTCCACAATTTAGCATTTTAAGAAGTCTTTAGCCAATTTTACCCAAACCAATACACTGACTTTACCAAATTTACTGATTTACCAAAATTCTTTTTTTTTTTTTTTCCTTTTCTTTTCTTTAATAAAGCTTATAGGGCTGCCAGGCTGGCTGGGTCAGTAAAGCATACTGCTCCTGATCTTGGGGTTGTGAGTTCAAGCCCGCACCCCCCCCCCCACCGTTGGCTGTAGAGATTACTTGCAAAAAAAATCCTATTTCATATGAACTGATATAAGCTTTATTTTTTTTTCAAAAGATTACATTTATTTTTTTTAAAAGATTTTATTTATTCATTTAACAGAGAGAGAACACAAGCAGGCAGAGAGGCAGGCAGAGGCAGAGAGAGGAGCAGGCTCCCCGTGGAGCAAGGAGCCCGATGCGGGACTCGATCCCAAGACGCAGGGATCATGACCTGAGCCAAAGGCAGTTGCCCAACCAACTGAGCCACCCAGGCGTCCCTGCATTTATTTTTTAAAGTAATCTCTATACTCAGTGGGGGGGCTCAAACTCACAACCCCCAGGTCAAGAGTCACATGTTCTAACAACTGAGCCAGCCAGGTACCTCTCAAATAGGATGATATTTAAAGTTTTGTAGAATTTTGCGAGGTCTTTATTGACTGGTTCTATTCTGTCTTCACAACAACATTTCCACCCACTTTAAGTATTTAGTATTGGTTCAATTTATTCAATTCTGTGGGAAAGCTCACTGTCATCCATGGGTAATGCAAACAAATTCAGAAATTAAAAAGTTACAATGGAAATTTTAAAAATCTTATCTCAGGGCTAAGCAAATCCTTAACACATTTGAAGAATATTTAATATGTCCCTGTCTCAGCTCTCTGAAACTCTAGCTGAATAAACCTGAGCCAAGAGAATGGATCCTCTCCTGAGAGAAAGAGAAAGCTTTACAGAGAAAGAGAGTCAATCCATGGCTCTTGATCCCAGAACAAGGAGGCCAAAGGGCAAATGGAGAAGAAGCATGGGGAGAAGAAAGAATGCCTAAAGGCCCTATGACTCTGGAATCCTGGCTTTCTAGAACCTTCCTAGACCACTAAACTGTCTAGTACAAATTAAAGATATATTTTTTAAAGGAAACCATGGTGTAAATAAGGAGATACTGTGACTTACATAAATTTGTGTAGCTTTAGAGAATTCCACAAGCAGTCATTCAGTGAATTGACTAGAATTCTTGATTGACAGGATGCCTACCCTGCCCAGAGAAGACAAAGCCTAATATGGAGTGAACTAGAGATCCAACCCCTGAGTGCAGGAAGAATTTCCCGTGAAGTTCCCTTGAAGGGAACTTGAAGTTCCCCTGTCCACCCAGAGTAAGTTCTCTAGTCAGAGAAAACTGACGGTCAAGGACATGGAGACCAGTAATGCCTTTGGCTATACCTGCAACCCAGCCTATCATGTATCTGCTGTTCGGTTCTGTCTCCCTTTACTGTGGCAATGTCTTGCACAGAGTAGGAACTCAAACAAATGAATGAATCCTAAGATTAGAAAGCAGAAGACTAGAACAGCTAGAAAAGCTTAGAACAAAGGAAAAGGGCAAACACAAAGAGGAACAGGAAGCTATAGCAAAATGGCAAAGAAAAAGCTACTGCAGCAGAGACAGTGGCAAATGGGGTAGAAGGAGAACCGAGCAGCAAAGAGAAGAAAAACTGTACTGTGCATGCAAGTACTTTAGGGAGTCAGGTATACTGATCATAGTTAGACCTAATTAATATATACTATACCTACAGGTGATACAAATTATACCTAACTCACTTACTATGCCGGTGTAATACAAATTTTACAAATTTCCAAAAGCAGGGGCGCCTGGGTGGCTCAGTGGGTTAAACCCTATGCCTTTGGCTCAGGTCGTGATCTCGGGGTCCTGGGATCGAGCCCCGCGTCCTAGGGCTCTCTGCTCAGCGGGGAGCCTGCTTCCCAACCCTCCCCTGCCTGCCTCTCTGCCTGCCTCTCTGCCAACTTACCATCTCTTACTCTGTGTCAAATAAATAAATAAAATATCAAAAACAAAAAAACCCCACAAATTTCCAAAAGCACAAAAATCCTCTTCTGAAAAGCAAGAGTTGATACCAAAATTAGACGTTACAAGGAATGGAAACTACACATCAATATCACTCATGAGGGGTGCCCCGGTGGCTCAGTTGGTTGGGTGTCTGCTTTGGGCTCAGGTCATGATCCCAGGGTCCTGGGATCCAGCCCTGTGCCAGGCTCCTTGCACAGCAGAGTGTCTGCTTCTCTCTTTTCCTCTGCCCCTCTCTCTCCCAGTGCTCTCTCTCAACTAAATAAATAAATATTTTTTTAAAAAATCACTCATGAAAAGAAAAACAATCCTTGACAAAGCATTAGCAAACCAAATCCATCAATATATAAAAAGGATAATGCACCATGAGCAAGTAAGTTTCTCTGAGAAATGCAAGGGTAATTTAACATTTGAAAAAAAAATTTCAAAACCCTATTTAGTCATCTCAATAGATATAGAAAAATATTACATCATATTTGATATTCACTCATGATTAAAACTCTCCGCAAACCAAGAATAGAGGAAACTTCTTCAACCCGATAAAGGGCATCTACAAAAAAAAAATCTAACTTAATGGTGAAAGATAATGCTTTCCCCCTGGGGTTTGTCATAAGAGAAATATCTATACTTTCACCTCTTTTTAAATATGGTACTGAGGGGCACCTGGGTGGCGCAGTCATTTAAGAGTCTTCCTTCGGCTCAGGTCATGATCTCAGGGTCCTGGGATTGAGCCCTCATGGGTGTCCCTCCTCAGCGGGGAGTCCGCCTCTTCCCGCTCCCTGCCCCATGTTCTCTCTCTTAAATAAATAAAGTTTTAAAAATAAATAAATAAATAAATATGGTACTGGAGTCCTCAGTCAGTGCAATCAGGCAAGCAAAAGAATAAAATTCATACAGATTGGAAACAATTATGCTGAGTGAAGTAATCCAGATTAAAAAAAGTATATACTGTATGATTCTACTTATATAAGATTCTAGAAAATGCAAATTAATCTGTAGGATCGGTGGTTGCTTAGATAGTGGTTGGGGAAAGGATTATAAAGGAGCACAGAAAAACTTCTGGGGATGATAGATATATTTATTATTCTTTTTATGGTGGTGTTTTTGCGGGTTTATACACCATATGCCCATATATATACCGCACACTTTAAATATGTGTCTTTTATTGTCTATCAATTACACCTCAATAAAGTTGAAAAAAGGGGGACTTAGAAGAAATATCAAACTAATAGAAATAAGCTAAGGAGTGAAACACATGAATTGTGCTTACCTTTGAAGAGAATGTAGGTCTCCATGCACATTGTGAGAAGAGACTCACAACGTGTTGATAGAAAGGTATGATGTTAAGGTTGCCAGATTTAGCAAAAGTAAAAATATAAGACTCCCAGTTAAATTTGAATTTCAGATAAATAATGAATAATTGTTTACTATAAATATGTCCTAAATATCACATGCAACATCCTGTGGTAAAGAAATTTGCTGTTTATTAATTGTTTATCTGAAATTCAAATGTAACCAATCTTGTATTTTATCTGGCAATCCTAGACGTTGTGTTCCATATAGTGTATGAAATCAAGCCTCTAAAAAGGGCAGTTACTTGAATTCCGTGTTTATTCTGACTTAGATGAAGCTGTTGAGCTACTGTACTCCAGACAATGGCTATATGTTCAGTATCTGGCATAGCACTGTACTTATTCCTAGTAGGTGCTCAAAAAAAATTTTTTTTTTGCTCTGCAAGCTGTAGGTAGATAGGGGCTGAATCCATCTTTACTCATTATTTTATCCCTAGAGCCTATTACAATGCCTGGTGCTCAATGTGTGTAATTAAATGAATACCTGCCTCTCACGCCCCAGAAAATGCAGGGTTGGCCTTTTACCTCCAGCCCTTGTGGCTGGCAGATCGACTTCTTAGACAAGCCCCAGTTCTGATTTCTCAGTTTGTCTTCCACTTCCCTTTTGGTGCATGTGTCTCGGGTTGCTGTTTTGGTTTCTACTATTTTGTGTGTGACTGTATCCTTTCACAACGCTTCTCGTTTCCTTGTTTTTCCCTTTGGAATCTGGGTGACTGCTCTGAGACTCAGACTCTCAGTCTTTGTGGAAATCTCAAAATCTGAAACATAACAGCTAGCATTGCTTAATGAAATATTGGAGGATGTTCCCTTTAAAGTTAAGGAGATTTGGAGTTGAGCTTCAGTTTTGGGGAGAAAATCAGGATAAAAGGGAGTCTTTATATGTATTGTTGGAGGGTAGAATTTTATACATTTGGGATTTTTCTTATCTGTCCTATGAATACCTGAAGTACAAAATGCATCCAAACTCTAAATGCATTACTTTTCTGCCATAACATTAAGAACTTAATGTTCTTTCCTGTAGATTACTCCCACAAATAAGCAGAGATTATAGAAGTTATTACTAGGGAGAGAATGATACTGTGAAGAAAAATTTTTCATGCATAGAAGGTTTTAGAACCATAAGAAGTCCAAGAATAATTATGTATAATGCATGTATTTAGTATAACTACTTCTTGTTTTGCAGATGAGTATGAAACCCAGTCTCCAAGTTTATACAGTGAATGACTGGAGTGAAAAAGGTACCACTCAGTAAAACCTAGATCTCTCATACTTTTATTTCTAGAACCCATTTCCCCTGGTTTTTAGTAGTCGGGGGTGCGGTGGTGGCTGTTGGGTGGAATAGTAACAAAATCAAGCACATTGTCCTAAGAGCATATATGTTACTCTCCTTGACATGCCAAGTATTGTTCTTGGGGATTTTTTGTCTAAACCTTTGTCTACCATTAAAGTTTCTTGCACCGCTTCATAGGTGTGTCCTGGCCTGATTCACTCTTCTGTGGTTATATTTTTGTCTTGGGGGAAGAATAATTAAGTACAGGCTACGGTGGTTTTGAGATGCTTAAGGTCACTGGTACATCTCCATGCAAAAAGAAATTTTAGGAAGTGGACAGGAGGAAGGTGGCAGAGATTTCTAAAGGGATGGAATATCTGTCCGTGGTTTTTTCCTTAGATGCAAATGTCTTAGATAGTTTTAAGCTGTTATGAGGGTGATATAACCTAATTGCTTCCACACAAGCACAGTTGCTTTGGAGGAAGAGAATGGTAAGAAGAGAGGGAATATCATGTTTTGTAAATGGGGAAAAAAAAGTTGTTATGCAGGAATTCATAAAATATTGAGTTTTCCCACAAGGATGATTAGAAAGAAAAACGAATCCTATCAATTCCCAACGCAAATGAATTAGAGAAAAATGCAGCCAAACAAGCAGAGGTACTTACCCCTTTCCTAAGGGAAGCTGAAGTGTTATTAAGGTAGCTAGTGCCGTGTAAAATGTTTTGAGAGTGCCGGCTGAGAAGTGGTACAGATGCGGGAAACGTTAGCATTTGCTTTTATTGGTAAGGTGACGCAAGAATTGTTACTGCAGCTTTTGCTCTGCATCCAGACGTGGCGACTTTGCATGTTGCAGGTGGAGGATGCCTGGGAGAGGGGAGCTGGGACGCAGTTCTGCAATCTAAGCTGTATGGGGTCTATCCTAACTCTGAGGCTGCATTGCAGTGGGTGTGAAAGGTTCGTGTGTACCAAAGCTTAGGGGGCCTTTCTAAAGCAGGACGAGTGGAAGGACACGGAGGAACACAATCACATAAGGCATGCGATCCTGAAGTGCTCAGGGTCCAGTATCCCCCAATTTGTGTAGAAAGGCGAACAAACAGCTAAAACTGCGGCCTTTGTAAGCGTCCAGAGTCGCGGGTGCAATGTTTCCTCCTGTCCGGCAAGGGCCGCTAGGAGCAAGTCCGGGCGTGTGGCCGCTCTCGCCGGCCGCTCGTCTCTGTAGCCACTCCCCACCCCCCCGCCCGCAGCCGCGGGTGGGAGAGCGAGGGCGCCGCCAGCACGCGTGCGCGCTCCCTCGGTGCAGCTAGTCTGTGTGCGTGAGTGGGAGGTGGCAGGCCTCGGTCTCTGGCCTTCTCCGCTGACTGTTCGAGCGCCACGTCCCCAGCCATGAACCGGTTTGGTACCCGGTTAGTGGGAGCCACGGCGACCCCACCGCCGCCGCAGCCGAAAGCCCGCAGCAACGAAAACCTTGACAAAATTGATATGTCTTTGGGTAAGGAGCCGAGTTGGACCGAGTTGGAGTGGGGGGAGGGTGTGGGTGGAACCAAGTACCGCGGTTTGTGGGGGAAGGGGCGGTTGGCCGCAGTTGTCAGTCGAGTTTTTCCTTGCGGGTGGGCGGAACCAAGTGAGGGCCCGCGGGGACTCCGGGAGCGCCAGCTGGTGCGGTGGTTGAGCGGGAGGGACCCGGGCGTCCCCTCGACGGGGCTGTGTCTGAGGAGGGGCGGTGGGGGCGGGCGGCGCTGCGGGCTGGGGATTTGGAGGGTCGGGGGGCGCTACCACTGGCGGACGACCCGGGCTCTTTGTGAGGAAAACTCCGCGGCTTTCCCCTCAAGCGTGTTCGCTGTGGGCGGTGTCGGGATCGAGGGGAGAGGTCCGACCGAGCCATCCGCTGAAGAAAGCCCTTTGAGAGCCCGGCTGGGTCTGCGTTCGGTTAGAGTCGCTGGTTCGGGGAGGGGGCGGACTGTGGGGCATTTTATGTGGCCAGGCCTATACGCCCGGCGCGGTGCGGGCAGCGCACAGACGCCCCTGAAGAGTTGGCCATTTCTGCGGGGCGCGCCAGACCTCGGGGCCACATCGGGGCGCCCATCCTGGAGCGTTTGTGAGAAAAAATCATCAGGCAAGGGTTTCATCAGATGGTGTTTAATTAGGAGGTGCCTAGAAAGGCGAGCTCTCCTTACCTAGGCCTCAAAGTTAGCTAATTAGGAGAAAAAGCAAAAACCGAAGGAGAGATTGACATGGATTAATGGGAAGCTGGGTGAAGCATGGGGTCCAGCCCCTATAAGGAAGAGTGGGGTGGTTTGGGGAGGATTCTGTAAAAGGTAGGAAGGTCGGTGATTCAATTAAGCATTCAGACCTAATCCTAGTGAGGCACTAGCCTCTGGATTTAGCATAGTTTAAAATTTGCTCTTTCTGTCAAGACTCAAGTTACCATTATGAGATGGGGTTCTCTGCCTGCTTTTTCTGTGGCCTATAGTTTTTCGGTAAGTGTTGGACAAGTACCTGACAGAGGTGTAACTTTTCCAAGGAAGGTATTTTTCTTTTTTGCTGTGCTTTATCTTCGGAGTTTTTTTTTTTTTTTTTTTTAAGATTTTATTTATATCTGCAGAGCTTTAAGTCAAAAATCAAGAACTCATAGACTGCTGCGATTACTGCACATCAGAATTTAATATGTGAATTAAGTAAGTCATCAGAAATAATAGGCCTGGCCTCAAGTCTTGTCTTACTGATAATAGTGAACTCTAAAGAAACGAGAAATCTTTTCAGCTAAGACCAAGAAGAATTTAATAACGAATATTTATTGAGTGTTTACCACCTTGCAGGCACTGACCTAAACATTGTGTGTGTGTTAACTCGGTTTAGCCTTGTAATAACTCTATGAGGTATGTGCTCCTAATGATAAAGAGCATGGAATCCAGAACCATACTGTCTTCAGTTCAAATCCTCTACCACTTAATAGCCATGTGGTCACAGGCAGAATATTTCTCAGTGGTTCATGCATAAAAAGTGATAATAACAGTGTTTGTCTGTCTCAGAAGATTGCTGTATTAAACGAGTCAAAAGGCATATATAAACTCTTAGAACAGTATCTGGTACAGAGTAAGCATTATATTTATGTAAACATGCTATATAAACCATTGTTGTTATTCCTGTTTTACAAAACCCGAGGCATAGAGAAATAACACCCCAAATCATACAAGTAACAAAACCCTATAGATAGATGTTGCAGAGAATGTTAAACATGTATTATGACAGCCAATACATTTCTTAAGTTTCTGGAGTTTTTTGTATGTATTTTGTTTGGTGGTTAGGATGTTCAAGTGAAGAAAATGGAGGGATAATTCACTTTGAAGGTAGAAACAAAATGCTATGATAGATAGTTAAAATAGACATTGGTGTCTTTTCTCCAAGAATATATAGCATTCTTTCAGGTTCCTTTTTTTTTTAATTAAGAATTTTACAGAAATGGGATGAAGAAATGGTACCTGGTTTTTTTTTTTAAGTTTGTTTATTTTTTCTATTTTTTTAAAAAGATTTTATTTATTTGACAGAGAGGAGAGAGATCACAAATAGGCAGAGAGGCAGGCGGAGAGAGAGGGGGAAGTAGTCTCCCCGCCTAGCAGAGAGCCCGATGTGGGGCTTGATCCCAGGACCCTGAGATCATGACCTGAGCCGAAGGCAGAGGCTTTAACCCACTGAGCCACCCAGGCGCCCCTGTTTATTTTTTTTTAGTAGTCTCTACTCCGACCTGGGGCTCAATTTTTATGACCCTGAGATGAAGAGTTGCATGCTTTTCTGACTGAATCAACCAGGCACCCTAAGGTGATGCTTATTTTAGACAATTATTATGCTTTCCGAATATTCCACTTTATCAAGTGTGCAGAGGTTTAGAGTCTGATTTTTGTTTGTTTTAAATTGTGGCTGTACGAATATTCATGTAGAATATCTACCAAAGTTACCAATAGGTGGCCTCATTGTGGCTCAGTTTCTTAATTTGAAAATGGGTATTATAATACTTAATAGAATCGTTGTGAGAATTAAATGAGTACTTGTGAGAACAACGCTTTTTTTTTTTTTAAAGATTTTATTTATTTATTAGAGAGAGAGAGACTGAGAATGAGAGGGGAGAAGGTCAGAGGGAGAAGCAGACTTTCCGCAGAGCTGGGAGTCCGATATGGGACTCGATCCCGGGACTCCGGGATCATGACCCAAGCGGAAGGCAGTCGCTTAACCAACTGAGCCACCCAGGCGCCCGAGAACAACGCTTCTTAATTACTACTGTTTTTATTATCATATATATATGCCCCTAATGTCATGGAAGAAACTTTTTCATAAAATAGCTCATTATAATGGTTATTTTGTGTTTTTTTGGGGTTTTTTTTGTTTGTTTTTCTGATACATACCCTGTCTGCCTGAGTAGGAGAAAGCCATTTTCTTTTAGATTGGAAGAATACACAGTTGATCATTTAATTTGAGGATTTAGATAATAAAACATTTAAATATAAAGCAATTTTATATGCTTTGCTACTTTTAATTTTGTTCCATTTATACTGTATAAAATGCTCTGTTTTAAAATTAACCTGGTTAGTCAAAATTATACTTTGCCTTTTTTTTTTTTTAATGATTCCCAGCGAATTCATTTTTTTGATGTACTCTCATGGCTCTGAGATTTCAGACTTCTGGGAAGAATAAGTAGCAGCTTGTTAAAAGAAAGCAGTGTTTCAGAAGTGTTCAAAAGTATTCCCTTTCTGTGCCCTTAGAATATAACATGTTCATATATCTGATTTCATGAAACCTTTTTTTTTTTTTTAAGATTTTGTTTATTTGAGAGAGAGAGAAAGAGTGTACAAATGGGGGGTGAGAAGGGGCGAGATGAAGAAGCAGACTCCTCGCTGAGCGGGAGCCCAGGTGGGGCTGGGTCCCAGGACCCTGAGATCATGACCTGAGCTGAAGGCAGACGCCTAACCAACTGAGCCACCCAGGGGACCTGAAACCTTTCTACTTTAAAACAAATCTTTTTGAGTGTCTTTTACTTGGACGAATTTATTTTAGGGGAAGGACTGACCTCAAGAAGATAACAAAGTACTTTTGGGAGATTTGAATTATTTTAATGAATATTTGTGATTAAGAGTCTTAAAGATTACTGATGGGTTAGGTAGTGTAATATATAAGAAAGGGTTCCTATAATTCCTTCTTTTACTTCAGAAAAGACTAATTATATTAATATAATTGTTAGGTTCTTGTGTTTAGAGCAGTTTGGAAAAATAATTGAGGTTAGTTTTGTGAAATTTTATTAGGTTTTTGACCAGGTTTATTTGCTTTATCAATCATCGAAATTAATATCGGAGTTGGGACTGTGGACAGAGTATTTGGATATTTCTTAAATGAGTATTTTTGGCTTCTAGTAATCTTCCTTTAACATTTGTAAATAGAAGTCTGAAGTACATTTATTTTCCTGATCTTCATATTGTTGTGCTGTGTGTGATATTAGAGCAATGTGATGTTTGTAAATTACTTTGGACGAGTTTAAAAGTGTTTTTGAAAACAATGAGGATTTGAAAGATCAGGTAGAAAGCAAAGTCAGGTAGCCCTGAATTATTTTGCTAGAGGAGTGGATAACCCATATTATTTTTTTTGTACTCTACCTTTTATGTACTTATTTTATTTCATATTATCTATTTACTTGTCTGTTTCCATCAATAATTTTAAACTTAACTGAGAAAAGGGACCATATTTTACTTTTGTTTATTTTCATTCTAGCACAGCCTGTCACATACATTCATTGCACATAGAATATGCTCAATAAGTATTTGCTGAATTGAGGTGAATTTCTTTAGAAATATACTCTTTTAATTGAATAATTTATTTATTTTACTGCCTATGGTTTTTTGGAAGGTGGTGGTCTTTAAAAATTAGACACTTCTGTGATTATGGAAAGTAAATATGAGTAATTTTTGTAAACATGCTTGTGCTTATTTATATGCATTAGGTAGAGAAATACTGTGGATAACAAAAATCTTCATTAATTGGTAGATCTGCTTTGGGCTAGTGAATTGGAGTTTTACTATAAAACTTCAGTGCTGCAAGTATATTGGCTGATTTGAGTTTTTATTTTATTATCTTATGAAAGTGCTTGCAAAGTAGCAAAGAAGTTAGAGATATAGGAAATCTATTAACTAGAAAATGAGACTGAGTAATTGAGTCGTTAGGTTAAAATGAAAATAATCATCACATTTCCTAAATCACAGATGATATCATCAAATTGAATCGAAAGGAAGGAAAGAAGCAGAATTTTCCGAGACTAAATAGAAAACTCCAGCAAAATAGTGCCCGGCAATTCAGGATGAGAGTGCGATGGGGAATCCAACAGAATTCTGGTAAGTTTGACAAGTAAGCTTTAATAAGGAGCTATTCGTTTGGGTCATAGTGTGCTATTTTTAGTACATACTTAAAACATGGAGGAAACACATTAGTACCCTTTGTGATTTATATTTTTTCTACTTAGGTTTTAGTTTAATCTTGAAATCTGGTAAACATTTTAAGTTGCTTTAAGTAAGTGATAACCTGTTTCTTAAAAATGTTAGGTCATTTTTAAGGTACACTCAGTATATAAATAGTGTAAATTATATTTAGGGCTATAGTATTATAAAGGATTTTACATATCATGAAGTTTTATCTCCTTCCTAGTTAGGTATTTCTTTAACAGTCTGTCTGGTGGATAATGACATAACTCTGGCATACATATATCTAGTGAACAAGCATACTACTTCACAAGACAACTCCATTATTGGAGACAACTCTTGTTTACTAGGAAGTTTTCTTTTTTTTTTTTTTAAAGATTTATTTATTTATTTGACAGAGAGAGATCACAAGTAGGCAGAGAGGCAGGCAGAGAGAGGGGGAAGCAGGCTCCCTGCTGAGCAGAGAGCCTGATGTGGGGCCTGATCCCTGGACCCTGAGATCACTACCTGAGTCGAAGGCAGAGGCTTTAACCCACTAAGTCACCCAGGCGCCCTTTTAACAGACTTTTTTTGTTTGTTTGTTTATTTATTATGATAGAGATAGCGAGAGAGGGAACACAAGCAGGGGGAGCTGGAGAAGCAGGCCTCCCACTGAGCAGGGAGCCTGATTCAGGACTCCATTCCAGGACTCCTGGATCATGACCTGAGCTGAAGGCAGATGCTTAACGACTGAGCCAGCCAGGTACCCCACTAGGAAGTTTTCTTAATTTGAATTAAATTTTGTTCACCTGTTAACTCTACATAGCGTTACAGGAAGCAAACTCTCTTTTCTGTAAGAGAACTTTTTAAATATGTGGATACTATTCTGCATGGAAAATACTTTCAGATGTATTATCATCTAGGGCCTTTAGGATTTGTTAAATACTCCAGAGGTAACACTCAGAATTGAATGCCTTAGATGTGACCTAATGATCTTGGAACTCTGCATATACAGTTATTTTTGGCAGTTTGGAGGCTTACTTATTTACAGCCATCTTGTTCCAAAATGGATTTAAGGTGGTAACAGAACCCTATTAATTGTATATAACTCATTAATTTTTTTAGCAGTTATATCAGTGTTTTAGAATAAACCTTTGTTCACATTAAAAAACTCTAGATCTTTTTTTACACATGTAAAAGATGTTTGATGAACTAGCGCCTAAGTTGACTTTTATCCTATATGTTAAAAAACAAAAGGGGTGCCTGGCTGGCTCTGTGGATTAAGTCTCTGCCTTCAGCTCAGGTCATGATCTCAGGGTCCTGGGATCGAGCCCACATGGGGCTCTCTGATTAGCAGGGAGCCTGCTTTCCCCTTCTCTCTGCCTGCCTCTCTGCCTACTTGTGATCTCTTTCTCTCTATCAAAATAAATAAAGTCTTAAAAAAATAAATGAAAAACAAAAAATAATTATCTGTGGGCTGGGGATGATTATAATTAGTTCTATTATCTAACAGTTAATATGCTATCATACCCTGAAAATATGTCTGTAACTGAGGTTAGACCCTACACAAAATTTTATTCTTCTCTAATAATTTCTTTTAAAAAAAAAAGATTCATTTGAGAGAGAGCGTTCTGTGCATGTGTGTGCACGTGAGTGGTGGGAGGGGCAGAGGGAGAGAATCCCAAGCAGACTCCCTGCTGAGCACAGAGCCAGATGCAGAGCCTGACCAGGGACTCCACCCAGGGCTCAACACCATGTCACATGAGATCACGACCTGAGCTGAAACCAAGTTTCAAGTGACTTGAAGGATGCTCAAGTGACTGAGCCACCTAGGCGACCCTTCTAGTAATTTCTTAAACAGCTGAACATAAGTGAGTAAATTTTGTGAATGATACTTAGCTATAGTAAATTAATGTTTAATTCCAGTGACTTATATTTAAAGATTCTTATAAATGTTACTCAGCATACCATATTTTATACATGATTTGCTTTAAAATAATTTCAGAGTTCACAGAAGCCAGAAATATATTTGTTTACACTAGCCACATGTTAAATACATGATAAATGCCCCGAACTGACTAGACTCTCAGGGTATTTAGAGATGAGATCTTTTATTTCAAGGAATTTCTAGTAACAGAGATAGGACAAAAACATGGAGATGAGAAATGTCATGAGAGAAATTCCAATAGTACCAGGACTTTAGATAGATTTTGTGCTAAGAACATCAGTGGTGATTTAATGGATAAGGTGAAACAGGATCTGGTCTATGAAGGATCAGAAAAGCTTTCCTTTTATGGGGGTTATGATCTGAGCTTTAAGATAAATGATACCTAGGGGCAGCTTAGGATCTTATAAGATTGAACCAGTTCCTGTTTGTTCTCCGGTTACATGTGGCAGAGCCTAAAATAGAACATCTGCTTCTGCCACTGAATGTGCAGACAGATAAAAGATTGCCTCAAACTCTGATTGGTTAGAAGTTCGGATTTCCACATTGTAATGTCAATGAGGATATTAACTTGAGGTAAAAGAACACATAAGATAGACAGACTTTAGCAGACTCTCAATAAATTTTATTTAGTTATTTATTTATTTAGATTTTAATTTTTTCTTGTAATCGCTGCCCTCAACTCTGGGGCTTGAACTTACAACCCTGAGATCAAGAGTCCCATGTTCTATTGATTGAGCCAGCCAGGTGCCCCTCTGAATAAATTATTTTTGATGGCTGAGCAAATAAGTGAATAAAATCTTCCAACTCTTGGCCCAAAATATAATCTAGTCACTCATTAAATATTTGTGTAAACAACCTGAATATTCTTCAGTAGTAGAATAGTATAGAGCATCAGTTCTCAGAGTGTTGTCCAGAGACCCTGGGGAATCCCCAACACTCAAGGGGTCGACAAGGTCAAAATTATTTTTATAATAATACTAAGACGTTAATTATGTTTTCATTGTTATCCTCTCACAAATGTTTTTCAGAGTCTACCAGACGTGTGATAATTAAATTGAATGTGGTAGCAGATACGAGAATCTAGCTATGTTCTTTTAAGATAGACACCAAAGAGATTTGCGAAAGTACAGAACAGTGATGTCATTCCTTTTAAATAGTTTTGGGTTTTTTTTGGAAAATAATTGTTATTTTTTATTAAAAATACATTATTTGCCCTGTTATGGGCTTATTGTTTTTTTTTTTTAAAGATTTTATTTATTTATTAGAGAGAGAGAGACTGAGAATGAGAGGGGAGAAGGTCAGAGGGAGAAGCAGACCTCCCACAGAGCCGGGAGTCCGATATGGGACTCGATCCCGGGACTCCGGGACCATGACCCGAGCCGAAGGCAGTCGCCCAACCAACCGAGCCACCCAGGCGCCCTGGGCTTATTGTTTTGATGAAATAACAGTTTTTAAATGTTTTAGTTTTCATTTCTAGTATGATAATAATAAATATAAACCCAGAGAAACAAAAATTCTGGAGTTCTCAATAATTAAGAGTATAAAGGGGTCCTCAGGGGCTCAGTTAGGTAGGTAGCTAGCTAGATAGATAGATCTATCTAGCTACCTAGATAGATAGGTAGTTAGTTAGGTAGATCCTGCCTTTGGCTCGGATCGTAATCTCGAGGTCCTAGGATCCAGCCCCAAGTCAGGCTCCTTGCACAGTGGGAAGTCTGCTTCTCCCTCTCTTTCTGCCCCTCCCCCTACTTGTGCACAGTCTCTCTCTCTCGCTCTCTCTCTCTTTCTCTCAAATAAATACATAAAATCTTCAAAAAAAAAAAAAAAAAAACCCAGAAAAACAGAGGTCCTGAGACCAAAAAGTTTGAGAATTGGGTTTCTTTTAGAGGTAGAAGAGATCGGGGAATATTTGTATATTGCTTTGTAAAGGAGCCAGTAATATGATTATACGTTTACTTTGTGATTTGACATTTCCCAGAAACCCCTCAAATCTTTGTGTAAGTGATCAGACTCCAGAAAGTACTGAGGCAAGTTGATAAGTATATGAGAGAAATTCATGAAGGGATTGGGCTAAGGATTCAAACATAAAATGAAAATTCCCATCTCTAGTTTTTCATTGTTGTCACACCTGTGGAGTTTTATAAACTAGACTGACATTCTGGCTGCACTCTGTTTCTACTGAAAAGAATCTGCCGAAGTTGGGCCTAGGGATTTTTTTTTTTAAGTTCTATACGTGTTTCTTATACATGGCTAGGGTTAAACTACTGCTGTAGTACAGCTGAAAATGTGAAAGAAAGGGTCTCCATAGAGGTAGTAGTTGAAGTAATAAGAATGAAAATACTCTGGAAAGACAGGAGAGAACTTTCTAGAGGGGCTGGAATGGATGAAAACTAAGAAAAGATGGGGTGCCTGGCTGGCTGAGTCCATAGAGTATGCGACTCTTGATCTTGGGGTTGTGAGTGCAAGCCCCACATTGGATGTAGAGCTTACTTTAAAAAAAAAAAAAGCTAAGAAAGGACTTATATTAGATGATGTAATTAGTGCCTTTATACTGCTTTTTAGAATGTAAGACACAAGATAAGAGGGGAGAGAATTGGGACAGCATGAATAGGTTTGTCTTTCTTTATGAAACATGACAATGAAAAGGTGAAAAAAGTGAAAAATAGAACCATTGCTAAAACTGAGGTACAGCTGGTGAAGTTTGTTTAAAGGTATAAGAGGAGGGAGAGGGAATGGATGATCTAAGCTTGCTAGAAGGTAGAGAAGCCACTCATAGAAATAAAAGTGGAAAGGATAATGAGTATAGTAACAATGACTACAGCAGTCAGAAATAGAAGACAGCCAGGAATAGAATTCTATCGTATACTTTCTCCTTTTAATCAGTTTTATTCTTGTTAATGAGACTTTTCTCATGAGTCTTTCTCATCTAAGCTTAAAGATTTGGTGTAATAATGGATTCCTTCTCACTTTAATCTTTCTCTTTGCTAATTCATTCATTCTTGTGGAATACTTTCAAATTTCTTTGTTCCCCATTCTCCCCATCCTTTATCATGTCACATTTGAGTACTATAATAGCATCTGAAATGGTCTCACTGCCTCCTTTCTCCCTCTTTCATTCAAAGATATTGCTTCTAGACTGATGTAACCTGATCATGAATTCTGTTACCCCTCATTACTTGTCAGGTATATTCTTTATCCCTACAATAAAGCCCTCTGATTTGAGGCCACCACATTCCTTTACTTCTTATTCTTTTCCCTAGACTGTATCTCAATATGTTGTGGTTACCCATGTCTTTGTACTTGTAAGTTTATGTTTATCTTCCTAACCAAATTTTGTCTGTTTTTTAATGCCTTGCTGAGAGTCTACTTTTTCTGTAATAATTGGTTTTTTCCTCTTTGGAAATGTATCCTAGATTATATTTTTTACCTTTTATTCTTTAGTTTTTATATTACAGTTTGGAAAGTGTTTAGGTTTTGGAGCCACACTAACTTGCACCTAGACTGATGACTGTGCCATTTTCTAACTGTGACATCTGGGTAGTCACTGTTCTTCGCCTCACTTTGCTCTCCTGCAAATTAAAATGTTATCATCAACCCCATCAAGTTCTCGTTTACTCAGCACAGTGTGTTAACAGAGTTAATGGTATCTGTTTCGTATTTAATATAAATAAAAATAACAAGTAGTTGTAGACTTAATCTAAGCATACAGGTTCCCTCAACATGCTTAATCTTTATTTGGTTGCAATTCTAGAAGGAAATCACGCATAGAGTAACAATAATTTGGTTTCATAGGGCACCTGGCTGGCTCAATCAGAAGAGTGTGCGACTCTTGATCTCAAGGTCATAAGTTCGAGCACCACATTGGGTGTAGACTACATAAATAAAACTTAAAAAAACCCAATGATTTGTTTTCACAATTTAAAAAGTTGTGTCTTTATTGCTTTTCCTCTGGTTATAAAAGTAATCAGTACTTTAGGACTGAGGCAGAGTACCCAAGAAAGGAACTAATCTGGAAGAACTCCCTGTCACACGGAATTGCTGTTCTGGTGGAATTCACTAGGAAGCCACCTGTGGAGGTGATGCAACTTAAATTTAATGGAGGATGAATAGGGTCAGAACTATAGTGATGCCTAGGACTAGATCTGGACAGATGCTTAGGGCCCAGGATTTAAGATGTCATTCACATTCAGATTTTGTGCCTTTGGTGCTTCTCTTGCCTCACCAGTCTCAGCTTATAGGGTAGGGATAATGACTACCACTAGGTATTCTGTACCCTAAAATAGGTCTTGAGGTATACGCTGGAACCTGAAAGAAAAAATCCTTTCTCTAGGGTCTCTCCAGTGCCCTCTACTTACTTAACATTGTGCCATCTGGTAAGAGAAATGTTCCTGTAATAGAAGCAGGGCAGTAAAGAGTGAATTGGGAGCTAAAGGGCAATAAATTGGTAAATGGTTTGAGAACGCTGTTCTCAAAATAGGTACACTACACAAAAGCATTCTGGAGTTAGGTAAGTTTGGGAATACATACATTATTATCCCAAACTTAGAGATGCATCCTGAGAAATCCTATAGTAAAGAAAACCAGTTTACCTTTTTTAGTTTGGCTGTGAAACTTTTCTGTTAGAAAACTTGTTACCATATTGCAGGTATGTGGTATTATACAGGATACCATTCCAAAGACATTCCCCCAAAATTAGAATTCCAAAATAGAAATGTACAGGGCTTCTGGGTGGCTCAGTCAGTTAAGCCTTTAGTTCACGTCATAATCCCAGGTTCCTGGGATTGAGCCCTGCATCGGGCTCTCCGCTCAGTGGGGTGTCTGGTTCTCTTTTTCCCTCTGCCTGCAGCTTCCTCTGCTTGTGTTCTCTCTCTCTGTCAAATAAATAGATAATATCTTAAGAAAAAATAAAAATGCCCAGTATTACAATTGTTACTTAGCATGGTTCTCTGGAATTTCTGGCCATTGCATTAAGAAATAGAATTTGAGGTGCAATTAGGAAAAGAAGATTGTATCATTTGTAGGTGACAACAGTTGTTGCTCAGTAATCCCAAGAAAATAATTATTTTTTTTCCCCAAGAAAATAATTTGAAAAACTATAAAACTAAAAATAAGTTAAGTGGGATGGCCGATTAAAAGGTATTAATTAAAAACTTCAGTAACTTTTGGTAATCCCAGGAATGACAATATGAAAATTGTTGTTAGAAAAGAGGTCTTTTGGGTGCCTGGGTGGCTCAGTGGGTTAAGCCTCTGCTTTTGGCTTAGGTCATGATCTCAGGGTCCTGGGATTGAGTCCCGCATTGGGCTCTCTGCTCATCGGGGAGCCTGCTTACCCGTCTTCTCTCTCTCTGCCTGCCTCTCTGCCTACTTGTGATCTCTCTCTCTCTCAAATGAATAAATAAAATCTTAAAAAAAGGGGGGGGATCTTTTTTGTGATTGACGACAAAATATGTAAAATCTGTAGTAATGGGACGCCTGGGTGGCTCAGTTGGTTGAGCAGCTGCCTTCGGCTCGGGTCATGATCCCGGCGTCCTGGGATCGAGTCCCGCATCGGGCTCCTTGCTCGGCAGGGAGCCTGCTCTTTTCTCTGCCTCTGCCTGCCTCTCTGCCTGCTTGTGTTCTCTCTCAGTTAAATAAATA
>CM052799.1:132720680-132783584 GCA_028533885.1 Nasua narica
TCAAATATGGTAATACTATGTTATTCTGAATAAATAAAGATAACACTTCTTGCATCTAAGTGATCAAATGGATATATTTGTAGTGGTCATTTTCAAGACAGATATTTGGGATGTCTATCTGAACATCCAAATGGAAGCATTCAGTAATAGCTTTCTTATTTCTTAGACTCAGTATTATTGATGAATTTAACAGATTGTAAATTTTTTTTTAAGATTTTTATTTATTTGACAGATCACAAGTAGGCAAGGAAGCAGGCAGAGAGAGAGAGGGGGAAGCGGACTCCCCACTGAGCAGAGAGCCAGATGCAGGGCTCAGTCCCAGGACCCTGAGATCATGACCCGAGCCAAAGGCAGAGGCTTCAACCCACTGAGCCACCCAGGCGCCCCACAAATTGTAAACTTTTTAAAAAGCATCAGTCTACTTCATTATCTCTGTTTACCTAAAGCATAAAATTACAAAAGTTGATTGTTAGGTAAAAACACCTTTGTGGGAATTTAAAATTGGGAATTCTGAAAGCAAAAATTGCTATTCGATCTCAATTACACTTAATAGAACAGTGTATTTGTCAAAAAGCAAACTAGAAAGAATTCTGCATGAATGCTGCTTTTTTTTTTTTTTTTAAGATTTTATTTATTTATTAGAGAGAGAGACTGAGAATGAGAGGGGAGAAAGTCAGAGGGAGAAGCAGACTTCCTGCAGAGCCAGGAGTCCGATATGGGACCTGATCCTGGGACTCCGGGATCATGACCTGAGCCAAAGGCAGTCGCTTAACCAACTGAGCCACCCAGGAGCCCTGAATGCTTCTTAAGCTGAATTTTTTTTTTATAAGTAATCTCTATGTATAACGTGGGGCTCTCAATCACAACCCCAAGATGAAGAGTTATATGCTGTATTGATCCAGCCAGGCGCTCCATAGCTGAGATTATTTTTATGTTAAATTGAAAGCATAACAGAAACTTAAAAATTATGACCTATTGTTATGGTATTCTGTTTTCTGTAAGGATAAAATAGGCAGAAAGGAAGTTGATAAACTGCAAGTATCTATATCATTTTAGTTTCAAATACCACTTACTCATCTCTTGTGGAAGATAATTCAAAAACAAAAACTCTGAAATAAAGTTTTTTTGTAAAGTGGAATGGCTGGAGTTGCAGTTTTACTTAACTATCATCTCTTTTTCTTTTGGAAATCATTTAGTATAGTAGCTTTTGGAAAATGGGAACTTCTCAAATAAGAACTTGTCCATTACATGAGGCATTAATGATCCATGTTAATTGAACTAGCTAAGAAAATTTGAGTCTCTCTAAGATTGGAGGTAAGATTAGGCAATCTGTTCAGTGTTTATAAAAAATAAATACCTAGATAAATATGAAAAACTTGTTCTCTCCTATTTTACCGACTTCACATAGATATTAAATTAGAAGGGAATTGGTGAAAGTCAAGCCAAACATAATTGAGAGTACATTGCTCTGTGTGAAAGAACAAGCAGTGGAAGACTATAAGTTTCTATGTGATTTATATTAATATATGAAGGTTTCTGAGTGAGAATGGAAGAGAAACTATAGGTATTATTTTTCAAGATTTTCTCTTTACTTTTGGGTTTCAAAGATTATTTATTTATTTATTTATTTGACAGAGAGAAAGAGATCACAAGTAGGCAGAGAGGCAGGCAGAGAGAAAGGGGGAAACAGGCTCCCTGCTGAGCAGAGAGCCCGATGCTGGGGCTCGATCCCAGGACCCTGAGATCATGACCTGAGCTGAAGGCAGAGGCTTAACCCACTGAGCCACCCAGGCGCCCCTACTTTTGGGTTTCAGCAGTTTGACTGTGATGTGCCTAGCTATGATTTTCTTATTACTAATCCTGTAAATAAATCTGTACATATGTTTTTGAACGAATTTAGGAAATAGCATTAAAAATATTCTATGTTGGAATATTCAGAATTAACTAAGTTGTGTAGCATGCTACAGAAAGATATTTATAAATTGAATCTCAATAGCTTTGTGTAAATAAGAAAATAATTCAGTCTTTATGTTTAGTATACCTCAAATGTCCAGCCTATGAATTTAACTATTTTTGCTTATTTTTTCTCAGGACGTTTTAAAATTGTTAAATGGCTGAGACTGTAAATGGTATGTGTGTTTTTGTTGCAGAAATAACATTCCAGCCAATTTTACCAGGAGTGGAAATAAATTAAATCATCAGAAAGATACTCGTCAGGCAACTTTTCTTTTCAGAAGAGGCCTAAAGGTATAAAAAACCCTTGTTGGTGGTTTCTTTTTACTCAAAGGATCTTGAACATCTACCTTTAGTGGTAACCCTCAATCATAGGCATGGCCCATGGTTGAGTTGTAGGGGTTGGGTTTGGGATATGGAGACTGTGACATTAGATTAGTTCTTTTGGTTATTTTTTTGTTTTCTCTCTTCTTGTCATCAGTAGCAACATCTTAGGAGTTTAAGGTGCTACTTAGGTATAAATTTGTTTTACCACTTGTTCTGATACAGAAGCCCCAACAAAGAGGTATTGCCAGAATAGTCACATGCTTCTCTTGCATTCATACACACACCACACTGGGTTATAAAGTTACAGAGCAAGATCGCTTTTTGGATTCAAATCCTCTGCTTTCTATGGGATCTACTGCTTTTTTTTTCCCCTTCAGGTTCAGGCCCAGTTGAACACAGAACAACTGCTAGACGATGTAGTAGCAAAGAGAACTCGTCAGTAAGTTTCAATTTGTTTTCAAGATGTCATTTCAAAATTCCCAGAATACTAGCGACCCAGATTACTATGTGCTCTGGTCCAGAAGGAATTAAATGAGACTGAAAGTATATTAACCCTTGACCTAAAATAGAGGAATACATTTTGTTTTTTGTTTTTTTCCCCAAAAGCCTTTTGCATTTTCACATGTCCATGTTATGAGTTTTAAAATACATCACTCTATTTTAGAAAAAAATTAATGGCCTATTCAATTTTAATGAAATATTTTTATTTTCTGTAACTGCTTTTATGTAAGTAAACCTATTCAGGGAATAAGTTATATTTATATAACTTAAGAATATATTTATATAACTAAGTTATATACAACTTAATATAATTAAGTTATATTTATATAACTTAAGAATATATCTATATTCTTATAAAAATATAAGAAAATCCAATAGAGCTCATAGAAAACTTGTAAACCTTTAATTTTATAATTGGATGTTTTTCCTCCTCACATATTCTTTTTTTCTCCCCTAACCATAAAATTTTTTTTTAAATATTTTTTGTCTGTTAGAATTGTACTTCTGACATGTGAGTTTTAACATTCTAATTCCATCGATATGATCAGGTTTTGAGATTAAATTATTTAAAACTATGGCTACTTTTTTGGAAAACAAAGTGTGTAAAACATGGTGTTGGTCCAGATGTGATGCCAGCTATAAATGAGCAGAGTGTAAGAAAAGAAACTATTTGAACTTGATGTTGACATTACTCTTTTGCATGGGAGTCATGACATTGGGAACTGTAAGGAAAGAAATAATCATAAGCTATTTGCTTCTCCAGTGATCAATGCTTATATAATTGTAATAATATAAATGCTGTTTGTCTTGAATTTTTGAGAATCAATCTACAGGGGGAAAAAAAGCACATAATATTTTATTCGGTTAACAATATGGTGAAAATGTCGGATTTTGAGTAATATAAATACAAAAGTAGAGCTGATAAAAAATGGGAGGTACAAAGTGGGAGAAGAGGTGAAAAGGAGTAGAGGTACTACTATCCTTTCACACAAAGTTGGGAGGGGATGGTGTTGAGAGATTTGAAAGAAAGAGATTAAAAAAAGAGATGTAAGAACCTAAAAGAGATTTAAGTATATTTGAAGTTATAAGGGAAGTAAAATAGTGATATATAGATATCAAAATGTTCAGAGGCAGGTAGGGAAACTAGAGGATAGTGTGATAAGCTAAAACCTTATCATAGCAAAATATTATTATGTACATATCTTGTATACTGAACTGGAGGTAACTAGCAAGCAGTAAAAATAAAAGTTTAAAATTGCTGCCATTGGAGAGCAGGAAAGTTTTGCCTCTGGCAGGAACAGGGGGATAAAACTGGGAACTGTTTGTTACTTTTCATTAGAAGCCTTTCTGTATTATTTAATTTAATGTATATATATTTATTACACTGAAATATACTTAATAGTAAGTGTCTATTTCCTATACCCAAGATGCTGATTAATTATATTATTGTGGGGCTTAGTATTTTTTAAAAGCTAAGAAAAAGTGATGACTACTTGAAAATGTATGTTTTCATATGAAATACACTAGAGATTTTGTAAACTTCCACTTCAGTGAAGTTTTTGGTTTTTTGAAACTAGATGGCGGACTTCCACCACAAATGGAGGAATTTTGACTGTCTCTATTGACAATCCTGGAGCAGTGCAGTGTCCAGTGTAAGTCCTCCTTTTATTGTGCAGAAATTATAACCTCTCAGTGGAATAGGTAATAAAAAAGCATTGGATTTCTGCTCGTGATGTCCAAGTTAAGATAAACTGAGATAAAGATAAAAGTAATACTTGTAGTACAAGGTGGAAATAGTATATTAAAAGTTAAAACTCTCTTGAGTCTAGGTTCTATAGCCCCAAAGTAGCCACTTTTAACAGTTTTATGTTTTTATTAAAAGGAAAAATGGTGCGTGTATACTAAGTAGTATATACATTTCTTTTTTATGTATAATGATAAATGAGGGAATGCTATATATATATTTGCTCCTTTCTCCACCCCCTGATATATTTTGGATGTCTTTACTTTTCAGTACCTACAGATCTGCCTTCTTTTTAAAGGCTTCCTCGTGTATTCTTTTATCTGGATGACCTTAATTTAGTTAACCATTCCATTATGTTTATTGCAATATAAACTTTATATAGATTTGTGTAGTGTTTGATCTCTTCGGCCATTTTAGTAAATGAAGAAAACAGCGGATGATTCCCCAGTCATTCCAAATTGTTGAAAAGTTTATAGTTCTACTTAAAGAGGTATTCTATGAGTGATTATAAATTTTAGTCTCTAAAAAAAAAAAAAAAAAAATTTTAGTCTCTAGATTAGTCAAGAACCAGGTACAGTAGTACCCCCTTGTCTGTGATTTCACTTTTCATGGTTTCAGTTACCCAGTCAAACATGCTCTGGAATCAGATGGTCCTCCTTCTGATGTATTGTCAGAAGGTCAGTAGTAGTCTGACAACTAAAGCACAGTTCCTACATCATTCACCTCACTTCATCTCATCATGTAGGCATTTTATCATCTCACATGGTGAGTACAATAATAACACATTTTGAGAGAGGAGGGGAGAGAGACCACATTCACATAACTTTTATTACAGTACATTGCCACAGTTCTGTTTTGTTTAGTTCTGTCACAGTTCTGTTGTTAACAACTAACAACTGTTAGTTGTTAATCTCACACCATTCTTAATTTATAAATTAAGATTTGTCATAGGTATGTATGTATAGGAAGAAACATACAGTAGGTGTAGGGGTTCAGTACTATCTGCAGTTTCAGGTATCTACTGGTGGGGGTAGGGGGCAGTCCAGGAATGTATACCTTATGGATAAGGGAGGACTGTTGTACTTTTTTGAGAACACAGAATAACCCTATACATTGGAACATGTGTACAAATCAAGATGTCTTACGTACCAATGATTTATTTTTCTTCTTTTGATTATTAAGCCTATCTGATTTCATATTAATTTTTTTTCTGACAGAACTCAGAAACCACGGTTAACTCGTACTGCTGTACCATCATTCTTGACAAAACGGGAACAATCTGATGTAAAGAAAGTTCCTAAAGGTGTCCCCCTACAATTTGACATAAATAGTGTTGGAAAACAGGTAATTTTTTTGTATTTCTGTGGGCCATTCATTGAGAATATTTTAATTAATTTTAAAAAGTGTGTAATGAATTAATTAATAAGTCTTCTCAACCCTGAGAAGCCACTGATTGATCTGCTTTCTTTTTTCAATTTAATTTATTTAAAATTTTGATTTTAATTTTTATTATTTATTTGTGAGAGAGAGAGAGAGAGAACACAAGTTGGGGTGAGAGGCAGAGGGAGGAGTAGGCTCCCTGCTGAGCAAGGAGCCCAATGTAGGATTTGATCTTGGAACATGGGATCATGACCTGAGCCAAAGGCAGATGCTTAACCAACCGAGCAACCCAAGGATCGCTACTTTTTGTTTCCATAGATAAGCCTATCGTGGACATTTCATGTGAATAGGATCATACAGTATGTGGTCTTTTGTGACTACTTTTTCTTAACGTAGTATTTTCAAGTTTCATCCATAGGGTATTTTATTGCTGTATAATGTTCCATCATATGTATATATCGTATTTAATTTTTTCATTCATCAGTTGATAGACACTTGGGCTGTTTCCATTCTGTGGCTGTTGTGAATTATGGTCATCTGCACACTCATGTACCTGTCTGTTGTATGTGTAGCTGTTTCCATTTTCCCTGGATAAAAACCTACAAGTGGAATTGCTGGGTCGTAACATCTAAGAACTGCCAGACTTGTTTTCCTAATTGGCTGCACTGTTTACATTCCTTTCAGCATGTATGAGAGTTCTAAATTTCTCCACATCCTCATCTACACTTGTTATTACCTGTCATTTGATTATTCCCAGTGCTTGTGAGATGGTGTATCTCAACTGTGGTTTTGACAGGTTTTATGTTATATTCAACTTTGTGTCTTGTGGTCTTGCTAAAATTCACTTAACTACATCAGCAATTTTGTAGATTCCTTAGGATTTTCTTTGTAAACAATCATGTCATCGTTCAAATTCCTTTCCAATCTTTACACCTTTTCTTTTTCTTCTTTATTGTGATGGCTAGAACCTTCAGTACAGTATTAAATAGGAGTGGTGAGAACATGGTGTCCTTGCCTTGTTCCCAGGTGTGAGGAGAAACCATGAAATGTTTCACCATTGAGTGTGACGTTAGCAGTAGGTTTTTAGTAGATTCTCTTTATCAGGTTGAGGGAGTTCCCTTTATTCATAATTGAGAATTTTTATCATGAGTGGATGTTCAATTTTGTCAAATGCTTTTTTTTTTTTTTTTTTGATATCCATTGATGTAAGAATGTGTGAAATTGAAAATATGGAGTATGGACAGAAGTTTGACCAAGTTTGTTTTACTTTTTATTTTATATTGTCATGGTTACTTTTCTTTCAGAAATGGTGACATACAATTTGGTTGTGGTTTCTGTTGTTAATCAAAAACCAGATGTTGATTTTAATTTGATTTGAGCTCACAGAAATCCAAAAACTCGTAGAAATTCAAGAAAATTTGTTTCAGGGGCGCCTGGGTGGCTCAGTCAGTTAAGCATCTGCCTTTGGCTCAGGTCATAATCCTAGGGTCCCGGGATTGAGTCCCACATGGGGTTCCTTGCTCAGCAGGGAGCCTGCTTCTCTTTCTGCCTGCTACTCCCCCTGCTTTTGTGCATACTTGCGCTTTTTCTCTCCCTCTCTCTTCTCTGACAAATAAAATCTTTAAAAAAAAGAAAATATGTTTCAAATATTCATAAGTGGATTTTGTCTTTTGTTTATCAGAGACATCACTAGAATTTGTGGTAGTGTTTTTAGAGCCTAAAAATAATTCAGATAGAGAAACTCTTGGATGTATGACTTGTGGGCATTATAGTAATGTGTTTTATGTAGTATATAATGTAGGCATTTATAGGGGTTAGGAGATAGAGATTGTGAGTCAGATTTCCAGGTTGAAATTCTGGAGCTGCAAGTAGACAAGCTTACTAACTTCTCTAAACTTCACTAAATTCACTTACTTCGTATATATGGTTTTCGTTAGTTAAATGAGTTTGTATGCATAAATATTTAGGAAATGCTAGTTGTTGCTTTGAATTACTGTTATGATCACATTATTGTTCTTAAGCAAATATGGCTAATGGTCAAGTTGTTAATTTTTCGTTTTGTTTTTTCTAGACAGGGATGACTTTGAATGAGCGATTTGGGATCCTGAAGGAACAAAGAGCCACTCTCACATTCAACAAAGGAGGAAGCCGTTTTGTAACTGTGGGATAGATCCGTGTCAAAGGGACTTTTGAGTGATGACTCTGTTTTAAAAGTTGAATTGCTTGAAGAGTTCATCACAGAAATTCAAGAAACTTTATTTCAAAATATTCACAAGGCTAAATAACTCTTATTTTTATTTTTGAAGTGTGTTTTTTTTTTTAAAAAAAAACATGTATAAATAACGCCCTGAAAGAATAACAGGGAATATACCTATCTGTTCTTAAGATTTCATGGTTGGCCCAGACAGAACAATTCTCTCTTTGACTTCTTTGGTTCCTCATGAAGCAGAAAGAAGACAGAAAAATAGAAATTAATTATTTTTATGATAGTGGTATTTAGGATCTCATCACTTTTATTCATTTTTTACACTTTGCCATGGTAAATCTTGGTCTTCAGAGATATGAGTAGGTCCCTTTGTTGCTGTCACCTATCCTTTAATAGTGTTGATGTAATAAGTGCAGTTGACTTTTCTTCATTAGAGATAAGAAAAAGAAAAATCACTAGGATTCCAGTTTTGAGTTTTAAGATTTGGGGGAATATCTGGAATTTGGGTTACTTTTCAGATGACATTAGGTTAATCCTCCAGAGTTGTTAATCTTTAATACTGAACTTTTAACAAGAAATGTGTCTCCAGGCATTAGTCTTTGTTTAAAATGTTGATACTTAAAGGCTATAAATGCGTATTTACAAAATTATCTTGGAAGAGAAGATGCAATGTAAAAACCTGACAGCTGTGTTTAGAAAATGAAGAAAACAGGGGAAGAAGTAGCAGGTTGAAGACAAGGAACTGAGGTGAAAACCTTCAAAACCCAGGACACAGATACACTGTTTGAATTTAATGTAGTCTTGCATCAAGTGTCCATGAAGAATTCTTCAAATGATATTTAGAAGAATTAAAATTATCAAAATGGTTTGAGTCCCTTAGATACTTTGATGGTAAAATCAATAGCCATAAAGTCCTAGACTTACTCAAAAAGTTAAATTTTATAAGCTTTTTAAGCTTGCTAATTACACAGTATACAGTTTCAAAATCAAAAACATACTTGTATATGTCACAAAGAAAAATATCCAAAATGGTAATAGAGTTACTTTGTAACTTTGTTTTATACCTTTCTTGTATGTATAAAGTTCAGGCATTTATGGTGAGAGGGGTTTTTTTTTCTCTCCCACACTCTAGAGGAGTGGGAGAAATTAATCTGTTGTGCCAAGCTAGTGCTGAAAGTCCTCAGATGATTGTATTCTATAAGTTACAGTATAATGCCAAAATGCAGCAACATATAGTCCAGCTACAAGTTCAATCATTTTGAAGCTTAACCTTTTGTTTTGTTATAATGTTAAAACCTCTAAGTAGGTGTTAGTTTCCCTAGAGTATATTGGTGTTGATTTTTCCTGTAAAACAAAACAAAACATTAAGTTATCTCTCTTGCCTGCCTTGCATTGTATATTAGATGTCACTGTTTTTTCTCATGGTCCTTGGGTTACTTGGTTTATGCTAGCCACGGAAAAGTATCAATAACAGTTTCATGCTTATACCAAAGAATTAAATCTGATCCTTAATATCTGGTATTTTGCCAGTTAAGTCTACTGATAAGGGATTATTGGAAGCCAGTCAAACAATTTGAAAATAAACTCTAGTCTCCTTAGGCCAAGGACTCATTGCAAAACATTTTTGCAAGTGCAAATGCTTAGATTTCATCCATTAATGGTCCATTTTATTTTAGACTGGTTTAGAATTACTGGTAGCTTATTTTAAAGCAAAGGAAAAACAATTGAGCACAAATTTGCTGTCTTTAGAACAGTTTGTGAAAATATGGTAAAAAGATGCTTTCATTTTTTTTATTTTAAATACTGTATAGAACTATTATTAATGACATTTTTCTTGAAAACCTTAAAAATTGTCCCAAATACTGACATTAATTGCATCAAACAACAAAGTGTCTTTGGTATATTAAAATTTTGCTCTTTGTGCATCTCTTAATTTCATTTTTTTAAGTATAAAATTTTGCCTTTGTTATAACTAAATTAAAATTCTTGAGTGCTAACATTGTATATAAACAAAAGAATATGCTTTATTGGAGGAAAATTTTCTTTTTTGGAATGTGGTTGTAGTCATCCTTTTTCAGTTCTTAAATTTTTTTTTAAACGGGATACAACTTAAAATTTCCTTTGCATCAAGGTGTATGCAAAACATTGATGCAGTGCATCACAAAATGAAAGTTTGTATTTAATGAGGAGATGCTTTACACTGTACTTTTTGGTGTTTTTGGAAAAGTTACAAATTTAGATCTATTCTGAAGCTGTTCATTTTTAACAAATAAAGTCTTAAACAGGTCTCACATTTATTCTTAGCTATAAAGATCGAGTTGTGGTTTTTAGATTGTTCTGTGTTACAAAGAACTTTGTAGTGATTATATTTATAATTTGGGGGGTTTGAAAAACTACCAGTTAAATTGTTAAGTCAGTCTAGACTCCTATTCTAACTGTCTTTTTGACCATTTCATTTGTAAGCTCCAAACAGAAGGTAAGTCAGGAGGAGTTTAAAATAAAGAATCCAATTTACTTAGAATGCAGAATTTCAAGCTAGATAAACCTTTCAAGATCATCCATTTCAACTTCTTTGTCTATATCTTTGTTAAGTGAGGCTTTGAGTTCAGGTCTTTTAATTCTCAGTTCATAATAAACTGCTTCTGTGACTTGAACACTCAAAGAAAGTAGTGGAATGATGTTTGGCTGTTGGATATCTAAGAAACGGTAATGGCCATGCTTTAGCATTTGTAGCAGGGTAAGTAAATCTACTCTACCATGATTATTGAGAATTCATTACTTTGGTATTAAAGTTATGTAAATGTCTTAGAAAAGGCTAGTGTTCCTGATTAGATGTTATGTGTTTTTTTCTAATAGGCATAAATTTCACAATTTAAATAATAAACACATCATAAAAAGTAAAAATACTTTTAAGTATGAAGAAACTTGTAGGCTGCATAGCCCAGTGGTAATTTTTTGTTCAAATAAATATGTATACCCTGTTTTACTGTCAGCTTTATAATTCACACAGTATATGCAGTTTTCAGGATTTTTAATTTTATTATTATTTTTGTTTTAATCACCCAGTACTCATCATGACAAGTGCCCTCCTTAATCTCCATCACCTATTTCACCCATTCCTCTATCTACCTCACCTGTGGTAATTATTTCTTTATAGTTAAGGGTCTTTTTCTTGGTTTGTCTCTCTCTTTTCTCTTTGCTCCTTTTGTTTTGTTTCTTAATGTGTCAGGGTAATTTTTGTCCTGATTTTGATTTACTACTATAAAGAGGTTAAGAGTGAGACAAAAATAGGTGACTTTGGACTACAAAGAATGAACACTATACATTCTGAGTATAGGCAGTGTCAGGGCAGAAAATGATTTCATTTCTTTTTTTTTTTTTTAATTTTATTTATTTATTTATTAGGAAAGAGAGAGTGAGAGAGAGAAGGTCAGAGTGAGAAGCGGACTCCCCATGGAGCTGGGAGCCCGATGTGGGACTCCATCCCGGGACTCCGGGATCATGACCTGAGCCGAAGGCAGTCGCTCAACCAACTGCGCCACCCAGGGGGCCCTAAGCTTCCTTTTAAAGACAGTTTTTACATATATCAATTTGAAGTTACTCCCTTTTAAAAGTAATAACAATAAACCCCAAGCATTTACAACAGGGATTTTTCACTATTATGAGCCATTAATAGGGGTTTAAAGATTTTCTTATAAATCGTTGACTTTTAACACTGTGTTACTTCTGTTACCAAAAAGGTTGATGAAACCAGGAAGTAATACCATGCTGGAGCTGAAATTCCTTGTTCTGAGCTGTATTTTGGATGAGGTTTAGGGATGTTTAAAGATGAATAGGTAATTATTTTCCTAGTGTGTATGTGTCTGATTTCTACTTCTACTTCCACTTTAATGAGAAGAAAATCATATCTAAATTTTCTTGTATAAAGTTTTAAAAAATCAGTTATTAGCACTGCTTATTAAAGGAGTCAGAAAGGGAAGAACCAGACATTTATTAAATGTATTCAACAAGCCAGTTTCTGTGCTTTACATTTGTAGAGGGTAGGATTGGTCAAGATTTTAATCCCACTGCTTTGAGTTTATAAAAATGGAGTCTTGGGTGCCTGGGTGGCTCAGTTGGTTAAGCAACTGCCTTCGGCTCAGGTCGTGATCCCAGAGTCCTGGGATCGAGTACCACATCGGGCTCCCAGCTCCACGGGGAGTCTGCTTCTCCCTCTGACCTTCTCCCCTCTCATGCTCTCTCTCACTGTCTCTATCTCAAATAAATAAATAAATAATCTTAAAAAAAAATGGAGTCTTAAAGGAGTGACCACAACTTGGTCACTTCTACTTGTAGTGAGTAGAAGGGGGAAAAGACTTTATTTCTGCATGAGGTACTGAGATACAGAACTGGAAAACTCTTGAGATTTGAGTGAAACTATTGCCCCTGGTATTCATTCAATGAGTTAACTTTCAGAGAATCAGGAAGTTCTCTCCCAATTCCTAACATTCACTAACCCTCACTGCCTATTTTTTTCAGCTCCTGCTTCCAAACCACAGAGCAACTGTAGAATAAGTTATAGGCCTCTGTAGCCCTTTTGCTCATAGCCTTTTTGCAACTGTTTCTCATCACCTTTATTCGTCATTAGACACTTTGGTGAAATCCTCACAGTGATTCCATTTCCTGTATCTCATTCTCACAAGATGATCTCACTTGTTTTATGGGGAAGACTGAAGGAGTAGGATGAGAATTCCCTCAATCTACCTTCGTAGATGAGAGCTGAAATCCTTAGAAGTCTTAAAAATTAACACCTTGATCTACTTTTCTTCCAGCTTTTCTTCACCTGGGACTTGTTCTCATGGTATATATATAGCATCTTCATTTCTCCTTCTATCCACAGGCTTTTCTTTTGGACTTCAAATACCTATAGATTTATCTACCCTGTTCTAAAAAAACATTTTTTTTCTCTCTAACCAAGCCATTTTCATAGTAATACATAACCTCTGCTGTGTTAGTACATAACTCATCTGTGTCTGCTTCCATTCATCCTTAGCTCCTATGAAAATACTCAGCTCTGGGGTATGGAAGGTAATTACAGAGTTTAATGTATTAATGACCTTAAAATCCAGTTTAATAGACAAAGTAATGTCAATCTATAAACTTGGTCAGAAGCTTAGAGACCAGAATTAGCATGGTATGTTGTAGTTATGAGATAGATGTGTAGGTAGGTAGGAAAATGAGGCCATATTATGGAGAACTTATTAGAATTTAGTGTAAATGCGGATGGTAATAGGTAATCAAATTCAGATGACAATGGCGCATTTTATAAAGATCTGGTAACTTTAGGATTGTAGCATTAGTATGGAATATATGATTATGCTTTTAGTTGCTGTAGTTGAAACATTTTTTGAGGTTGAAATATTTCTTAAAAAAATACAAAATGAGGTCCTGTTCTTAAATACCTTAAACTTTTTCTAAGAACAAAACATTTAGAAAGATCGGAATAACAAAAAACAATTCATATATTGGATAGATGTTTTTTGAGCTGACATATTACTTGCCATTGCAGTAACCCATGCTCGTAACAGACATTGATAATTGGTCATGGAACTTGCTGCTGAAGAGCCCAGAGTGTAGTATTAAGAGTTCATTGAGCAACTGTTACTAATCAACTCTGTCAACTAAGATTAAATGTTTTTACAATCTCTTCCATCTAGGAGTTGGGGGAAGTGCTAATCAAAGTTTCATTGAAGAGTTGGGCTTTGAATGATAGGATCTCCAACCCTGTTTTCTTTTGCTGGCTCTGAACTTTTTGGCTTTGGCCTTAAATGTTCTCCACATGGACCATTATAAATCATATTTGGGTGTGTTCATGTTGATACTTCTCCCCATCTGGAATATTGCTCTCACCTTCCTACTATTGCCTATTTCACAGTCCTTCAGATTTAATTTAAAAGCATTTATCCATGATACAGATTCCTTTTCTCTGAATTCTGATAGCTTAACCCCACCCACTACCTCTACTTGGCCTTTTGTTTTGTTCTCTAATTGGTACACTTGCCTGATTATTAGATTGTAATCTCCTAGGAAAAGGGCCCTGACAACCTCTTTTATTTCCCACAAATACTAGTCGATTGATTTGGGGAATTTACATCATGTAGCAGGAATGGCTTAAATGTGTAAAAGAATATGCTGGAGACTGGTTGCAATGTAAATGAGACCTAATTGGTTTAAAATGAAGTAGTTTCCAGTTTTTCAGTAACAGTGATTTTGCTTTTTATCATTTCTTCCATTCTAATTCCCACATTTAGATTATGGTCATGTTTTCTTTTCCTCAATTTTCGTTCCAGACAAAAATTTTAGACTTTAATGCTGTTCATCCTGATTTGTTCAACAATAAAATCTTGCCTAAAGGACAAATACTATTTAAAATGTTTGTTTTATTTTTGTTAAGATCTATTTTATAAAAGGGAAGGAGGACCCAAAAACATTTATATAACCCTTTCAATGAGGATCATGAGTTTGGTAGCCAGGTTAGCACTTATTTTTCCCTCTGCCAATAATAGTTAATAAATCGACGTCTCCATCTGGATCACTTGGTGTATAGAATGACAGCAGTTGGGAAAACTTTTTATAGGTCGTGTCCCAGGGTCCCCTCCTCTCATTGCGTACGTTTCTGGTAGCAGCAGTGTTGAAAAGCCTTAATTTAATGCTTAATCTAATCCTCCAGTATTGAGGGAGGAAGGCAGAGAAGTTTCTTGGAGGAGCATTTTCTGAAGGATATTTTTGTAGAGGCATGTTAAAAATGCTACCGGGAGTCTAGAGGAGGGGGCTGCTCCAGATTTGTGAGTTCCGTCTTAATTTCTCTTGAATGCCTAGATGTAGGCGGAGGCAAGGCCTGGACGCGCGGAGGGGCACTGCAGCCCTGCCCATCAAGAGAACCGTCCGGGGTCTGTTTGCCCCTTTCCCCGCCCACCCATCAGTTCTGGCAGCGCATGCGCTGAGGCGCGGGCTGGAGAGTTGTCGGCTGGAAATGGCGGCCGCGGGGTTGGTTGCTGTGGCCACGGCTGCAGAGTACTCTGGCCCAGTAGCATCGGGAGGTAACCTCTCCGGTGTTAACTGCGGCCCAAGCTCCGGGACAGGCCCTGGTCCTGGCCCGGGTTCGTGGAGCCGCTCCCTCGATCGAGCGCTGGAGGAGGCAGCAGTGACTGGGGTGCTGAGCCTGAGCGGCCGGAAACTGAGGGAGTTTCCCCGGGGAGCGGCCAACCACGACCTGACGGACACCACCCGGGCGGGTGAGTGGGGCATGGGGCATCCCTGGCGACGTGGGGCCTGGGGCGCGGCGGGAGGCCGCTCCGGACGGTGGGAGGACTCGGAGGTAGTTACAGCAACCCGTCCCATAGCGCCTGGGTGGGACACGGGTAACGGGGAGCAGCCGACTGCCCCAACCCGGCCAGCCCCCGGGCCTGCGGGCCAGACCCCGAGCCTGGGGCGAGGCGGCGGACTGCAGCATCTCTCGGGGAAGAGGACCGTAGGGATAGATACGTAGTGTTTTACTCTCCTAGAAAATTAACTTCTGCAGCTGCTGAGGTAGACCCTTGCCCCGCCCCGGTTTCTGCAGGCCCTTTCAGATTTGGGATGCCAACTTGACTTTGCTAAGATTTGGGATTGTATCTCTCTCTTAATAGATCAGAGCAGCGTTGGTCACTGCGTTGTCAGGGAAGCATTGATCTGAGCACTTAGGTTTCTTTGAGAGTTGTTTTTATTGTGAACCCTAGCCTGTAACTTTTCTTTCTCTACCTTTATCAGTTATTTGTGAAAATAACTAGAGCCAACCTTCAGACTCTCTTTACTTTTCTGTCTCCTCATGCCCTTCCAGAAAAGTTGCGGGAAGAAAAGATAGGCCTATTGCCTACCGTATCTTTATTTAATGCTTTTTTAAAAATACACATTATTTTGTTTCGTACATATTTTTGAACACAGGAAAGGTAATAAGGAATTGGATATTATTTGGTTTTCTTAGTTGTAGAGAACAATGTCTGCTGACTGAGGCGTTCAATGTAATGTTTTTCTTGTGTTTAAAATATAGCTTCCTCAGGGAGTAGATTAAAAACTGAGTCTATTCATATTTAACACAAAGGAGGGAAAAAAATTCCTTAGGCAGGTTTGTATAGTATGATGTAGCTAAGTATTTGATTTTGATTTAGTGTTTTTTTTTTTTGCAGTGGAAGAATGTATAGTCTTATATTTATTTCATTTTACTTTATTTTAAATTTTGATTTAATAATTTTCTTTGTGCACTCGTTAAAGATTGATGAGTATTACATATGATTCACTCGTGTTAGAAAAATAAATGGAAATGTTAAACTACTTCAAGAAACTTCTCTCCAGAGAAACTTTCACTCTAGTGTAAAATGGAAGTAATTAAATGTCTAATTATTTAATCTTTTTCTGGAAACAGTTGTACTGAAGATAGTTTGTATTTTTTAGTGAATGTTATAAAAATTAAACTTTCTTGCTAAGGTAAATATGAAGAGCCACGTGCCTTTTGCGTATGTTCTGATAGACAACATCTAAAATTGTCAGCATACCCCAGATTTCCTGATTCTGTCCAGGAGCTGGCTATATGGCATATGATTGCTCAAGAGATGGGTAATACAGTGATTTTATATTGTTGTGAGTCATTTCAGTATTACTACATTAAGCCTGAAGCTAAAGAACAAGTTAATTACAGGAGTTTATCTAGTTCATTATCTCACCTGCTTTTATTTATTTATCTTTTTAAAGATTTTATTTAATTATTTGACAGAGAGGGATCACAAGTAGGCAGAGAGGCAGATAGAGAGAGAGGGGGAAGCAGGCTCCCCGCTGAGCAGAGAGCCCGATGTGGGGCTCGATCCCAGGATCCTGGGATCATGACCTGAGCTGAAGGTAGAGGCTTTAACCCACTGAGCCACCCAGGTGCCCCTCACCTGCTTTTAAATAGTTCTAGGACTAACATGTTTTGCTTTTAAGAAATATTTATTTTATTTATTTTATTTTATTTTATTTTAATTTATTTTATTTTAATTTATTTTATTTTATTTTATTTTATTTTATTTTATTTTATTTTATTTTATTTTATTTTATTTTATTTTATTTTATTTTACAGAGAGAAAGAGATCACAAGTAGGCAGAAAGGCAGGCAGAGAGGGGGAAGCAGGTTCCCTGCCACACAAAGAGTGGATCCCAGGACCCTGAGATCATGACCTGAGCCGAAGGCAGAAGCTCAACCCACTGAGCCACCCAGGCTCCCCAAGATATATTTTATTAACTAACAAAGAAAACCCAAAGCTATTTATGAAGAAAAATAATCCAATGAATTTTTCCCTTACTACTCTGAATTACTTTATTTTTATATTTTTTTATTTTTGGAGAGGGAGAGGAGTAGAGGAAGAGGGGGAGAGAGCATCTTTTTTTTTTTTTTAAAGAATTTATTTATTTATTAGAGAGTGAGAGTCAGCATGAGAGGGGACAAGGTCAGAGGGAGAAGCAGACTCCCTGTGGAGCTGGGAGCCGAATGCGCGGGACTCCAGGATCATGACCTGAGCCGAAGGCAGTCACTTAACTTACTGAGCCACCCAGGCGCCTGAGAGAGAGCATCTTAAGCTTGGTCCACACCTAGCATGGAGCTGAAGGACTTGATCTCACAACCCTGAGATCATGACCTGAGCTGAAATCAAGAATTGGTTGCTTAACTGACTGAGTCACCCAGGCGCCTCTTAAATGTATTATTTTTAAATAATCCATACACCCAGTGTGGCCTCAAACTCACAACCGAGAGATCGAGTCACATGCTCTTCCAACTGAGCCAGCCAGGTGTCCCTCTGAATTATTTTAAACATAATTTAATGTGGATATCATCATTTATTGAGTATACACTGTTTGCTGTTCAATGTTAGGTGTTTTAAAATATATTGCCTTGTTAAATGCTCAAAACAACCAATGGACTAAGCATTATTATCTCCACTTTACATATGAAGAGGCACTGGGAATTTACAGGTAAGGAATTACTCAGAGTAAGTCATATAACTAGTGTTAGTGGTAGAATTTCAGCCAAGGTCCATCTAACTCTTTTCTGTCTGCAATACCACATAGCCTCCCTGTGTACAGACGGATTTACTATTCCTGTTTAGGGTTTGGAGATACTAGATAATTTGCTTGAAGACCTGTAGCTAACATGTTTTGTTTAGATTCTTTAAAATTTAAAGCCAGGAAAATTATTTGAATATTCTATCTAGATATATATAGATAGATACAGGTATAGGTAGATATTATAGTATCTAATATTAATATAGATAGATATTATAATATCTATAATTGTAATATATTATCTATATATAATGTATGTATCTGATATATATGTATAAGATATATAGAAACAGATATGTATCAAAGTTTCCGTAGTATGTTCTCTCATAATGTATAGAATGTATCTGGTAGAGCTGCTGTCCTTCAAGAGTTTACATTCTAAGAAACAGCATATATTACCCATACCATTTATAATTTGACATGATTAGAATTCATCAAGAACATTTTCTTGAGGTTTTTCACTCTTGTTTGTTAAACAAGGTAGATCTTTAGGAAAAGGGAAATATTTATTTGGGAATAGGTAAGTTGATCCAGTGGACAAGAAAGATCTTGGAAATCACAGAAGAGTTTTTAGGGCAGAAAGGATGTAGCTTAGATTTGAATAGGCAGAAATAAGAAGGAAAGCCATTGCAGGCAGTGGTGGACAACATGCAAAAAATATTCTAGAGTATATGGCACATAAGTTAATTTTGCCAGTCCATTATGCATTCCCCTTTCATTCAATAACAATACTCCAGTTTTCCTAGGAAATCACCTCTCTCAGTTTTATGGATGCCCTGCCCCAACACAAAGGTGTGCACATGACTAAGGCAAGCCTCACCAGTCAGTGTAGGCCATCCTTCTGGCCACAGTGATTGTTCAGAGATGGGCACATTTCCAGTCAGTACACATGTCTGTTAATTCTGAATTTTTTATTGGAGCTATTGAAAAAGAGGCATGCTTTGGACCCTGGGGTTGCTAAGAGAATACAGTGTGAGCCTGGAACTTACCAATAAATGGAAGGCAGAGCCAAAAGATGGAAAGAGTAAGACCAAGTTCTGATGATAATGTTTGAATCTTTAGATCAATAGCCAGGCCTTAAGTTAGTGCTTTCCTTGAACTTTCAAATTATGCAAGGTAATAAATTCCCTTTTCTGCTTAATTTGAGCAGAATTTTTTGATACAAAATCAAGAGTCCTAACTAATACTGTGAGATTGCTCTTGATAATTTTGTGGTCAGGCCAGTCTGGTCAGAATAAATGGTTGGATTCGAGAGTGTATGAGCTACCTTTTGTATATGTGGAAATTACATTGAGGATAGGTTTATTGAGATTGAGATAAGGAGACTAATCAATATTCATTTGTTAACATTTGCCAAGGATTTTGGCAGGTGGAGATATACAAAGAGGACCAACACCTCCTGCCCTCAAATAACTCAAGGGATCTATTGGAGGAATAAGTGAATAAATGTGAAGATTATTTGACTCGTCTAGTAACAGCAGGACTTTTATGTGTAAGGCATTGTACTAGCTAATATAAAGAAAAAAAAAAGAGGCTTTAACCTATAAGAATTAAGAAATCTAGTAGTCTGGTTGGATGACTGCAATAATAATCTAAATCTCTGAAGGAATGAAAAATAGAGATCGTATTGGAGAATAAAAAGATACAAATGCTGCATGAATTTATTATTTTTTTTTAAAGGACAGAATGCATCGAAAATGACTGAGTTGTTAAATCTGGAGAACTAGGGAGATGGTGAGCCTATTGATAATATTAGCTAACACTTACTGAGCTGTTAGCATGTTTCAGGTGTTGTTCTAGGCTTAAATATAAAACATGCACATAGAAGAACAATATGAGTTATAAGTACTATTTTAAACCCCATTTTACATATGAAAAAATGGAGAGGACATTAATTTGATCAAAGTTACTCAGCTAATAAGTGACAAAACTGGGATTCAAAAATAGATACATCTAATCTTAAAACTTGCTTTTTGATCACTAAGCCGTACTGACAAAGAAGTTTGCTACACAGAATTTCTTTGATTTGCTTGACACCTTTAAAGGGGTTGGTAGCACATCTAGTTAATCCTGTGCAATGAATAGAAATGTAAATCTGGAGCTTTTTAAAAAATCTTTTAAGTAAATTCTTTGCCCAGTGTGGGGCTTGAACTCATAACCCCAAGAAAGTCGCATGCTTTACCGACGGAGCCAACCTGGTGCCCCTCAATCTGGAGCTTTAAGAGTGGGTAGTCCCAGCTACCCCATACATTTCAGAGACTCCTAATGAAGTTTATAAGATTCTTGGAGAAAGAGTATGGAGAATGGAAAAGTTGGTCACACTCAATCATGGGATACACCAGCATTTAAAAAGGCAAGAAGTAGAATCAGCCTGAGAAGAAAACCCAGAAAAAAAGTGCCATAACTAGGCCTTTACTAGAATTCAAAGACTCCTAAAGCTGAAGGAACCATAATAACCACTGAAGTTATTTTACAAATGAGAAGCATTTCAAAGCTTAAATGATGTTTTTAAGGTTATATAGTAAGATGGTGCTGTTTCACAGAAGGCAAATAGTGGTCATAGTTGAAGCTGTGAGAAATCTCTTCTGAGTAGAAGACAGAAAACAAGAAATTAAGGACTCAGCTTTGGGGAGCAGCTTATAGTACAAGGCAGGAAGGAGAGACTAAAATTATACCAAAAAACAAAACAAATTTTAGATATAGTGGGTGAGCCAAAATAATGCAGTATTACTAAAGCCACAAGAATTGAGACTTTTAAGAAGTGGATGCTTATTTCCTAGGTAAAGAAGAATGAGGATTGCTAAAAGGCCATTTAATTTTTCAAGGAAGCAGTCTGTAATTTTTCAAGGTAGCAATCTATAAAATTATGGTTTCATTAGTTTTTGAAATATGCACTGGAGTGTAGGTCTTAAGTGGAAATCATATTGCTCTTGGATTCTTACATATCGACCACAGTATATGTACTGTGAATTTTTCTAGAGTAGTGCTATTCAATTGGGTAACTCCTAGCTATAGGTGGTTATTAAAATAAAGGGCGCCTGGGTGGCTCAGTTGATTGAGCGACTGCCTTTGGCTTGGGCCATGATCCCGGAGTCCTGGGATCGAGTTCCGCATCAGGCTCCCAGCTCGTTGGGGAGTCTGCTTCTTCCTCTGACCTCTCCCCTCTCATGCTCTCTTTCTCTCTCTCAAATAAATAAATAAAATCTTTTAAAAAATAAAATAAAATATAAAATTAAAGTTAAAAATTTAGAGGCACCTGAGTGGCTCAGACAGTTAAGCCTCTGCCTTCAGCTCAGGTCATGATCCCAGGGTTCTGGGATTCAGCCCCACGTCAGGTTCCCTGCTCAGCGGAGAGCCTGCTTCTCCTTCTCCCTCTGCCTACTCTTCCCTGCACTTGGGCTTTTTCTCTCTCTCTGTCAAATAGTAGATAAAACCTTTAAAAAAAACCCCAAAAGTTAAAAATTTAAATTTGGTTCCTCAGTCACACTAGCCACATTTCAAGTGCTCAGTAGCCACGTGTATCACTGGACACAGCACATTAGACAGATCCACTTCCTGTCAAATTGGACAGCACAGACAGTGCTGTCTTGTCTTTTTTTTTTTTTTTTTGAAGACCTCAAGTGTAAACATAAGCAAGTTTATTAACCTCAGTTTTCTAATCTATACATTCACACGGATATAAGGTGGTTATCCTAATGCCAGGTTCACAGCAGAGTCTAAGATGCTGGCTCTCTAGCTCAATGGTTGCAGATATAGGACACTGGGGATTCTTCAGATGCCAATCTTGAAACCGCTCGCTGGGATTTGAGATCACTATTGTCAATCTGGACTTCAGAAATAGATGCCCGTAATATCCTCAAAGAGTCAGGTTTCAGGGATGTCAAATGGGGAAGAATTAGAGGAGACTAACAAAGTCACTGCCCCGCCTCCTGAGCAACAAAAAGACAGCTCTTTATCCCAAGCAAAAGTTCTGGCATCAATTTCCCTTTTGGTGGGCTCTCTCTGCTTGTGTGGGCTTGGAATCCCCTGAACCAAAAGAGGAAGAACCACCTCCACTCCAGACTCCACCTCCAAGAGTCCAAAGCTTGGGACTGGAGTTGGTAGAGCAACTCTTCATGTAACTCTTCCATTGTTACAGAAATTATATCGGACAGTGATGTCGGGGCACTGTTTTGAGTGGAATTTGACATTTGTTTTCTGTATCATTTATTTTCTAAATCATATTTCTTTTGGCAAAGTTTTTCTATAACCCATGAAGACAATAAGCCACCATCGTGTGTAGAACTAAAAGCATTGTGCAATAATGGTGAGAAGGCGGAGGCAAAGAGAGGAGGTGGCAGCAAATGGAGTCTAATCATAATTACATGATCCTTGGAAGCATCTCAGTGCTGGGGGGATATATAATTTTTTCTTTCAGAAATAAGATCTTGTTCACAGAGATTGCCATTTTTAAGCATGTCATCTTTGTTAATAGAGGCGTTAATATATATTTGACACATTTGCCACCCACTGAGCATTAGGTGTTCAAATCAGGAAGAATATTCTAAGAGCCTCAGAAATGAAGAAAGAGTAGAAAACAATAAAAACAATTTTATTTGATTAATGAGACTGGTTCAGTTTAGTAGACTTTAAAAATCATTTCTGATTTTACAGGTTTTACATGTTCATTGTGGTATGAAAAGTTTTAAAGAAGACATTAAAGATCATTTGTAATTCCACTTACCAGAGATGAATTTAATAGTGAACACTGGTTGGAATGCTGCCAAACATTTTCTCCATAAATGTACACATTCTTGAGCGTCAGATTCTTGGTTTCAGCTCAGTTCATGATCTACAGGGTTGTGGGGTGGAGCCCCACATAGGGCTCTGCCCTCAACAAGGGGTGGGGGTCAGCTTGTCCCTCTTCATCCCCCTCTGCCTCTCCCCCCACTCATGCTCACTCCCTCTCTCTAGAATAAATAAATAAAATCTTTTTAAAAAATGTATGCATTCTTTTTAAAATATAAAAATGAGATCACAAAAGGCTATTTTATCATCTTTTTTTTTTTAACTGTATGGGACACAATACTGGAAAATAGAGACCTGTAACGTAATTTTTATTTTTAAGATTTTATTTAGGGGCCCCCGGGTGGCTCAGATGGTTAAGCATCTGCCGTCAGCTCAGGTAATGATCTCAGGGTCCTGGGATCGAGCCCCGCATTGGGCTCTCTGCTCAGCAGGGAGTCTGCTTCCCCCCTCTCTGCCTGCCTCTCTCCCTACTTGTCATCTCTCTCTCTCTCTCTGTCAAATAAATAAATAAAATCTTAAAAAATATATATTTTATTTACTTATCTGAGAGCGAGCGAGCATGGGCACACACAGGAGCAGGGGAGGGGTGGAGGGAGAGAGAGAGAGAAAGAGAAGGAATCTTGAGCAGACTCTGCCCTGAGCTCCGAGTATGGAGCCAGCAGGGTTGGATCTTATGACCCTGCGGTCATGACCTAAGCCGAAACTAAGAGTCCCTCACTTAACTGACTGAGCCACCCAGGTGCCCTCAGTACATAATTTTTAATGCTAGTACACTGTATGATATGCTGTCATTTAATTTACCCTCTTGATGTGCATTGTGATTATTTTTAACTTTCACTGTTACATATAGTATTCCTGATGATAGCCTAGTAGGTATATATTTGCAAACTTGTCCAATTACTTCTTCAGGATAAATTCTTAGAGATATAATTGATTGGCTAAAAGGTATGCACAATTTAGGGGTTTTTTTTTAAATACACATTGTAAAATTGTCCTCCTGGAAGGATTGTTCAGCTTAGATTTGTATCAGCAATGCGTGAGTTGTCTTTACTTTGCACTCACTGATCTTCTCATTCCTTTTGATCTGTGTCATTCTGATAGATGAGAGATGATACCTCTTCATTCTGTACTCAGTGCATCTTGAAGAATGTAATTTTTTCTACAAGATGAAATTAAATTCAGGGAGAAAAGATTTACCTTTTTCGTTTCTACCTTGTGCCATAGAACCAGCTGGTAGCAAAGAATTGGGAGCTCTTTGTGCTTGTATATAATTCTATATATAATTCTAATTTAACTTGAACTCTTTTATAATCGTAATACATGTTTACTGTAGAAAATCTTATAAAACAATACACAAGGGAGAGAAAGGGAAAGAAGGGAATGGTACTACTGCATAGATAACCATTGTGGACATTTTGACATATTCTTCTAGGCTTTTGTTTGTTTTTTCTTGCAGGAGTTGTTTTTTTTAATGCATGTACTTATATATTGAAGAACATGGTATCAGATTTTTGTAGTTTACTTTTTTTCATCTCATAGCATATTAGAAATACTGTGTCATGTCTGTCTTATAAAAGAACTTTAATAGCTACAGAGTATTTAATTAAATCTTTGTACTTAGCCAGATCCTTTTTACTGGGCATTTAGGCTATTTCAAATTTTTCATTGTTGTAAATAACACTATGAACACTTTTAAATATAATTCTTTGCTTATATCTCTTATTATTTCCTTTGGGTTAATTCCTAGAAGTGGAATTGTTCTAACAAATTATATGCAATTTTAAAAACTTAAAACAGTGTACAAACAATTTCAAAAGCAGTTCCTCATAGAAATAATGTTACATATTATATGTAGCCTGGATAGATTTATAGGCCACACACAAAAACCTAGTATTTTTTTCCTAAACATGAAAGTTGGCTTAACTCACATTTCAAACCTGTTTATACTTAACAGTTATGGTCTCCCATGTATCTCTCTCTCTCTAAAGATTGGAGTACTTCTATCCTCAGAGAAGGTCTGAGGTGCAGAGTTTGAAATTGCCTCAATAGGGAACTCGAAATTTGAAGTCTTCGAATTTTCTTAAGAATTCTACTCTATATTCATTCTTTCTTTCTTTCCTTTCTTTCTTTCTTTCTTTCTTTCTTTCTTTCTTTCTTTCTTTCTTTCTTTCTTTCTTTCTTTCTCTTTTTCTCTCTCTCTCTTCCTTCCTTCCTTCCTCTTTCTTTCTTTCTTTCTTTCTTTCTTTCTTTCTGTTGACAGAGGGATACCCAGTGAGAGAGAGAGAGAGAACACAAGCAGAGGGAGTAGGAGAGGGTGAAGCAGGCTCCCTGCCAAGCTGGGAGCCAGGTGTGGGGCTTGATATCAGGACCCTGGGATCATGACCTGAGCCAAAGGCTGACACTTAACAACTAAGCCACCCAGGCGCCCCTCCACTCTTTATTTCTTTGCTTTATTTTCATGCTTGTTTTAATAGCAAATCTATGGCTTCAAATTACCAGCCATTAGGGTAAACCAAACCTAATAAGTTTCTCTAATGTTTATTTTGTTGTTTTTCTGTAACACTGCCCCCCTTGCCAATTCATATCTCAGTTTCAGAAGTATGGCTATAATATTGTATATACTACTATTCTTTGTAACAAAGTTGCTATGAAAATATGCATATTGAATTTGGAATGTGAGATACTAAGAATACTTCTCAGGAAATAACATTCATATCCCTCATAACTTTACCTCCATTTGAAATGAGAAATCCTATAGCTCTAATATATTGTCATCCACATGCTTCTTCCTTTCCCTTCTGCCTGACAAGCAACACAGTTCTATATTGGACCAACACAGTAGGGAAGACTGAGGAAACACCTGGGTGGCTCAGTTGATTTCTTGTGGGATTTTTGGTTTCTGCTCAGGTCATGATCTCAGGGTCATGAGATTGAGCCCTGCATGGAGCTCTGCCCTCAGCATTGAGTCTGCTTGAGATTCCCTCCCTCTCTTTCCCCTACTGCCTCTTCCCCTGCTCATGCACTTGTGCTCGTTCTCTCTCTCTCTAATAAATAAATAAATAAATAAACAAATAAATAAATAAATAAAATCTTAAAAAAAAATTAGGGAAGACTGAGGTAAAAAGACCTGTTATTTACACACACGCGCGCGCGCGCACACACACACACAGGCCTGCGTGCTTTATGTAGTTAGGCAGAGACCATGGGGAAATCATTGCTGTTGGATATAAAGGCATCTGAAATAAGATTTGAATTTGTTTTGGGGGGAATCTGGACTCAACTGTACTGGCATTTTTTTTAAATAAGAAGAGTGAATTGTAGGTTGGCACCTTCAGGTGGGTTCAGAGGATACGTCGACGATTACCACTAAATCAATGTTAAGTCTAGAGGATTGACAGCAGTGTTGGGGCCAAGGAGTTCTTAGGTTCCGTTTCTTTTTACTGTGGTTGTCTTTATGGGCTAGATGGTTAATGTTATCAAATATTATAAAATGAAATATGACTTTTAAATAGTATTATACATGTTCATTATTTTTTTCAGTTTACTTATGAAACAGTTATTCCACTCAAGTTGAGGAAAAAAATGGTAAATATGGTAATTCACACAAAAGAACATTATTTGAAGTTCCTGAAGTAACCAGCAATATCAAATGCATTGTAACTAATTTTAGAATCATAACTAGTCCTAAAAATTTAAGGTATTTCTTTATTTACGTTGAGCTTTCTTCCTTGCTCTTTTAAATTTCTAGAGTTTTATTATTTGAAGAAAGTATTCCCCACCCCACCCCCTTTTTTTTAAAGTAAGCGCCACACCCAGCGTGGAGGCCATGCTGGGGCTTAATCTCACGATCCTGAGATCAAGACCTGAGTTGAAATTAGGAGTTAGATGTTTAACTGACTGAGCCCCCCAGGTGTCCCTGAAGAAATTCTTAAACCATGGATTTTAACTGATTTATTAAACTTATTTCTTACACAAACTAAGTAATAGATGTTTTCCATTAAGAACAGGTTTTAAAGTTTTTTAAAAAGATATTTATTAATTTGAGAGAGAGAGAACATGAGCAGGGAGGAGGAGCAAGGGAGAAGCAGACTTCCCCCTGAGCAGGGAGCCTGATCCCAGGACTCCAGGATCACAACCTGAGCTAAAGGCAGACGCTTAACCGACTGAGCCATCCAGGCGCCCCTAAATACAGGTTTTAAAAAAACGATCTCACATCAGAGAGAGTGAGAAGATAAACCACAGAGTAAGCAAAAGATTTCTAGTAGACACATCAAACAAACGATATCTAGAATATGTATAGAATTTTTACAAACAAGAAGACAAGCTAGTAGAAAACTGAGGAGACATTTATACTGGTGCATACTAAAGAGGAATCCTAAATGACTGATAAATATGTGAAAAAGTACTCAACCTTATTTGTGATCAAAGGAATGGAGAATAAGACCAAACTGAGGTACTACTTAAAAAGCTGACCAAAAAAAAAAAAAAAAAAAGCTGACAATACCAAATACTGGAAAAAGGTGAAACTTTGGGGACACACATACAAGGCTGATGGGAATGTTAACTGATACATTGACTTTGGAAAACACTTAGCAAAATTAAAAATACACATATTCTATGACCTAGAAATTCCAGACTCTGAGATAGATACGCCAAAGAAACTTGTGTATAAGTATACTAGGATGTATTAGCTTAAAACAACACCCATTTATTATCTTTCAATTTTATAGATCAGAAGACTGGACTCAGTTGAGTTATCTACTTAGGGTCTCACAAGGCCAAAATCAATGTGTTGGTCAATCTGGAGACTTTGGGGAAGGTATTTCTTCCAGGATCCTTCAGGGTTTGGCAGAATTCAGTTCCTCACAGTTATAAAACTGAGGTCTCCATTTTCTTTCTGGTTGTCGACTTCAGGTCAGTCTGGCATCTTGGAGGCTACCTGCATTCCTTACAGTGACCCTCTTCACCTCCAAGCCAGCAGTGGTGTGTCAAATTCTCATGCTTAGAATCATTGACTTCTGCTACCAGCCAGAGGGCTTGTGTGATGAGACTGGGTCTAGCCAGATCATCTCTCCTTAGTTTAATTCAAAATCAGTTGATTAATAGCTTTGATTATATCTACAAAATCCCTTCTGCCATGTATGGAACATAATCAGAGTATATTTTGTATTTATAGTCCCGGGGATTCTGGTAGGAAATCTTGGAGGACCATTTTAGGATTCTGCCTACCATAGAGTTCTGTCTTTTTCTCTTTTTATTGTACAACACCTAGTACATCATTGTCAGACGCCCTTTGAGAATTTATTGAGTGGATGAGTGGATGGATTAGTGGATAAGTAAGTGAATGAGAAAGTGAAAACAGGATTGATTTAGTCTATTCACTTTCTTAGCTTTGAAAATGACAACTGACTTCTGTGTGACTGGGTTTGGTGGACACCCTTGGGACTTCAGTGATAAAGAAGAATTCAGTCAAAACACTCTCAAGGATAATACCAGTGACTATATTTCCCTTTGATGTCAAAAAGTCAAGCATTCAGACCCTCTTTAATTGGTGTCATAGAGGGTTAGAGAGATGGTGTTACATGTGCTAAAAGTCAGTTCCTTGGGGCGCCTGGGTGATTCAGTCAGTTAAGCATCCAGCTCTTGATTTCGGCTTAGGTCATGATCTCGAGGGCCTGGTCTTTCATCCATTTTGAGTCTATTTTTATGTATGGTGTAAGGAAACAGTCCAGTTTCATTCTTCTGCATGTGGCTGTCCAGTTTCCCCAACACCATTTGTTGAAGAGACTTTTTTCCATTGGATGTTCTTTCCCACTTTGTCAAAGATGAGTTGACCATAGAGTTGAGGGTCCATTTCTGGGCTTTCTGTTGTGTTCATTGATCTATGTGTCTGTTTTTGTGCCAGTACCACACTGTCTTGATGATTTACAGCTTTGTAATAGAGCTTGAAGTCCGGAATTGTGATGCCACCAGCTTTGGTTTTCTTTTTCCTTTGCCTATTTTTAATCAGGTGGTTTGTTTTTTCGGCGTTGAGTTGTATAAATTCTTTAAATATTTTGGATATTAATCCCTTATCAGATATGTCATTTGTGAATACTTTCCATTCAATAGGTTGCCTTTTTGTTTTGTTGATGGTTTCCTTTCCTGTGCAAAAGCTTTCTATTTTGGTGTAGTCCCAATAGTTGATTTTTGCTTTTATTTCCCTTGTCTGTGGGAACATCCATAAATACGTTGCTAAGGCCAAATGTCCAGGAGATTACTGCCTATGTTTTCTTTTAGGAGTTTTATACTTTCAGGTCTTAAACATTTAGATATTTTATCTATTTTGAGTTCATTTTTATGTATGGTGTAAGAAAGTAGTCCAGTTTCCCTAGTGCCATTTATTGAAGAGACTTTTTCACACTGTATAATCTTTTTCTTCCTTTGTCATAGATTAATTGACCATTAAAGTGTAAGGGTTCTCTAACCTGTTCCATTGATTTCTGCATCTGTTTTTGTGCCAATACCATGCTGTTTTTATTACTGTAGCTTTCTAGTATATCTTGAAGTCTGGGATTGTGATAATGTCAGCTTTGTTCTTCTCTCAAGATTGCTTTGGCTAGTTGGGGTCTTTTGTGTTTCCATACAAATTTTAGGATTATTTATTCTAGTTCTATGAAAAATACTATTGGTATTTTGATAGGGATTGCATTGAATCCGTACATTGCTTTGGATAGTGTGGTCATTTTAACAATATTAATTCTTCCAATCCATAAGCATAGTGTATCTTTCCATTTGTTGGTGTCATCTTCAATTTCTTTCATCAATGTGTTGTTTTCAGAGAACAGGTCTTTCAGCTCCTTACCTAAATTTATTCTTAAGTATTTTATTATCCTTGGTGCAATTATAAATAGGATTTTCTTAATTTCTCTTCCTGGTATAGAAACTCAACAGATTTCTGTGTATTGATTTTGTATCCTGAAACTTGACAGAATTTATTTATTCTAATAAGTTCTTATAGAGTTTTTAGGGTTTTCTGTACATAAGTATCATGTCATCTGCGAATAGTTTTACTTTTTCCTTACCAATATGGATGCCTTGTTTTGTTTTGTTTTGTTTTTTTGTTTGTAATCTCTATGCCCAGTATGGGGCTCAGACTCACTACCCCAGCATCAAGAGTCACATGCTGTAGCGACTGAGCCAGCCAGGAGCCCCTGGCATGTAATTTTTCATAGTATTCTTTTATAGTCTTTTTTATTTCTGTGGTGTTGTTTGTATTTCTACTTTTTCCATTTCTGATTTTATTTGAGTCCTCTCTCTTTCCTGATAAGTCTGGCTAAAAGTTTATCAGTTTTGTTTATTGTTTCAAAGAACTAGCTGTTGGTTTTGTTGATTTTTTTTTTTTTTTGCATTTTTAGTCTCTATTTCATTTATTTTCATTCTAATCCTTATTATTTCCCCACTTTTACTAGTTTTAGGCTTTGTTCTTCTTTTTCTAGTTCCTCTAGGTGTAAGGTTAGACTGGAATTTTTCTTGTTAATTGAGGTACTTCTCTCGCTGTAACTTCCCTCTAGAATGGCTTTTGCTGTATCATAAAGATTTTGGACCATCATTATGTTTCCATTTTCATTTTTCTCCATGTATTTCTTTAAATTTTCTCTTTGTTTTTTTTGGAACATTTATTTTTCTAAAATTATAAAACACATCATCTTGCAAAATTGGGTATAGAATAATTGGGTATAGAATAATTCTATACCAAAACTTTGGTATAGAATAAATACTTGAAAGGTTGATTTGTTTTAAGGGAAGTATCACTGAAAAACTGTGTTGTTAAAACCAAATTACGTGAAAAATAAATTGTTAAAATTGAGCATGTATGGCTACTTAGTGTTCTTAGTTATAAGGAACAGAAATCAACTGTGGTTGTGAGTAGCCTACCAAATCTGTGGAAGGATTGGGGAACCAAGCTGGAAGGATAGGTAACCAGAAATAATACTCAAAATCATAAGGCAGAGCTTGCCCTTGGAAGATACCACCAGCAGTGCCACTGTGATAGACCCCTCAGTTTGCACCACTAACATCAGGGATAATGAACACTACACACCAGCACTAGAACTTTTGCTGCCACTGCCTCTGGATACTGGGATGTATTACTACTCTGCTTTCAATTCAAGCTTGGAGGATGTGTCTGCTTAGAGTAACCTAGGTTATGTACCCATACCTCTGGGCCAAAGAGAGACTGAGAAAGCAATTCTGTGTGGCCGTTTTCAGCTTCTGTTGAGGAAAGAACTCTATTTGATAAAGTATTGGATTGCCCAAACATTATAATAATTAGAATCTGGGTAGCCTTAAAAAATGGCATGTGTCTACTACAAGTTGTATTTACTACTAAAATCAAGTAACCAAGTAAGCCTTTAGTAGAGTATGTGATTATTATAATGAACACTAAGCAAGCATTAAATGATAAGCAGTTTACTTTACTGACTGTAATTATAATGATTTTTCTGCAGCCAGACATTATTTCTCGGTCCAATTGGGAGTGGAGGAAAAGATTCAGAAATTAGATTTTTTTCTAGGAGTACCTTCAGTTTTTCTTTTTTTTTTTTTATTTGGAGAATATCCTGAATATCTTTTTAGTCTGCATTAACTTGGGGAGACAAAAAATGAACAGTGTTGCCTAGCTTTTATCATTTCAGATGTCTGCAGTGTCCCTAATTCCAATACCTAGGGACAGAATGCTGTTGTCATTTTAGCCAGTGGTGCCTGTAGTAAAAAAAATTTTGACAACAAATGTGTGTGTGTGGGTGTGTGTATAAATAATATGCATGTACTAAAGTACTAAAATTATGTGTTATAAAATATACATAAAATATAAAATTTTATTTTTTAAAGATTTTATTTATTTGACAGAGAGAAAGAGATCCCAAGCAAGCAGAGGGAGAAAAGGAAGCAGGCTCCCTGCTGAGCAGAGAGCCTGATGCGGGGCTAGATCCCAGGACCCTGAGATCATGACCTGAGCCGAAGGCAGAGGCTTTAACCCACTGAGCCACCCAGGTGCCCCTGTACTAGATGTTTTAAGAGGCATCTCAGATTTACCTTGAACAGAAATGACTCTTGATTTGATGCTCCTACTTTGCCCCCACCAAAAAAAACAAAAAAGAAAGAGAGATGGAGTAAAGAAACTAACATCAACACCCTGTTCTTGTGAATGACACTACTATCCATTTCTGGAAGTAGGAACTCATCTCAGTGAGTGTTATCACCATTTGTGCTCAGGCCCTGTCATCCTTTATTCTCTATTTCTCCTACCCTCTTCAACCTATTAACAAAGCATATTTACCTCAGTGGATCCTAAATCTGTCCACCTATCTGTCTCCCCTGCTGAAGCTTTAGCCCAAGCCCTATCATTGTTGCCATCAAGTACTATAGTCGCCTCCTAACTACTCTTCCAGTTTCTACTCTGACCTCTTGAAAGCACTCTCCATGCAACAGCCAAAAATGATACTTTTGAAATGTCAGTCAGATCGTGTAACTTACCTATAAAATCAAACAAAATTCTGTAGTAGTTATCTACTGCTATATGTATAAAATGCAAATGCTTTACTAGGGCCTAAAAGGCTTTATGTGTGACCTCTGCCTATTTCATAAGCCTTAACTTGATTCATTCTTGGGCCTAACTCAGTATATTTTAGTTCACTTATACTTCTTTCTATTCATCAAACTTGTTTTCCTTCTGTGGCCTTTGTACTTGCTATGCTGTCTTCACAGAATGCCCTTCTTCCAAATCTTTGTGTGATTAGATGCTTCTCATCCTTTAGATTTTAGGTCAAACATGAATAAATACTTATAAAGCATTTAAAGTTAAATCTTAGCCCATGCTAAATGATCAATAAATGTTATTAGCCCCTTACTCCCAAAACTTATCTCTTTGGAAAGGTTAATGATAAACCCTGTTCAAATGTCCTGAACCACTTTCCCTCTACTGCTACTCTTCATTTCCTTCTTAGCATGTCCCTATTTGTTGATTGCTTACTCTATTTTAATATAAACTTCATTATAATAACAACCTTGTCTGTCTGTAGCCCTAGCATTTACAGTAGTGTGTGCCACACAGTAGACTTTTTTTTAAGATTTTATTTATTTATTTGTCAGAGAGCAAGAGAGAGAGGTCACAAGAAGGGGGAACTGCAGGCAGAGGGAGAAGCACGCAAGGAGCCTGAGGTGGGACTCGATCCCAGGACCCTGGGATTATGACCTGAGCTGAAGGCAGATGCTTAACCGACTAAGCCACTCAGGCGTCCCTAGATTTTTGAATAATGAATGAATGACCCCTTGATGTATCATAAACTTGTCTAGGTCTGTTGGCATTGAATTCATTCAGAATTTTTGTTTTGTGTTATCTGAAAAATAGTAATTTTCAATTTTTTCACTGGATGGGTGCAGAATTCTTGCTTGACAGGATTTTCACCCTTCTCCATTTCAGCATCTTTTTTTTTTTTTTAAAGATTTTATTTATTTATTTTAACAGAGAGAGAACGCAAGCAGGCAGAGAGGCAGGCAGAGGTAGAGAGAGGAGCAGGCTCCCCGCCGAGCAAGGAGCCCGATGTGGGACTCGATCCCAGGACGCTGAGATCATGACCTAAGCCGAAGGCAGCTGCTCAACCAATTGAGCCACCCAGGCGTCCCTCCATTTCAGCATCTTAAAAGTATCAGTATGGGATGCCTGGGTGGCTCAGTTGGTTAAACGTCTGCCTTGGGCTCAGGTCATGATCCTAGAGTTCTGGGATCGAGTCCCTCCTCAGGTTCCTTGGTCAGCAGGGAGCCTTCTCTCTCTGCCTGCTTCTCCCTCTGTCTGCCATTCCCCCTGCTTGTGTGCATGTGTGCGCTCTCTCTCTCTCTCTGTCAAATAAATAAAATCTTTAAAAGAAAAAAAATCAGTACTTGTCTTCTGACTTCCACAATTTCTCTTGAAAAATCAGCTTTCAGTTTATTTTGTTAATGATACATTTAAGATAACATATGTTTCTTCTCTGGCTGCTTTTAAGACTTCTTTCTTTGTCTTTGACTTTCTTGGTATTTATTTTACTTAAGGTTTGTGGACCCTCTTGCATCTGTGGTCTGAATAATTCTTGGTCATTATTTGGTTTCAGTAATAGAAGTTTTTCTGTTTTCTTGGTTGATAAATGCTATTCAGAGTCATGATTATTCTTTTAAATTGTTCTGCCCTGCTTTTCCTGGGATACTACTACATAGCATTTTCTTCTGAAATTTTCAGGAAGCTCTGTGGTCCTTTAAAGTTTTGTTATTCAAAGTATGCTCTAAGGACCAGAGACATGGCATCACCTAGGATCTTATAAGAAATGCAGGATTTAGGAGTGCCTAGGGTGGCTCAGTCGGTTGAGCGTCAGACTCTTGATCTCAGCCAAGTCTCAATCTCAGGGTTATAAGTTCAAACCCTGAGGTGGGCTCCATGCTGGGCATGGAGCGTACTTAAAAAGAAAGAGAGAGAAAAATGCGGAATTTCAGACCCTATTGCAGAATTAGAATCTGTATTTTAATAAGATCCTCAGATGATTCTAAAAACAGTACAGTTTGAGAACCATGGCTCTAAAGTTAATCAGGTAATTGAGGTTGCTCTCTTTTCCCAGAGGTTCTCTAAGTAACTAGTTGACCCCAATTATTCTAACCCAATGCCACAAATACAGACCAAATTGAGCCCTTTAACACCAGTCTATTTAAAAAAAAAGAGAAAGGACTCTTTTGGGGAGTACAGTAATCAGAGGAGAAAGTTATGACACGAGTTACCTTTTCCTAGGATATGATATATATGCTTATCATTGGTCATATCATAGATACGTATATGGCTGGAGTTAATTGTGATTTCAGCAAATCCTTTTGAACTCTGCCTTGGCTTAGCTGGGCCCCTGCCAGAGTTATGCGGAAAAGGTAAAAAAGCCTTTGTATGTCATCTTAGTAGGCAGAAGCACTCCAGTCTGTGTCTAGAGCTCAATCTCTTTGTGTTATTTTGTCTCTACTTCTATTATGAGAATTGGGGCTTCCTATCAAAATCATTATACTGTAAGCAGGCCTTTAATTTTCATTGGTATGTTTGTTTCTGATACTTGCTTTAAAAACATTTTTTTAAAGATTTTATTTATTTATTTGAGAGACAGAGAAAGTGAGAGAGAGCATTAGAGAAGGTCAGAGGAAGAAGCAGACTCCCCGTGGAGCTGGGAGCCCGATGTGGGACTCGACCCCGGAACTCAAGGATCATGACCGGAGCCGAACGCAGTTGCTCAACCATCTGAGCCACCCAGGCGCCCCTAAAAACATTTTTTTTAAGATTGTATTTATATATTTGAGAGAGAGAGAGAGCACAAGCAGGGGGAGCAGGAGAGGGAGAAGTGGCCTGTATCCTAGGACTCTGGTATCATGACCTGAGCCAAAGGCAGATCCTTAACCACCTAAGCCACCCAGGTGCCCTGATACCTGCTTTTTAGAAGCCTAATCATTACTAGCTCAATTGTTTATCATTGTTTAATAGCAATAGGAACTGAACATTCCTGAGATCAACAAATCAACAATGACCAGCATTTGTTTATTGATTTTCTGTCTTATCATAGAACATATAGTTTGTAAACACTTCTTTATTTTCCAACTTAAGATAACGACAGATAGAACTTAAAAATCTTTTCTATAGAGCGTATGTCTTGATTATCCTCTTTTTTTGTTACAAAAGAAGGAAAATTTTTCATAATAGGTATTGATTTTTTCACAGCTCCATGCATGTTATCTTTCCTTTTCAGAATCCTTCTGGACTTAGGATCTCTTAGAGATGTTTACATCTCTTGAAGATGTTTACAAGTGGCTGTCTCTAACTGTTGTATCCCACACTCATGTCACTGCCTGCGTCCTTCATGTGTGGGAACCCTCCTCTTAGACAAGCCTCTTTCCCCAGGCCAACCAGCGCTGTTGCTGAGAACTTAAAACTTGCATTTCAAGAATAGAAAGATATTCTAGATCCATATTGTTTCCCCCTCCCCTAGGGAAGGCATTTATTATCCTCAAGTAGCCATGACTTCTTTTAGTGAACAGTAGGGTACAGGATTATAGCCTGTTTCCTGGAACCTCGTTTTATATCATTTCACATGACAACTGATACCAGATAGGATGGCATCAGGAACAGCTTAGATAATTTATGAGAAGGAGCAGGAGCCTTTCAAAGTCATGAATATGGACAATTTTAACCCTCATCTGACCAAATCCTCTTCTTACTCTAACATTAAAGCTTTTCGGTTGATTCTTACTTATGTTTTCATCTGAGTTAACAGGATTTCCTCTCTTTCATCCCCAGTATAGTCAAATTTTAGTGTGTAAGTGAGTAGTACTGTGTTACTATTTATTACTATACCAAACTCTATTTTGAATTAAAATACTATCAAAAGTTTTAGAGGAGTGCCTGGCTCAGTCAGTTAAGCATCTGCCTTTGGCTCAGGTCATGATCCTAGGATCAAGCCCCGTATCTGCATCATATTGGGGCTCCCTGCTCAGCAGGGAGCCTGCTTCTCCCTCTGCCCCTCCCCCGTCACTCATGTTCTCACACACTGTACTCTCTCTTTCTCAAATAAGTAAATAATAATCTTTAAACTTTTGGAGATACCAACATCTAAATGCCAACTTGTGGCTGCTCATTTTCAATAAATCTCATTTATGTGATGACACTGAAACTATATTTTTGAAGGTTCCTGAGTTTAATTTCCTTTCCTCAACACTAAGTCAAATTTTATATGTGTATCCAGCAGTTTAATCAAGACCAATTTCATCAAAGATTGTTTTCTTTCTTTAAGCAAAAGGAATATTTATAGCCCATATGCATAATGACTTTATAGCAAAAGATATTTACACTAACGGTAATTTAACAACTCTTACTTAAATTCAATATAAAATAATATTATCCAGAATAAATAGTATTGAATTATTTCATATAATCTGTTCCTCTGTGAGCAATTACGGTTTTAGCAGAATACAATATATGCTTTGCTATCATATGTTACGCTGTCTTGTCCCAAAGGCAGTTTTTTACTCTGCCAGGTTCTTGGTATGACTCATAGCTTTCCATTTTTCTCTAACTCATTGTATTGCTCTTATCATTAGAGTATCTAAAGTTTGAATTATTTTTATTCTCATATGTTTCTGGAGTAAGAAACCTTATTGCCACAAACAGTTACAGCTTTGTAGTAATACGTGTTCAAGTTTTTTAGTATATTTTCCAAGTGTGGGCAAATACAGAAACAAAAATCATTATAGCTTTTCTCAGAAAAGAAAAAGGAAAAAAACCCTATTGCTTTTGGTTGCAAATACTCAAATTATTGTCTTAGGCTAGAAATTGGATTCTAGATCTGCTCTGTGAATACACAGTTCTGTTGGTCATACCTACAACTTACCAAAGAGTATTGGTTCTCAAAATATGGTTTCTAGACCAGCAGCAACAGCATCACCTGGGAAATTGTTAGAAATACATATTACTGGGTTTTATCCCAGACCTATCTGTACCAGGATTAAATTGGTACATTGTATTGCCATGATTCTGAATTGACATACCCCCTCCTCCATCAAGGGGTGAGATGGTTGATTGTTAGCACTGATAATTGGTATCATGTTTTCCCCAAGCTTGTTGTTTGTCATTTTTAGTAATATATGATTTAATTTTCCCCTGAATTGTACTTTAAGAATTTTATTTTACTTAGTACTTTTTGATTATCATTTTAAGGTTTTCTTTTAAAACTTTCTGGAAAAATTCATTATTTTAGTCATCTTTAGAATTTTCATTCTTTAAAATGAGGAGTTATCAAAATGTAATTTTATGTTGGCAGCAAAGTTTCCATCATTGATAATAATGCCTTGTGTTTATAAAATAAGTTTTTCTAAAAAATGGAGTTCTCATCCTTTTTCTTACCTAATTTGTACATTTCACAATAAAGTGATTTGTGTATCATCCCAGTCTACCATACGTCACCAGCAAAACAAGAGTGGAACTCAGTCTCCAGAATACAAGGATACTTTTCTTAGATAAATTAACATAGAGTTCAAAGTTTATTTTAATTTTTCATTCCTCTTGTTAAATTTCTTTAATATTTTTCTCACAGCCCAGCTTTAGAACAATGTACCAAAATTTTATCAGCCTACATGCATTTTTCAGCATCCCACTCTTCTAGGATATGTGAAAAACATAACTGTGAAAAAAAAGCTATTTTTCCAAGTTATCCAGTGTACATTATTTTCCTGAGCAAATGCATGTAAACTGATAAAGCATGATACACGGGCCTTCTTAGACTTAGACATCGTTGATAGCTCTTCCAGTAAGCCCTTTTTTGTGTGTTTAGTAAGCACCCTCCTCCAAACTTTGACTGCTCACAGGCAGGTGCTAGCTCTGGGGCCCGGTGCATCCTCCAGATGGTGGACAGAAATTGGATGGAAGGGTCCAAAGAAATACATTGCTTCAAGGTGTTATAAAAATGAGACCTTTACTCTGGCAATAAGAATTCACGTATCAGGGGCGCCTGGGTGACTCAGTGGGTTAAAGCCTCTGCCTTTGGCTCGAAGCCCCACATCAGGCTCTCTGCTCAGTGGGGAGCCTGCTTCCCCCTCTCTCTCTGCCTGCCTCTCTGCCTACTTGCGATCTCTCTCTCTGTCAAATAAATAAATAAAATCTTAAAAAAATAAAAGAATTCATATATCAATAGCTGATGATTGTCAGTCTGACCTAAAGATTTAATGAGCATACAAAAATAGTTGCTTCTTTTAAAAACTTTCCATTTCTACATTTCTCCAAAGAAGACATCCAGATGGCCAATAGATATATGAAAAGATGCTGAACATCACTCATCACTAGGGAACTACAAATCAAAACTACAGTGAGATATCACCTCACACCTGTTAGAATGGGTAAAATAAAAAACACAAGAAGCAAAAAGTGTTGGTGAGGATGTGGAGGAAAAGGAACCCTTGTGTACTGTTGGTGGAAATGCAGATTGGTGCAGCAACTCTGGAAGACTTTGGAGTTTTCCAAAAAGTTAAAAATAGAACTACTGTACCATCCAGTAATCACATTACTGGGTATTTACCCCAAAAATATAAAACACCAATTCAAAGGAATACATACATTCCTATGCTTATTGCAGCATTATTTACAATAGCCAAGATATGGAAGCAGCCCAAATGTCCTTTGAATGAAGAATGGATGAAAAGATGTGGTATATATACAATGTAATATTATTCGGCCATAAAAAAGAATGAAATCTTGCCATTTTCAACCACATGGATGGAGCTAGAGAGTATAACTCTGATAATCAGTCAGAGAAAGATAAATACCATATGATTTCACTCATGTGGAATTTGAGAAACAAAACAAATGAGCAAAGGGGGAAAAGAGAAAGGGACAAACCAAGAAACAGATGCTTAATTATAGAGAACAAACTAGTGGTCACCAGAGGGGACATGGTAGGGGGATGGATGAAATAGGTGTTGGGGTTTAAGAAGTACACTTGTGATAAGCAGTGTGTGATGTATGGAGTTGTTGAATTGCTATATTGTACGCCTGAAACTAATACAATACTTATGTTAACTATCCTGGAATTTAAAAAAAATTGGCTAGTCAAGAAATGAGCAGAAGACATGAACGGACGTTTCTGCAAAGAAGACATCCAAATGGCCAACAGACACATGAAAAAATGCTCAATATCACTCGGCATCAGGGAAATACAAATAAAAACCACAATGAGATACTACCTCACACTGGTTAGAATGGCTAAAATGAACACCTCAGGAAACGAGATGTTGGCAAGGATGCAGAGAAAGGGGAACCCTCTTACACTGTTGGTGGGAATGCAAACTGATACAGCACTGTGGGAAACAATATGGACATTTCTCAAAAAGCTAAAAATAGAGCTACCCTACGACCTAGAAATTTCACTACTAGGTATTTATCCAAAGGATACAAACATAGTGATTTCAAGGGCCACATGCACCCCAATGTTCATAGCAGCAATGTCCACAATAGCTAAAATACTAAAATATTTTTTACTTCCAGTATACTCAGTTTACAATGTTACATTACTTTTGGCTATACAATAGAGTGATTTGACAAGTCTATGCATTATTTCTGCTCACCACAAGCGCAGCTACGTCTGTTACCATACAACCCTATTATAATACCATTGACTGTATTCCTTGGGCTGCACATTTCATCCCTGTGATTTATTCATTCCACAACTGGAAGCCTCATCTTTACTCATTTCCCATTCCCCACCCCCTCCCTTCTGACAACTCTCAGTTTATTCTCTATTTATGGGTCTGTTTCTGCTTTTTGTTTGCTTGCTTATTTTGTTTTTTAGAGTCCATGTAGATGTGAAATTATATGGCATTTGTCTTTGTCTGATTTATTTCACTTAGTATAATACCCTCTGGATCATGTTGTCAAAATTGGCAAGATCTCATTCTTTTTATGGTTGAATAGTGTTCCATCGTGTGTGTGTGTGTGTGTGTGTGTATCATATCTTCTTTATTCATCTATCATTGGGCATTTTGGTAGCTTCCATATCTTGGCTATTGTAAACAATGCTACAATAAACATACATCTTTTCAAATTACAGTGTTTTCATTTTCTTTGGGTAAATACCCAGTCGTGGAATTATTGGAATATATGGTATTTCTATTTTTAATTTTGTGAGGAGCCTCCGTACTGTTTTCCACAGTGGCTGTACCAGTTTGCATTTCCACCAACATGCACAAGGGTTCCTTTTTCTCCCCATCCTCACCAATACTTATTGTTTCTTGTCTTTTTATTTTAGCTATTCTGCCAGTTGTGGGGTGATGTGTTACTGTCATTGATTTGCATTTCCCTGATAATCTGTGGTGTTAACCATCTTTTGATTTGTCTGTTGGCCAAGACGCTCAATTTGATTTCACAATTATATTATGAAGAAATCATTTCTGGAAAACTGATTAAAATTATAAAAAGGTAATGATAATACATTTAGCCAAGATAGAAATTCTGCATTCATTTCAGAGAGAGAGTTTTACATGAATGTTGTTCTAAACAAATGCTTATTTCATGCAGTTACAATAAATTTAGGGCAAACATTTAAAAACCAGGGTGGGGCCAGGGTAGGGGCAAATATATGTTCAAATTAAATACTATACCAGAATATTAATACCATTATGAAAGAAGACTGATGATACAATCTCAAGTACTAGACAGAAATTAATCCGATAGTAGTAAATTATAAATTCAAATTTCAGATTCTTTCATTACACTGAAATTGTCAAAAAATTTTACATAAAGTAGTCTGAAGTGAGAGTTAAATATTTTTATTTTATGGTATTTGTTGAGGATATAACATACCCAATAAGAAATTTCTGTGAAATTAAGTATAAATATGGGACTTGAAAGTAGGTTTAAACATTTCATTAGAGATAAATTAAGCCCTATGCACCTAAGTATATTACCAGTTTATTGGAAATTCTTCCCTTTCTTACCTGCAGTACTAACAAGATACTGGTATCAGTATTTTAGTTGAAAGTATACCATAAACAGAGCAAAGGATTACAGACTCTGTAGCTTAGGAATATTCTAGCTTATGTTAAGAGAAAGATATCAGAAACAACAAAAGCCTTTTTCTTTTTTTTAAAAGATTACTTATTTGAGAGAAAGTGAGCATGAGTGGGGGGGCAGAGGGAAGGGGACAGGCAGACTCCCCACTGAGCGGGGGGCCCATGCACATGGGGCTTGATTTGGGGGGCCTGATCCCAGGACCCTGAGGTCATGACCTTGGCTGAAGTCAGACACTTAAACGACTGAGCCATCCAGGTGCCCCACCAGTGCCTTTTTTTTTAAAGCAGACATGCAGCCACAAACATTTCTCAAGTAATCTAGACACTTGGTCAGTCTTTATAACCAAAAAATATGCATTAGTCTTTAATGAAAAAGGGATATGTAGAAATCCTTAGGTTTCTATGGTTTACTTTTTCAGATGTACATGTGAAAATCATGTACTAATACTAATACAGATATTTTAAAATGGGAAGACAAGTTGCCTCTATTTTTCTGATATCTTACTCTTAAAAAGATTTGACAGCAGATTCATTTAATGTGATGATCTGAATTTCAACAAATACCTATTAACAACAAATTGAATCTCATTGCAAAGAAACTTTTTATAGAATCATGACCAGATTTCCTAATCCTAGCAAAAGCCACAGTGAAGTAGTCCAGACTTGCTGCCATTAATTTGTTGTGATGAGATTGTAATAAATTTGTTCAAAGCATTCATAAAGTTCTAACTTCTAAGGTGCTGTTAAACATGAAACTCTGCCATTATATCATTTAAAAATATGACTGTTTTGATCATAAGATATACTTTTTGTTTTCCAGCTGGTTAAAACTAAGATCTGCCACATAATGAGGCACAGTTTGGTATCTCTGTAAATACTATATGAAAATAAAATAAGAAAAATAAATTGTGATAGTTAAATTCATAGCTTTCATAGAAAAATAGATATTCCCTGAACTAGTCATATCAAGAGGTCACCATTCAGTATGAATTTTAATGTTATAAGTAAAGACGTAAATGGATTTTCTCTAATTCCTTTTTTTTTTTTTTTAAGATTTTTATTTATGTATTTGACAGAGAGAAATCACAAGTAGCAGAGAGGCAGGCAGAGAGAGAGGGGGAAGCAGGCTCCCTGCTAAGCAGAGAGCCTGATGTGGGGCTCTATCCCAGGACCCTGAGATGACCTGGGCCAAAGGCAGAGGCTTTAATCCACTGAGCCACCCAGGAGCCCCTAATTCCCTATTTCTGATACTCTGCTTCAAAGTGTGATTATCAGAATTTCCATCATTGGATTCCTGGATCCTTCTAGTTCAAGTTGTTTTTGACTTTTTGGGGTTATGAATTACAGGACTGCATCTTGTTAAAGTATTTGCTTCACTCGAGAGTCAAATAGGCTCAGTGGCACTTTCTCTTGGAATATGCCTCTCTCTTTTTTTTCCCACTATCTGTGACACGATAGTCATGGTGGTCTGAATTTTTAAACTCTAATGCAGAACACTTAAAATTAGCATCGGGTTGAGATTTTGAAAAATTTTCAGTCCTTGACATTTTTGCTACGTGTCCTATACATTTCCCATTCTTTTTTTCCTCTAAGGAAATGAGATTTCTTCATGGCCCTTGGTTTCTGAAAAGGAATGGTAATCTTAGAAGAGGCCATTTATATCTTTTCTTTCTGTCTCTCCAACTACTGCACAGTCGTCAAAGTCCTGACTCTACTAGTCCTCCTCTGACATCATGCCAGTAGGAAGGTAGAGGGTGCCTCATTACTCCTGGGTAGGGGTGGAAGTCCAGGTTCATGTGGTCTCCACTGACTCTACATGGGGAGGGGGCCACATGACTCCCTGGCAGGTGTGAAAGTCCCAGCTCCCCACCAGACCTTTGACCACACCAGTGGAGACTGGGGAGGAGCCACAGAAATGCTGAGTTACCTAGTCCCGTAAGGGTGGAAAATCAAAAGTTTAGGCTCCCGACTCAGCCTTTTTTGGCATAGGAGGGGGTGAGGCCACAATTTTTTCTGAGGTATTTGGCTGGCGTAGGTAAGTTATTGTTTAATTTGTCCCTTTCATGGTCCTTTGGCTAGAGAGAGCAGGCTTTTGTTGGGACCTTTTTTTTTTTCTTCTTCTTGGGTCTCTGCCCATGGATATTTCTGGGTTGCCAACTTGGAGACATCAACTCCAAATCTAGGATAAATGAGGCAAAAAGAAAGCCCAGGGAACTGATTACTATGTTGTTCCTTGTGTCTTGAAGTTCCTAGTTGTCTTCTTTTAACGCTTTAGAGTCTTCTTATGTTTGTGTTAGATACAATTGCCAGGGTTTTTACTTGCACTTAGCAAGAGGAATAGGGAACAATATATCTGTTCTATCTTCCCGGAAGCAGTAATCTACTTGGCATTTAAAATTGTATGAATTTACTACCTTTGATAAAAAGTTAAAATTAAAAATAATTTAAAAAAGAAATCCCAGGGGCACCTGGGTGACTCAGTTGTTAGGCATCTGCCTTCGGCTCAGGTCATGATCCCACAATCCGGGGTTTGAGCCCTGTATCCGGCTCTCTGCTCTGTAGGGAGCCTGCTTCTCTCTCTCCCACTCCCCCTGCTTGTGTTCCTTCTCCTTGCTGTCTCTCTGTCAAATAAATAAATAAAATCTTTAAAAAAAGAAAGAAAACCTATGAATTATGTACAAATATTGTGACTTTAGAATGAAAAACATTAGAAAACATTCTCATTCCTGACCTCCCTGGGTTATATAATACTACTAACAGCTAAAATAAAATTATTTTTATTGCATTATCTTTCAACAGAATTTTCATGGGAATGACATAGTAGTTGAAAACATAAAGGAATACCTAAGTATAGGGCATTTTTTTTTTTTAACGTGGCAAATTTAAAAAGAAGGTTTCAAAAGTGTAACCAACTTTTATCAGATATCACAGTATCTTCAGTTAATGGGCAACTGTGTATGGTCTTTCTCCTTGGTATTTGTTAGTCTGTGGGAAGCACCATGCACAGTATCATTGTGGTTTCTTAAATAGTTATCAAATCACATTTAAAATTAATACTTTTACATAATCCTTTAGGGACTTGATTTTTTACTTCCTCTTAAATGTGTATTTTAGAAATTTTTTTATAGCTTGTATTTACCATTCCTTTATATATTAAAGGATATGATTATATCCTGTTAAAGTTTACATTATTCAGCATTAAAAATCTTTTTACAGAGAATATTTGTCATAATCTTTTTAACATTCATAACAGCGACTGTTCTCATAGAAAGTGATAGTACTGTATATGTGGGTATTGCATAATGGGCTTTATCTGGTAAGGATGATGTCATTGCGTGGGATGGCCTGAAGGAATTATTAGAAGAACATAGAACTTTTGACTGCTAACATTTCTTAATAAATGCCATACTGTTGAAAACATTAATTTGTGTTTGGACTAAAATGAATCTAGGTTTTCCTGGCTTGACTCTGAAGATTTAAAGAGATAAATTCTGTCATAATTACATAACTGAATACAGTGAAATACTGGACATTTTTCTCTCTGGGAAAGAGAAGTGGAATTAGGAAGGGAAGAAGTTAATAAACAACTGGCATTCTGTGTTACACAGTTGTGCGACTAACTTTTGAGATTTGATGTTCAAGCATATTTGGAATTTTTGTTTCTGTCATTTCTGTTTCTGTCATTTTTGTTTCTGTCATTTCTGTCGTATTATCATTTTGTTTCTGTCATATTGCTGAGGTGTAAGATTAGAGAAGTTATTAGAAAATTTCCTAATTTCATAAAGATATTTTTAAGGTACATATCATTAAATAGAGGAAGATTACATTGATTTGGTTGCTTTGAGTACTACACATTCAATTTGTTTTTAATATGGTAAGATATACGTAACCTAAAATTTGTTACCATCTTAACTATTTTTAAAAGGTACAGTTAAGTACATTCACATTGTTTTCCAACCAACACCACTCTAGAACTTTTTCATCTTCCCAAACTGAAACTGTATCTGTTAAACAGTAACTGTTGCCTCCCCCTCCCAGCCCTTGGTAACCACCCCACTTTTCAGTCTTGTGGGTTTGACTGTTCTAGGTTCCTCATACAAGTGAAATCATACAGTATTTGGCCTTTTGTGTCTAGCCTGTTTCATTTAGCATATATTTTCAAGGTTCATTTACATTGTAGCATGTGTCAGAATTTCATTCCTTTTTAATGCTGAATGTTATTCTATTGTATGCATTTACTATATTTTGTTTATCCATTCATCTTTTTTAATGGACATTTGGGTTGTTTCTACCTTTTGTCTCTTGTGAATAATGCTGATACAAATATTGGTGTGCAAATTCCTGTTCGAGTCCCTACCTTTAATTCTTTGTGGTGTATACTCAGAAATGTAATTGGTAGATAATTTTATGTTTAATTTTTTGAAGAACCACCATACTGTTTTTATAGCAGCTGTACCATCTTACATTCTTACCAGCAAGAACAAGGGTTACAGTTAACCCCATCCTCATCAATACTTGTTATTTTGTAGCTTAAAAAAAAAAATAATACCCATTCTAATTGATGTGAAGTGGAATCTCATTTTGGTTTTGATCTGCATTTAATGATTAGTGATGTTGACTGTCTTTTCGTGTGCTTATTGGCCACTTGTGTATCTTCTCTTTAACTCCTTTGCCCATTTTTTAAATTGGGTTGTTTTGTTGTTGAGTTTTAGGATTTTTTAAAACAATATATCCTGAATATTCATCACGTATCAGATAATCCATTTTATTTTTAAATCGTGTTGCAGAGGGTTGGTGGTGATGTGGTGTAATGTGACCTGGTTTGTAGGTTATGTCTCCTACATTTCCTCTGCTAAGGATCCTTTCTTATGAATCCCTTCATGGAGCCCACATTTTAAAAATTAACTAGTTACTTACCAAATGAAATTTTTTTATTTAGAAATGATTAATTTTTCAGTTTTTAATAAAAGACAAAATAAATAGCTTAGTAGAGATTTGTTCAGCATGAAATAACCGATGTTAGCAGGCTGAATTACCTTATTTCTAGCAATTAAAATTGACCTTTTAATAAGTCAGGTATTGTGTTAGATGCAAAAGACACAAAGCTTTTGATCTCGAAGAACTTAAAATCTAATGAAGAATTAATAGTACCATGTGGTAATTACTATAGCGGGGTGATAGAAACAGTGATGGAATCCTTTAAGTGCCTAGACAAGTCAAGGAAAGTAGAAGGAAATTATGTTTGAGAGGGTGTTTGAAGGAGGGACAGGAGTTACCAGGGTATAGAGACTGACGAGAGCCCAAAGCTCAGTGATGCTTCCTTTGAGAGGATCCTTAGGATTAAGAATCACTGATCTATATAATTCTGAAAAGGAGGAGAGCGAGCCAGCCCTTGTAAATGAGATGAATTAAGAACATTGTCAACTAAGAAAACACCCTAAAAAATGTCTTACTGTATGTGTGTATGCTAATAAACAGTACACAATGGCCAAAGCATCTAAATTTTTTTTAAATATTTCATTTATTTATTTATTTATTTATTTATTTATTTATTTGAGGGTGGGGGAAATACGAGGGGAGGGGAGAGGAAGAGGGAGAAGCAGGCTCCCCATCCCAGAGTCCCAGGATCGTTACCTGAGTGGAAGGCAGATACTTAATCAACTGAGCTGCCAGGCACCCCCCTCAAAGCATCTTTTTTAAAAGAGAAGTTTGGGAACGATATTCTTTGGTCCCTTTTCCCTGTGTGCTTTTTTTTTTTTTTTTAAGATTTATTTATTTATTTGAGAGAAGCCTGGATGGCTCAGTCAGTTAAAAATCTGCCTTCAGCTTGGTCATGGTCCCGGGATCCTGGGATATAGCCCCATATCAGGCTCCCTGCTCAGTGGATAGTCTCCTTCTTCCTCTCCCTCTGCCTCTGCTGCTTTTTGCTTGTGCTCACTCTCTCTCTCTGTCAAATGAATAAAATCTTTAAAAAAAAAAAACTAAGAAAAAACCACTTAACCCAGTGAGCCACCCAGGCACCCCCTTTTTTCCCTGTGTGCTTTAGTTAACCTGTTCATGCATAAGAGGTAGAAACACTTGAAAAAGTTCTAAGATGAGTAAGTTCAAGCTGATCTATAATGATACGGAAAACTTAAGTTTAAATTCAAGTTATTTGTGTTAATTGATTCAACTGAATGTAGCTTACTTCAGTTGTGATTCAGATAGGTGTCTCCTTTTAACGATTGCACCTCCACATTATTTCTTCTGATAGCTTACATGAGAATAGGGAGAAGAACAGAGGGTCAGAAGAGAGAGTGAATTAGATCTGGTGGATCAAAGAAAATGATCCCAGGCAACTTAGTATAGAAGTCAGACACTGGTCTGAGAAAAAAGAAGGTTGCGTCAGGCTTTGGGCTGCCCTAGGAGGTGTCCTCTGTGGAGAATGGCAATTTTAACAGTTCAAAGAAGGGCAAAACTGAGCAGATTTCTAAGAGCAGAGAAAGCATTTGTTGAACTAAACATTTGAAATACCACTTAGATGTTTATAATTGTTTTCTTTTAAGAGATTTAAGTTATTTACAAGTTTTTGTGTTACAAAGAGTTCGGGATTTTTCTTTTTTTGGCTACCTTATCAGAAGTGAGCAATAAATAGTATGTTAGTAAAATGATTATGTTCTTTTTTCTGGATCTCGTGACTTTTATAGTCTTAAATATTCTCATTTCACAGAAATGGAAAGTTAATAAATTAACTGAGTGGAAAATAGATAAATGTTTCGCAAAAAAAAAAAACTTTTTTCAGGTTTAAGGAGCCATACTCCTGTTAGATCTTTGGGCTCCAAGTTTGTCCCCTAAAAGTAGGAATCAACCAGTTCTAATTCGTAAAATCATAAGGTTCTTAAACAGATAATGGCAAAGATAAATTTGGGAAAAGTACCTCTTTGTATGCTTCTTACCTGCAAAAAAAGGTAAAATAATTGAAAGCATCTCACTGAAAGTGTAGAGTAAGAGATCCTGAGATGTTCTAGAGATTAAGATGGTAATAAATGGTAGAACTAGGACTATAATCTGACTATATTATATGTCTCATTTAAGATAATAGTGTTTCTTTAAATTTTATTGTTTCTGGGGATGGTTTTGAAAACTTTCATTGGCAGATTATGTGATAAACAATATTTCAAGATGAAACCAAATACATTTGGCCCTTGAATGGCATGGGGGTTAGGGGAACTGACCCCCAGCACAGTTGAAAATCCAGGTCTAACTTTTGACTCCCCCCAGTATTTAACTATTAATCCTCTACTGTTGAAGGCCTTACTGATAACATGCTAACACGTAATTTATATGTTATGTGTTTTATATACAGTATTCTTACAATAAATCTAAAGAAAAGAAAATGTTAAAATCGTAAGAGAAAATACATTTTCTTCACCGTATTGTAAAAAAATCTCCACAATAGTAGGCCTGCACAGTTCAAACCCATGTTGTTCAAGGCTCAACTGTATTATAAGAATTTAGTCACAGTTAAGGATGGTCTTTGTAGACTAAATATTGAGTTTGTTTTCTAATATTACGTGAAACTGGAATCCATTCTAGGAGGAAATTCATGTTCTTTCCTATGTGAGCAAGACGGATCTTTTAAGTTGGTTAAAGTTTTTTGCTTTCTCTACATTATTTGAAAAGGAAAAATGTGTAATATATTTGAATGATTTCTAAGAATAAAGGAGAATAATTAGAAAATTGCAGGAATATATGTGTATTTGTGTTGTAAATATATGTACACCCTTTCTCATTAAGATTTAATAATACTTATCTTCATTGTCATATATCTCTTTTTTTAAAGACTTTATTCATTTGAGAGAGAGAGAGAGCAAGCACGAGCAGGGGGAGAGGCGGAGGGAGAGGGAGTAGCAGACTCCCCACAGAACAGGGCTCGGAGCAGGAAGTCCGATGTGAGACTTGATCCCAGGACCCCCGGAGATGATCACCTGAGCCAAAGGCAGATGCTTAACCTGAGCCACCCAGGCGCCCTTGTTGTCATATATTTCTTAACTCTAATGTGTTTCACTACAGATAGCCATATGTATTTATGGTGATTTAAGCCCATTAGGTACCCTTTCTACCTATCAAATTACAGCAGGTTCTAGTTTCTTTAATTGTTCTGCTGGAATTGTTCTGTTGGGAGCAGAATTAGGGTGCCCTTTTCTCCAACCTTCAGTAGCATTTTTGTTCACTGCCCTCCAGGGCATCACTAACAGGCTCTGCGAGGCCCCTTAGCTTCCTGATGCCTTCTTTTAAGCTAACACCAGGTGTTTTAAGTTTTTGTTAGAGAACACTTCAGTTTCAGCTACCAATTTCTGTTTTCTTGGTTTTTGCTGTGTAACCGACCACTATAAAGCTTAGTGGCTTACAAAAAAAACCCCAACAATCATTTATTCTGAAACTTTCCTAGGGGTTGGCAGCTTTCCCTTCTGTCTCCTACCCCCATCCTCCAAATGTAATTTACCATAGAAGTTTCTGTTACACAGGGAGAGAGAAATAGCTGATTGCAGAACTGGGACATGGAAGGTTAGAAGATAAACCGGGAACATCTTGTTGTGCTAGAATATGAGGAAATGCTCAAAAAAATGAAGATGACATATCAAAAAGATACAGGAGTTCTCATAATCAAATCTGGCTTATAGTGGGTTATAAGCCTTTAAATAAAATGAAAATCTGAGTCCATGTAGCAAATAGGACTATAAATCAATGTGCATGTAATTTTTATAAATAGGAAGAAAGAGAATATCATAAATTACATACATTTTATATTTCAAAATGGAACAAAGGTCCAGTGTTACTATTTTATATAAAGCACTCTTTTACAGGTGTAACCTATTGCAGCCTTTTTTTTAATTATAAAATATTTGGGGCACCTGGTTATTCAGCTCTTGATTTCAACTCAGGTCATGATCTCGGGGTCCTGGGATTGAGCCCCACATCAGGCTGCACAGTCAGCTGGGAGTCTGCTTGAGGATTTCTCTCCCTCTCTCCTTACCCCTCCCCCTGCTCTGTCCTTTTTTTTTTCTCTCTCTCAAATAAACCTAAAATATTTATCTATAATTTGATACACATAACAGTTTTCCCCTGAAGAGTTGAATTTGATTCATTTTATGTAAATACTTGTTTAGAAGTAAGTTATTTTCAATCCTGGTTATGTAATACTTCTTAAAATAGCAAAAAAAAAAATTATGCAGATAAAATTGTGATTTGGCCTTTCTTAACTATGTTAATTCTGTTACAGTCTTACTGTAGCTGAAGCTCTGTAGATAAGGGAAGACAAGATTCTTACTCATTTCTGAGTTGACGGTTTTTGTTTTATCCATTTATTTGCTCATTTTTTGAATGAATATTTTATTGAGCTCCCCACTATGTGCAGTGGCACTACTGAGTGCCAAGTGTGGAGTTGAACAAAGCAGATATAGTCCCTACCCTTATAACATAAGAGATTCATTAAGTATTTGCTGTATGAACCTAGATTCTTATACACCCCTCTATTAATATTGAGGATGGTTTTTACTATTTTTTAGGCTTTTTTCTTTAACATATTATTTCAAAACTTAACAGTACATCTGAGGTGAATTTGACATTGAGGGTAAGATTTTTATAAATGTGGGAAAAAATTAGGCATTTTATTGCAAACGAAATGCCCTAGAACATTTTTTATGGAAACGTTTAGTTATTTTAGTTAATTGAGACTTCATGATTTATCCCTTACCCAAAAATTTTCTCATATTTTCATCAGGCCAAAATAGGTTTTTTTATGCTTTGCTCAACTGAGTAATACATCCAAGGTCTGTGCCAAAGAGTGATATAGTTGTTGGCTCTTGTCACTAGCATTAGAAGAAAAGATAATGGCTGGTGAAAGACCAAGGCCACATGCAGGATATGATACATAGAAGTAACTTAATAGCTTAATTGCAGAGTTGTTTATTATCCAGTTTGTGGCTTTTCATAGTACTTGGCAAATCTCAATTGAGTTAGCAGTCTAGAAAACATGCTAGGATTGACTGCACAGACACAGAGATGGAAATTTAGGAGGTTTGTGTGACAATAACTAGTCTTGTGAGTATGTGTGAAATCAAAAGCTTACTCTAGTAACACAAAGATACACTAACCTTTGTGCTTATTTAACCTCACTGAAAGATAAGAAAATTGTTTTAAACATTTTAATGTAAATCATTAAGTAAATGTTTTCTGCATTTTTTTCCTTTTAGAAGTAGGGTATACTGAATGCAGTATTGATTCTTTTTGGTGACCAAAGATCATAAATTATTATATTGTACTCTGCTATTACAATTACATATAATTTTGGGAGTTTTATTATTTGTTTTTGTTGTGTTGCTCTCAACCCTAGGAAGCTGGCTTTATATGTGCTTCTTTGTGTTTTATAGTTTATGAAATAATTTTCCATGTGTTGTTTTATTTGAATCTTAGATTAGGCAGTGACAAAGGAGATAAAGAGAAATGAATGGGTTCAAGATACATTTGGACCAATAAACTGATAGTGTTTGTTGATAGGTTTAGATTGGAAAAAAGAGAAAAGATGATTCCAGAATTCTCTCCTAAGGAACTGGATAGACAAAAGCATTTCCATCATGAGATAGAAAATACTGGAAAACTGATATATTTGCAAATATATAGCATTTCTTTGGCATTATTGTATAAAGATAGTTCTCAAAGCTGGGAAGTCTTTTTTCCTCTACAGAAAAACATGAGGTATTTTGAAGCATTTGGTTTATATACAGGACTTAGGACACTGCCTATAAATGATAGTTTCCTACATTAATTAGTCACTAAGTCAAATATAGTTAAATTCTGTATCCGTATTTCACTAGTTTGAACTTGAGTGATTAAAAAAATTAGAAGCTATGAGGCTGTGGTCTAGCTGAGCACTTCACTATTTTGAACATAACTGAGATTCCAGCAATAAAGAAAAGAGTATAGATAATCAAAGAGCTACATCTCTCAGAAGTAACATGATCCTTTTAAAAATCCAAATACATTGGGTGATTATGTTAAATATAGAGTGTTTCAGTTAAAAGATAAAGATCATCAGACAATAAAAAGAAAGCAAAATATACAGGCTGTTTATAAGAAACACGTTCGAAACATAATGATCCAGAAGTATTGAAAGATCTTCTATCGGTATATTAACTGTAATAGTTTCCTGTGCTTTATAACAAACCATCACAAACTTAGCGGCTTAAAGAACTTAATGGTTCTTTGGATCAGGTGTCCAGGCACAGCTTAGCTAGGTCTGCAACTGGGCTTCAGTCAAGGTGTTGACCAGGGCTGAGTTCTCATCTAGAGGCTCGACTAGGGAAGGGTCTGCTTCCAGCCTCCTTCAGGTTTTTGGCAGAATTTATTTCCTTTCAGTGGTAGAATTCATAGTAGCTTGCCTCTTCAAAGCCGCAACAGAGAGAGACAGATGGATATAACCACAGGAATAACATCACATCTCCTTTGCAATCTTCTGTTGGTTAAAGGCAAGTCTAACCAATAGAAGTACAGTTGATTTTTAACAATATGGGTTTGAACTGCATGGGTCCACTTATAAGCAGATTTTGTATAGTTTATGGTACTGTAAATGTATTTTCCTTATGGTTTTCTTAACATTTTCTTTCCTCTAGATTACTTTATAGTAAGAATATAGTATATAATACATATAACATACAAAATATATGTTAATTGACTGTTTCTGCTATTGGTAAGGCTTCTGATCAACAGTAAGCTATTAGGAGTTAAGTTTTGAGGGAGTCAAAAGTTATGCCCAGTTTTCAACTGTGTGGAGGGATGGCACTCCTCTAACTCCCCCTCATTGTTCAAGTGTCAAATGTATATTGGCTACTTATGAAGTCCCACCCACACTCAATTGTAGGGGGTCTTATACAAGGGCATGAACAGGGATCATGGGAGTCACATTAAAATCAGTCTGCCAAACCAACCAAATGAAGAAATTTCAAAGCAAAGAACAATAGTAGAAATAAAAGAGATAACTTAAAGGGGCACCTGTGTGGCTCAGTCAGTTAAGTGTCTGCCTTTGGCTCAGGTCATGATCCCAGGGTCCTGGGATCGAGCCCCACATTGGGCTCCCTGCTTGGTGGGAAGCCTCCTTCTCCCTCTCCCACTCCCCCTGCTGTGTTCTCCTTCTCACTGTGTCTCTCTGTGTAAAATAAAGAACATCTTAAAAGAAAAAAAAAAAACAGAGGTAACTAAAGAATTATAAAAATTTGATTTACCAGAAAGATTTAATAATTTAAAATTTGTAGGAACATAACAAAATCCCAAAATATATAAAGAAGAGGTTAAAGAATTACAGAGAGAAATAGACAAGATAGCAATAGTAATAGTAACAGAAGACTGTAATATACCCCTTTCAGTGGTTGATACAAAAAACTGACCAAAAAAAGTAAAGATGAACCTTGAACAATGCAATCAAACAAATAGGACCTAAAAGACATAACTAGAACATTATGTGCAATATAGAATACACATTCTTTTCAGACTCACACAGAATATTTATAAAAATGGACCATATGCTGATCCATAAAGAAAATGCAGACGAATATCAAAAGATTGAAATAACAGGAATCCATCAAAATCCTTGGGGAGAACACAGGCAGCAACCTCTTCAACCTCAGCCTCAGCAACTTCTTCCTAGAAACATCACCAAAGGCAAGGGAAGCAAGGGCAAAAATGAACTGTTAGGACTTCATCAAGATCAAAAGCTTATGCACAGCAAAGGAAATAGTCAACAAAACCAAAGACAGAATGAGAGAAGATATTTCCAAATGACATATCAGATAAAGGGCTAGTATCCAAAATCTATAAAGAACTTCTCGAACTGAACACCCGAAGAATAAATAATCCAATCAAGTAATGGGCGCAGAAGATATGAACAGACATTTCTGCAAAGAGGACATCCAAATGGCCAATAGACATGAAAAAGTGCTCAACATCACTTGGCATCAGAGAAATAGAAATCAAAACCACAGTGAGATACCACCTCACACCAGTCAGAATGGCTAAAATCAGCAAGTCAGAGGCTCCTGGGTGGCTCAGTGGGTTAAAGCCTCTGCCTTCGGCTCAGGTCATGATCCCAGGGTCTTGGGATTGAGCCCCGCATCTGGCTCTTTGCTCAGCAGGGAGCCTGCTTCCCTCTCTCTCTCTGCCTGCCTCTCTGCCTACTTGTGATCTCTCTCTCTCTCTCTCTGTCAAATAAGTAAATAAAGTCTTTAATTTAAAAAAAGCTTTTAAAAAAAACCTTTAAAATTAGCAAGCTAGGAAACGACAGATGGTGAGGATGCGGAGAAAGGGGAACCCTCCTACACTGTTGGTGGGAATACAAGCTGGTACAGCACTCTGGAAAACAGTATGAAGGTTCCTCAAATAATTGAAAATAGAGCTACCCTACAACCCAGCTATCGCACTACTGGGTATTTACCCTGAAGATACAAATGTGCGTGTGCATGGCACGTGCACCCGGATGTTTATAGCAGCAATGTCCACACTAGCCAAACTATGGAAATAACCTAGATGTCCATCAACAGATGAATGGATCAAGAAGGTGTGTGTGTGTGTGTGTGTGTGTGTGTGTGTGTGTGTGTGTGTGTGTGTGTAATGGAATACTATGCAGCCATCAAGAGAAACGAAATCTTACCATTTGCAATGATATGGATGGAACTAGAGGGTATTATGCTAAGTGAAGTAAGTCAATCAGAGAAAGACAATTATCATATGTTCTCTCTGATATGAAAAGTTTGAGAGGCAGGGCAGGGAGTCGCGGGGGTACGGAAATGAAACAAGATGGGATAGGGAAGGAGACAAACCATAAGAGACTCCTAAACTCACGAAACAAACTGAGGGTGGCTGGGGTGTAGGTGGAGTAGGGAGAGGGTGACTGGGTTATGGACATTGGGGAAGTTATGTGCTGTGGTAAGTGCTGTGAAATGTATAAGCCTGATGATTCACAGACATGTAACCTGGGGCAAATAATACATTATATGTTAATAAAAAAAGAAAGAAAAAAATAAATTCTCCAGCAAAAAAAGAAATAACATAAAGAGTATTCTTTTACTATAATAAAGTTGTTAGAAATCAACAAAAAGGTAATTAGAATGTCCTTAAATGTTCAGAAGTTAAAGAATACATTTCTGACAGAATGAGAGAAGTCATAATGGAAATTAGAAATATTTCTAATCTAATATACTTATAAAATACGTATTCTCATGAGATTCAGCTAAAGCATCACTTGAAGGGAATTTTATAGCTTCAAATATGTATATATTTGAGAAGAACTGTCTAAAAATTAATAAGCTAAGCATCCATCTCTATAAATTAGAAAAAGAATAGTACAATCCCTCTTTCAAATAAAAAGATGATAAAGGTAGAAACAAATTAACAACACAGAAATTTTACAGTGAATAGGGATAACAAAGCCAAAGTTGATATTTTGAAAACATGAATGATATTTTCAAATCATTGATGAGATTGATCAAGAAAGAAGGTAGAAAATCCAAACTCAGAGGAAAATAGAAGGCATCCCTTCATATACTATAAACATTAAAAAAAGAAAAGAAAAAAAGAGGATATTATAAACAGCTTTTTGCTAATGAAATTAAAAATTCTGATGACAATAGCAAACTCCTAGACTCTAATAACTTTTTTTTAAGATTTTATTTATTTATTTGACAGAAATACAGTGAGAGAGGGAACACAAGCAGGGGGAATGGGAGAAGGAGAAGTAGGCTTCCTACTGAGCAGGGAGCCCAATGTGGGGCTTGATCCCAGGTCCCTGGGACCACGGCCCAAGCCGAAGACAAACACTTAATGACTGAGCCACCCAGCCAACCCTAGACTCCAGTAACAAAACTGATTCAGGAAGATTTATATGGGATGGTTGGGTGGCTCAGTCATTAAGCGTCTGCATTTGGCTCAGGTCATGATCCCAGGGTCCTGGGATCGAGCTCCCTGCTTGGTGGGAAGCCTGCTTCTCCCTCTCCCTCTTCCTCTCCCTCTTCCACTTTCCCTACTTGTGTTCCTTCTTTCATTGTCTCTCTGTATCTGTCAAATTGATGAATAAAATCTTAAAAAAAAAAAAAAGAAAAATAAGGGGTGCCTGGCCTGCTTGGTTGGAAGAGCATGTGACTCTTACTCTCAGGGCCATGATTTTGAGCCCTTGTTGGGTGCAGAGGTTGCTTAAAAAAAAAAAAAAAGAAGAAGAATTTAAAATTTATATAAACTCAGGAGAAAAAGAGGGAATATCCCCAAATTAAATTTTATGAGCCCAGACAACCTTGATATAAAATCTTGACAAAGTTAGTATGAGAAAATAAATATTCCGAGTATTATTATGAGTATTCATGATTATATATGCTAAAATCTTGAACCAAATATTCATGAACTGAGTCCAGCTAATATAAAGGATGAAACACCATGACTAAATTGAATTTATCTCAGGAATGCAAGATTTAATGTTAGGAAGTCAGTTTAATTTCACAGTAATAGAATAAAGTTTTAGTGAAAAGGACAGATCAATTCTACACTAATGGAGTAAAAGAACAGTGGAATAAAGAAGTAAAATTAATTCCATATTAATATAAGAAAAGGTAAAAATCCTATAGATGAGAAAAAATGAGATTGATGAATAGATGAGAAAAAAGAGATTGATGAAAATTCAACATATATTACTGATATAAACTCTTAGTAAACTAGGAATAGAAGGGAATTTCAGGGGTGCCTGGGTGGCTCAGTCAGTTAAGCATCTGCCTTTGGTTCAGGTCATGATCCCAGGGTCTTGGGATTGAGTCCCACATCAGGTTCTTCAGAAGGAGCCTGTTTCTTCCTCTTGCTCTACCTGCCACTCCCCCTACTTGTGCTCTCTCTCTCTGACAAATAAATAAATCTTAAAAAAAAAAAAGACAGGAATTTCATTAATTTGATAAGGAATATCCACAGAAAACCTTTGAAATTAGGAACAAGACAAAAATACCTTCTATTACCACTTTTATTCAATATTATACTGAAGATCCTAGCCAACATTGTAAGGGAATTCAGTAAGTAAGTAAATGAATAAGGATCAGAAAGAAGAGAAAAAAAAAAGCTTTCGCTGTTCACATAACCATGTAATTATGGATCTAAAACTATCCAAAAGACTTTACAGATAAATTACATCAATGAAAAAAAATGTTCATCAAGAATGCCAGATACAGGAGTGCCCCGGGTGGGTTGGTCAGTTAAGCGTCTGCCTTTGGTTTAGGTCATGATCCCATGGTCCTGGAATTGAGCCCATGGTCCTGGGATCAAGCTTCGGGCTCCCTGTGCCGTGGGGAGCCTGCTTTTCCCTCTCTCTCAGCCTGCTGCTCTCCTTGCTTGTGCTCTCTCCCTCTTTCTCTGGCAAATAAATAAAATCTTTAGGAAAAAAAAGCCAGATACAAAATCAATATATAAATATGAATTTTATTTCTGTTAGTAACTAGTGGTTAGAAAATAAAACTAGGGGCGCCTGGGTGGCTCAGTTGGTTGAGCGACTGCCTTCGGCTCGGGTCGTGATCCCGGAGTCCCAGGATCGAGTCCCATATCGGACTCCCGGCTCTGCGGGAGGTCTGCTTCTCCCTCTGACCTTCTCCCCTCTCATTCTCAGTCTCTCTAATAAATAAATAAATAAATCTTTAAAAAAAGAAAATAAAACTAAAAATACATGTCATTTATAAAATAATAACTAGGGATAAACAGGTAAACAATGTGTAAAACCCTTCTGAGGAAAATTATAAAACTTTATTAATAGATAAGTTAAAAGTGGCTTTTATTAATGAGATGTTCATGGATTGAAAAATTCAATATTGTAAAGGTGTTATTTCTTCTTAAACTGATGTTTGATTTACTGCAATTTCCAGCAAGTATTTTCATGAAATTAAGCCCATTCTAAAGTTTATAAGGAGATGCAGAGGACCTAGAAAGCCAAGAAACACTTGAAGAACCATGAGTTATGAATACCTTAGCAGTTTAGGAACACATCACTCTGCTAGATGGCAAGAATTATTATAAAGCTATAGTAATGAAGATTGAGTAATACTGACATAAGGATGGAAAAGTAGTGCAGTGTATTAGCCTTCCAATAGACCCATACAAATATAGACACCTGGTATATGACAAAGGTTTTATTGGCAAGTAAGAGGAGGGAAGATGGTCTTTTCAATAGTGGTCACTGGGATAAATGGGTATCCCTGGAGGAAAAATTGAAATTGGCCTCCTACTTCATATCATACTAGAAAGATCAGTTCTTGGTATAGTAAATGGCATGGTCAAACTAAAAACTTTTAGAAGAATATATCTTTATGAACTTAGAAAGGGAAGGTTTTCCTTTAAAACTGTAAAAACCACTAACCATAAAGGAAAAGGTTAATAAAACATTTTACTGTATTAAAGACTGTCATCAAAGATACCACAAAGAGTGTGGAACTTCAGACCACAAAGTGGGGAAAGAGATTTGCAACACATATAATTGACACCAGATTCATATTCAGAATTTATAAAGATCTCCAACAAATCAAAAGACTTTATAAGAAAGGACATCTATGGCCAATAAACATATGAAAAGCTATATAGTACCTCATTACTAATAAAGGAAATGAAAATTAAATTCACAATGAAATGCCACTGTATGAAAATCTTTAAAACATAATAAACATATTAAGACATATCATAATAACAAGTATTGGAAAGGATGTAAAGCCACAAGAACTCTTTCAAACTGCAGGTAGATGTGTAAATTGCTACAACCACTTTGGAAAAGTTTGTCATTCTCTTGTGAGGCTGAAGATTCCTATTTCTTATTACATGGCATTTTCACTCCTAGATATTTACCTAGATCAATGTGTAATTGAAATCCTCATCAGTAGTAGATTAAGCAAATAAATTGTGGCATGTTTATATTGAAGAGAATTATGAAGACAGTGAAAATGAAGGAACTACTGCAGAATACACCTTACATGAAAATGGAAACAGAGTCTCCCCTAAAATCCCCAAAAGGAATGTAGTCCTGCCAACATACCTTAATTTTAACCCAATGAGACTTATTTCTGACTTCTGACCCAGAAATGTAAAATAATGAAATCGTGTAGTTTTAAGCTACTGAATTTGTGGTGATTTGTTACAGCAACAATAGGTAGTTAATAATAAAAATTAGGAAGTGTTAAAACTAGGAAATGATTATCACTAAAACCAGATTGGTTTCTCTTTTGTAGAGGGAAGAGATTATGATCAGGAACAGCTACATTGGAGTTTCTATTTCTTTGAATGCCTATATGTTTTATGCCATACAAAGTCTTCCACCCATACAAAGTTAGCATCATTGCTTTTATAACCAGAAAAAGTTTTAAGAATAATACATACCCATAATTTTTTAAACTGAAGGTTATTTCTTAAAGGCTTTTAAAAAAATTTATTTATTTGAGAGAGCGAGTGAGAGGGCACACAAGTGGGGGTAAGGGCAGAGGGAGAGAATCTTCAGACAGACTCCCTGCTGAGCCTGGGCTGGATCTCAAAATCCACGAGATCATGACCTGAACTGAAACCAAGAGTCAGATGCTTAACCAACTGAGCCACCCAGGCGCCCGTTAAAGGCTTTTTAAAATCACATTTCTTTGACTATAAAATTATTTCTTCCTTGAGGGAGTATGACAAAAAATATATATATATATTTTTTAATTTATTTATTAGGAAAGAGAGAGAATGAGAGAGAGCATGAGAAGGAAGAAGGTCAGAGTGAGAAGCAGACTCCCCATGGAGCTGGGAGCCCGATGTGGGACTCGATCTCAGGACTCCAGGATCATGACCTGAGCCGAAGGCAGTTGCTTAACCAACTGAGCCACCCAGGCGCCCCGACAAAAAAAAATTTTTTATAAACCATTTGTACTTTGCAGTATTTTCTGTAATATCATCACCATATGATCATGAATTTATAGGATGTAAAGAAATTACTCAGTTAACATAAGGAAGAAGCTACTTGTCTTCCCAAATTAAAATAAAAATACGGTGTAAGTGGAAGACCTTGTAAGAACCCTTATCCAAAACTCTGGTTTCAAAAAGAGATTGTCTTTTTGTCTTAAATATATGTCTTAAATTTGCTAAATATTAAAAAATTAAGGAGTACCCATTTATTGAAATGGATCTAAGCCTAGCGTGTATCTTGCTGTTATTTCCCCCCCTGCTTAATATGGGGATAAAAAAACGTTGGAAGTTATTTGTTTCAGTTTTCCAGATTTTAAGTAATTTAAAGATTTTATTTATTTATTTGTTTGTTTGTTTGTTTGTTTGTTTTAGAAAGAGCATTTGAGTGGGGAAGGGGGTAGAAGCAGACTGAGCAGACTCCCTGCTGAGCAGAGAGCCTGACGTGAGACTGGATGCCATGACCAAGGCAGATGCTTATTAACAGACTGAGCTTAAATCATGTTTAAAGGATTAAGCATAATCCCTGCCTAAATTTAATTTGTTGCCTGGAGCTATCATCTTGGAGGGTTAAATTTTAAATAAGCAGTTTGCAATGAATTTAATTTCTTTAATTTCTTCACCTTTTTTTTTTTTTCAGTTTATGTAGTTATTAATCTCTATACCCAATGTGGGGCTCAAACTTGTGACCCCGAGATCAAGAGTCACATGTTCCTCCAACTGAGCCAGACAGGCACCCCTCATTTCTTCAACTTCTAAAATTATATTAATAAAATTTAAATAGGAATTGATAAAAATAATTCTTGTTGCATTTAGTATGAAAGAAACTGTTTATAGTGTGATTCTATAGGAAATTTTTAGTCTTAAGTACTTGATGGTCTCTGTTAACCAGGGCTTTAACTTTTTCCTAATGAATACAGTTTGGGGAGGCATTTTGGCAAGATGGTGATCTGTTTCCCAACTTCAGTTACAAACTACCACTTCAGAGTGAAACAGCTCTGAGGCTTGCAGCTGGAGGGGTCTAGAGGGAATATGTGTGTTTGGGGAATATACTGTGATCCAAATGAAAACAAGAGGCAAAAACCTGTGGGGCAATTACCAGAATTTTTGAGTTCTCAGAAAGAACTGTGCCTCTGAGTGGAAGCTCACTTCCAGTGCATTGTAGAGGTTGCTTCTATAATTTTGGTGTTAACTGCCTTGCAAGGGACTCGAGCAGCTTGAAGGATGAGCTCCGAGGATGAAGCAAGCCATGAATTGGCAAAGGAAAACAATTCACTTAAAGGAACGCCAGCAGCCGGAGACTGGATGACCAAGGATTGTATCCAAAACAAGTGATTTCAGTGAAGTAGAACAGAAATAGAAACTGGATGAGATAGATAACAGATTTAACAGGCAAAACAAAATAAATTAGATTTTTAAGAGAAACAAAGAAACATGCTTCTAATCATAGCGTAAAAGAAAACAAAAGGCAGGGAACTTTTTAATACATTAACTTGTGGAAAGGGAGACTCAAATTCCTGGTCTGGAACATTACGTAGAAGAGTATACCAAAATGGGACAGTCGGGGGGGACATATACATATATTGATCGATAGATAGATGTATCTAATGGAAGGAGAAAGATCAAATGGAGGAAATGCAGTAACTAAAGCCATAATAGGCAAGCATTTCTCTGGTTTAAAGAAAGATTAAAAGAGCCTGCTGAGTTCCAGACCAGAGTGTTGAGGATGGTGGGGAGACAAGAAAAACAAGCTGTTTACAGAGGAAAATCATCAGATATATGCCAGACTACTCAGTGTGACACTAGAAGCTAGACGGAAGTAAAATAACATCTACAGGTTCCCAAGAAGACCTGTGCCTATACCTAACCAAGTATTATTCACATGTTATGGGGAAAGCAAGATACTTGTGGACACACAGTAATACAGGTCCTCCACTTAGGAAAAGTTCTCAATAAATGATTCTCACCAATAATTGCCAACAGAAACTCTTTTTTTTTTATTAACATATAATGTATTATTTACCCCAGGGTACAGGTCTGTGAATCATCAGGCTTACACATTTCACAGCATTTGCCATAGCACATACCCTCCCCAATGTCCATATCCCTACCCGCCCCCCCACCTCCCAGCAACCCTTAGTTTGTTTCGTGAGTTTAGGAGTCTCATGGTTTGTCTCCTTCCCTATCCCATCTTGTTTCATTTCTCTTCCCCACCCCCCCCCATAACCTGCTGCCCTGCCTCTCAAATTCTTCATATCAGAGCGATCATGTGATAATTGTCTTTCTCTGACTGACTTATTTCGCTTAGCATAATACCCTCTAGTTCCATCCACGT
>CM052799.1:132792719-132895308 GCA_028533885.1 Nasua narica
CCTTGAAATAAATTGATGGTATTTTGATAGAGATTGCACTAAATGTATAGATTGCTTTAGGTAGCATAGACATTTTCACAATATTTGTTCTTCCAATCCATGAGCATGGAACGTTTTTCCATTTCTTTGTGTCTTCCTCCATTTCTTTCATGAGCACTTTGTAGTTTTCTGAGTACAGATTCTTCCCCTCTTTGGTTAGGTTTATTCCTAGGTATCTTATGGTTTTGGGTGCAATTGTAAATGGAACCGACTCCTTAATTTCTCTTTCTTCTGTTTTGCTGTTCGTGTACAGGAATGCAACTGATTTCTGTGCATTAATTTTATATCCTGAGACTTGACTGAATTCCTGTATGAGTTCTAGCAGTCTTGGAGTGGAGTCTTTTGGGTTTTCCACATAAAGTATCATATCATCTGCAAAGAGTGAGAGTTTGACTTCTTTTTTGTCTATTTGGATGCCTTGCTGATATATTTCTAAATGATGGGCTTTAACAGCTTTGCTGGTTTTATCAGTCTTGACATTTATGTCAGCTTCCTGTTATGGTAGAATACTGTTTATTTATTTTTATTTTTTAAGATTTTATTTATTTATTAGAGAGAGAGAGAATGCACACAAGAAGGCAGGATGGCAGGTGGAGGGAGAGAGATAAGCAGGCTTCCAACTAAGCAGAGAGCTCGATGCAGGGCTCAATACCAAGACCCTGGGATCACAACCTGAGCCCAAAGCAGATGCTTGACTGACTGAGCTCCCCAGGCAATCTGGTAGATGACGATTTAACTTTCTTTTACACTATCATGATCATACCTTTACTTCATTCCTGCTGTCTTCCCAGTGTACTTTTATCACAACTTTTGATCAAAGTGTTATTGTTTATGTATTACAACTATATAAATATTGTTCCCTGCCAATTCAGTTGATGTACTCTGATTTTCTTTTCTATACATCTTATTTTTGTTGTCGTTTTCATCTTTTTTTTTTGCTTAATTTTTTATGTACCTATGGCTAATTCCTCCCTCTTTTTCTATCAGAGAGACCACGTTCACATAGTTTTTATTATACTATCTATTATAATCTATTTTATTAGTAGTTATTGTTAATTTCCTACCATGCCTAATTTATAAACTGAACTTTATCATGTATATGTATACAGATATGTATGTATAGGGAAAATCACAGCATATATCACGTTTGGTACTGTCTGCAGTTTCTGCATCCCCTGGGGGTTTCGAAACATATCCCCCATGGATATGAGGGGACTGATTACTGGCGTTTAAGAGCTAAGGATGGGGTGGGGTTGGGTAGGAAAGTGCTGAGGTCTCTTCACTGTGTAGACTCCTCTTAAAACCTCTATTTTCAGGGGCGCCTGGGTGACTCAGTGGGTTAAGCCTCTGCCTTTGGCTTAGGTCATGATCTCAGGGTCCTGGGATCGAGCCCCACATCAGGCTCTCTGCTCAGCGATGAGTCTTCTTCCTCCTCTCTCTCTGCCTGCCTCTCTGCCTATTTGTGATCTCTCTGTCAAATAAATAAATAAAATCTTTTAAAAAAAAACAACAAACCTCTATTTTCAACTGGCAACTCATTCTGACTTTCCATTGTGCCTAAGATTCCTGAATTCAAAGCCTTTTGATTCGGTTTCACTAGAGAATAACTTATTGACCCCTGTAGTAATTGGAGAGGGATAGTGTTGCATGAGTTGAGGTTGGGAACTTAGGCATTTAACTTGTTCTTTGTACAGACTATCATCTAATCCTTTGGTTATGCCTGCGTTTCTGTGGTATCAGGCCCCTGGTTTCTGTAGTTCTGTGAGGGGTCAGACAGCTTGCTTTTACAGATTCCCATCTGTAAGCAACTAGATTTCATTTTACAGTATCAGTTCATCATTAAGAAAGGAGATAAATAGGCACGCCTAGATGGCTCAGTCGATTAAGCGTTTGCCTTCGGCTCAGGTCATGATCTCAGGGTCCTGGGCTTGAGCCCCGCATTGGGCTCCCTGCTCAGCGGGGAGCTTGCTTCTACCTCTCCTGCTCACCCTGCTTGTGCTATCTCTCTCTCTCTCTCTCAAATAAATAAATAATCTTTAAAAAAAAAAAAGGGAAGCAAATTTGCTATATTTAACTAGAAGGTCCTATAAAAATTGTCTAGTTTTGAAATATCATTAATTGTTCATTTCCATTTTATCCCCCTTCAGAGCTGGCAGAATTGCCGTTGATACGGTTAGACTTCTCCTGCAATAAAATTACAGCAATCCCTGTTTGTTATCGGAACCTCAGGCACCTACAGATGATCACCCTAGATAACAATCCGCTACAGTCTCCTCCTGCGCAGGTAAACTCTAGTGGATCTGAAGTATGGGAACTTCTTTGACAAAGGGTGAATTTAAAAATTGAAGTTCTATGCATTTATCTTTTTGTTGGAAATGAAATTGTTTTAAAATAAATTCACACTTACGCATTCTTTAGAAGCCCTGAATAAATGGGATGAAGGACAGGTAGTATTTCTAGAAGTGTTTTTGCTTTCACTAAATTGACTTACTTTTTAAGTTGATGGGTTCTTGAAGTTTTTCTAATACAATTTGAGTTAATTTCTTTTTAGTAAAACTTAAATGTAGGCAACGTAAACACGAGAGACAAATAAAAATACTTGGCTTTCAGAATCAAAGATTATCAGTGCGTTTCTTCTGACCATTGTTTTTGTATCTTTTTATTTTCTAAAATCTTAAGTTCCTCATTTAGTCAGTTTGGTCATTTGTTTATCAGCGACGGATAGGAAACTATTTAATAATAAAGTAATTATAAGGTAACTTTATATATAGATTCTAGCCATCCCATAATCTGAAAAATATTACCAGCCGATATATTTTTTAATTCAATTTAATTTATTCTTTTATTTTGTTCAGTTAGCCAACATATAGTCCATCATTAGTTTCTGATGTAGTGTTCAGTGATGCATTCATTGCATGTAACACCCAGTGCTTATCACAACACGTGCCAGCCTGTATTTTTCACTGTAGCATTTGAACTCTATGGCTGATGACGGTCTTGTCCAGTCCTCTGGATGGCAACTACAAAGCTTTATGAGTAAACTTCATAACTACAGAAGGATCTCATAATCCTAAAGAATTTATATTTTGGGGGCGCCTGGGTGGCTCAGTGGGTAAGGCCTCTGCCTTCGGCTCGGGTCGTGATCTCGGGGTCCTGGGATCGGGCCCCGCGTCAGGCTCTCTGCTCGGCGGGGAACCTGCTTCCCCCTCTCTCTCTATCTGCCTCTGTGCCTACTTGTGATCTCTCTTCTCTCTGTCAAATAAATAAATAGAATCTTTTAAAAAAAAAAAAGAATTTATATTTTGACTTCTGTCAACGGGAATATAACTTTAATATTTAATCATTCTCTTAACAGAAAGTAGGGTTCGAAACATAATTGTGCATGATTGTGCATTTCTAAAAGCAAAATTTGCCAGTGTAATCCATGGGGACCAATGCTTTAAATCCCTGACTGTACCTAACGAATCAGGGTCATAAGTTTATTTGATATTTTCTCAGTGTTTATAATCATAAATTATTTATTTTATATGTTACTGAAATTTATTCTTGACCAGAAAACAAGAATCTGTATTTATATCATTTAAACACACAAAATAACGAATAATATGTCATAATGAGTATTTGATTTTTAGTATCACTGTATGTAGTTAATAGAAATGCCTGCTATTTCTAATATATAATCAGTAAAAAGGTGATTGTGATTGTTAACAAGGGATACCTACATTTCAGATGAGTAATAATTTGGTTGCATTTATATGTTGCTTTTTTTTAGATATGTATAAAAGGCAAAATCCACATATTTAAGTACCTGAACATACAGGCTTGTAAGATTGCTCCAGATCTGCCAGATTATGATAGGAGACCCTTGGGTTTTGGCTCCTGGTGAGTATATATATATTTTTTTTACTTAATGTATTCCATCTCATAGGGAATCAAACTGGACCCTTAAATCTGCTTGAATGTTTAACTAAAGGGAAATAACCTATTTTGACACTGTTTTTCTCAGAATGTTTATATTAAGTAAACAGTCGACTACAGAGATATGACAAAGTGTAGTTCTAATTTAGGGTTTCTACTCCTCAGCACTGTTGATATTTTGGGCAAGATAACTCTGTACATCAGATGTTCATCAGCGTTCCTGGCTTCTGTAGCACTCTCCCGGTATGACAAACAGAAACGGCTCCAGACATTGCTCCAGACCCCTGAGGGGTCCCTACTTGAAAACCACTTGTCTCAGTGACTTGAATGCTAACCTTGGCTCCACTGTTAATTCTGTGACTTAAAACAAGTCATTCAAATTTGGGAGGATTCATTTTTTCTTTAGGGAGTGAAGAGGTTGGATTTGATGACCATTAATGTCACTTCAGGATCTGTTAGTTTATGTGTCCTTCAGCTACATAACACCTGAATTACAGGGTTATTTCCTTGGCATTCCCAACCATCTGGAACAATCTTAATCTTATTCTTAGTCAAAAGGCCTTTTTTTTTTTTAAAGATTTTATTTATTTATTTGAGATAGAGACAGTGAGAGAGAGCATGAGAGGGGAAAAGGTCAGAGGGAGAAACAGACTCCCCATGGAGCTGGGAGCCCGATGCGGGACTCGATCCCAGGACTCTGGGATCATGACCTAAGCTGAAGGCAGTCTCTTAACCAACTGAGCCACCCAGGCACCCTCAAAAGGCCTTTTAACAGTCAAAATAGATGTCTCAGTGAAGATGCCATAAGGCATATAGGCCTTATTCAAAAGAGAACCCTTCTGACCTTCTCTTAGAACCTGTCACTCACATTTTACATAAAAGCACAGTCCTAATGAGCTTGCTTCTCAGTATCCTCATCTAAAACAGATTAACAGATTTCTATTTTGGTAGAGTTTCTAAAAGCAGACATAATAAAAGTATAAAAAATAATTTGAAGTGAAAACTAAAACTATAAAAAGCAGGCATATGTTAAAAAATTCAAGTTAGTGGTTAACTCCGAGGGAAAGGAAGATTCAGTGTGAAAGAGGACTAAGGGGGCTTTAAAGGTATTAATGTCTCATCATATTTTAAAAGCTATGTCTATTTTATTTTATTTTATTTTATTTTATTTTATTTTATTTTATTTTATTTTATCTTATTTTAAAGGTTTTATTTATTTATTTGACAGAGAGAGAGAGAGATCACAAGTAGACAGAGAGGCAGGCAGAGAGGGGGAAACAGGCTCCTAGCTGAGCAGAGAGCCCGATGCGGGGCTCGATCCCAGGACCCTGAGATCATGACCTGAGCCAAAGGCAGAGGCTTTAACTCACTGAGCCACCCAGGTGCCCCAAGTTTAAATCTTAAATACAGTTTAATTTTTTTCATTAGAATTAAATATTTAAGCGTTTATGGTGTAAAGGAGTAATCTCAAGCTATCTGAAAATACAGAACCTGATTTTTTTTTTAAGATTTTATTAGAGAGAGAGTGAGCGAGAGAGCAAGCATAAGCTGGGGGGTGGGGGTGGGCAGAGGGAGAAGCAGACTCTCCACTGAGCAGGGAGCCCAATGCGGGGTCCATCCCAGGACTCTGGGATCGTGACCTGAGCCAAAGGCAGTTGCTTAACTGAGCCACCTAGGTGCCTCCAGAACCTGATTTCTTAAGAAAATTAAGTATGACTCCAAAGGGGCTTGACTTCTGCCCTTTGCCACAGCCCATGTCTCTCTTCATCACCACTGTATCCCTAGTTCAGCTGAGGGTTTGGCACACACAGTAGATACTCAACAAGTATTTATTAAAGGAATAAACTGTGAGTTTGGCCACACAAATGTTATTTCCATCCTAACTTTTCTCTGCTTAAAGTTATCAGAACAACTTTGTAATGACATTCTGGGGTTTTCTTGGTCTGGCTATTAGATTGAAGAGTTTCATAGACACTATGAAGGGTATTTAAAATACTAGCTCTAATCTGGTGGTTTAAGCATGCAATAACACAAGTTTTAGTGTATTTATACAAATACACAAGAAGTTAACCAATGTCATACATACCCATAAAAGATTCCTGCAAGAACATCTTAGTCCTAACACTTTTAACTCTGAGAAGACTGAAAGCAGGTATGTGATGTTAAGAAGACATAAAAGTTTTTGACAGATGGTAGGGATTAGGTCTGGCATACTCTGTGTTAGATCTAGGCTTCTCTTGGAGAAAGGACTTTGATAGTGGAGACAATATGAAGAGACCCATACCATTATTGCTAAGAATTTTTAAATTTTCTCTATTCATTATATCCTTTTCTTTCTGCAAGTCTTTTTTCTCTTACCTTGGTAAATTGCTTATAATATAGAACTCTTGTCTTATTTATTTAAAAAAGTTTTGTTTTTCTTATTCAAAATTTTCATTAAATGTGTTCTAGTCCTGTACTCTTGAAAGATGTACAGCAAAGAAACGTAGGGACACCTGGGCGGCTCAGTTGGTTAAGCATCTGCCTTTGGCTCAGGTCATGATCTCAGGGTCCTGGGATCGAGTCCCGCATCAGGCTCCTTGATCAGCAGAGAGTCTGTTTCTCCCTCTGCCTGCCATTCCCTTGCTTGTACTTTCTTTCTCTCTTTCTCTCTTTCTCTCTGTCAAATAAATAAATAAAATCTTAAAAAATAAATAAAAAATAAATGTAGCTTTTATTTTACATCTACACTTAATTGATTTTCCCCCTTGGAATTAATCATCTTTGTTAAGAAAAAGTTTTCCTCTCCTGAAATAACAGAGTAGGAACATAAACTGCTACTGCTGTCTTTGAGATTTGAGTGTCAGGCAGTTAATGATGACTACTGGGGACTTGTATGTGAGGGTATGTCCAAAGACTGAAGCACCAGCCCCTCTTGGAATAATGAGCTTTGATTAAGGACCGTGGTGCGAATTGAAGAACTTGTTTCTCTCTGTCATTCTGTCCTTATGGACAGAATGTCTTGTGGACTACTTGGTCTTGGCCCAATTTTTTTTTTTAATATAGAAATCCTCACCATAATACTTTAAAAACATAAAGCTTCTCAAAAAAGCCTGACAAGAGTCATGTGTGTATTTGCTAAGACAAAAAGACGGCTTGAATCCATGGAAAAATGTACCCTAAATGGAAAGTCTAAATAGCATAAACATGATGTGTCTCTCCAAAGGAATTAGTAATTATAGATCTGATGTCTTCCAGTCCCTATAGTAATCCCTCACCATGCTCACTAGATTAATCTGTATTCTGTATTTTCCATTTTTTCTGGGATTATGTTACATTATTTGTAATTGTTTCAGAATGTTCTAGATAATGTTTTTATATATAATACAAATATTTCCTCAACTCCTCATGCAGTGGTGAAAGGGATATTGTACATTCATGTCTTTTTTACTGAGATACGGATTTGTGAAATTGCATTGTAGTTGGCAGTACCTTTATTCAAAATGTCACCATGGAGTGAGAATGTCTGTGCTATCGGGCGGTTCATTTAACCTCTCTGGACTTCAGTTTCTTCAACATGATCTTTATTGACCCCAGTTATACCCTAGCAGTAGTTCTAAGGATTAAATGACCTGTTTCTGACAATACTTGGCTGACCGTAAAGCCCTATGTAATTATTAGGCATTATAGTTACTATCTACAGTGATCTAGGACCAGTTTAGTCCTAAGAGTAATATCTTGTTAAAGAGAATTTTTATTAATCCTGTAGCTCTTCAGGTATTCAGTGCAAATTAGGTGCTGTAGTACTTTCAATCCTTACATGTAACTTTCTAATTACTTTTGCATAATAAATAAACTACAACCAATCTTCCTTAAGTCATTTTATAAAGGTCACAAATGTTTTATTTCTAGATGTAGATGTTTCCAACTCCTTTAGCAAGTTACACTGTTGTGGTAACTGTTAAGTTTTACAAGTGGCACAATGTGTTTTTCAGTAGTCATCTATAGTGACCTATGCTTTTTTGCTGACCAGTTATATATTACAGACGAAATATATTCATGTATGGTAGGGTGGCAGTGAACCAAAACTGACGAAAGACTAAGTAAGCCACTGGTAAGAAAAGTTCTGCTTCTGCAACCCAAGTAAGAGAATTAATTCTCTCCAACAAACCCGAGCTTGTGAAAGCAATGATCATCCTTTATTCATATTAGTATCTAATATGTATTAGATATTAGATACTAATATCTAATACTAGATACTAGTATTAGTATCTAGAACACTGTGTGACAGTCAGTAAGCGTTTGGTGAACTAAACCCAAATGAAGCAGATGTAGTGACTTGTTATAACAGCAAATGCTCTCTTCAGGGTACATTTTTCATAGAAACAATAATAAGTTTTATTTCGTCCTTTGTAATAGTATTTGTGCAAATCCTTAGCCTATATTTTCTCAGTCTTAATAGCAAAACTGTGAGGTAGGTGTTGTTAATCTTTTTTTTTTTCTTTAACTTACAAGGAAACAAGTTCAGAGAAGTTAAACAAGTTAATTGAAGTCACACAGCTAGTAAATGATGGTGCCACGTTGTTGGTCCAGATCTGTTAAATTATAAAAATAGCCATTTTATGCTCCTCACTGCACTCTACTGACTGATTCACGGTTCAAGTTCCCGCTGCAGAAAAGGCACTTACACATCTGAGTCCATGTTATGCTAGGTAGTTTATAAGGAGATTGGACTTTCTGACAGGGCATAGCTGGATCCTGGCTGAGGCAGAGGCTTTAGCCCACTGAGCCACCCAGGCGCCCCCAAAGTAAAATCTTTATCAGTAAAGTAAAGGACAAAGATTGTCTTCTGTTCACATAGGGTTTTTGTTTGTTTTGTTTTCTTTTTAGTTGACATGAAGCTTTCATTTATATAAAGGAGTATGAGTAGAAATGGTTAACCTCATTTTACAAAAACTAAAGTTATGTGCATAAACTATGTAAGAAAAAAGGAATTCAAAATTCAGTACTAGAATAACACTATTTTAAATTTGTATTTTTGAAAAGTTGCTTTTCAACCCCATGCTTATCAAATAAAATGCTAATAGATGATTTTTTAAAAATAAGACTTGTCATGTTTTAGGTTTCTAATTAAGCTAACTTTTAAAAGTATGTTTAAGAATAAGCAAAAACTACAGCTATAAAACTTTTCAAAGAAAGTGTAAAAGAATATCTTTGTGACATGGGATAGGCAGTGATTTCTGAGGATACAGAAAGCAATAACCATAAAAAAATGATAAATTAGATTTTAGCAAAATGAAAAGCATATCCTCATGAAAAGAAAATACTAAGAAAATGAATACACAAACCACAGACTGGGAGAAAATATTTGCAATATATGTATATGACACATACATATGACAGAGGACTTATATCCAAACTATAAAGGATATCTGCAACTTAATGTTAAAAAGACAAACAACCCAATTAAAACTTGGACAAAAGACTCGATTAGATATTTGACAAAGAAAGATATACAAATGACCAGTAAACACCCCAAAAAATGCTCAATATCATTAATTGTCATGGAAATGTAAAGTAAGGTGTACATGATTTTATAACACACCTACTAGAATGACTAAAATTAAAACTGACAACACCAGATGTTTAGTGGGGGTGTGGAGCAACGAGCACTCTCATACACTGCTTGCAGAATTGTAAAATGGGACATCCCCTTTGACAAAAGAATTTGGAAGATTTTTAAACAGCTCGATTGAGATATAATGTATAAATCATAACATTTACCCATTTTAGGTGTGCAGTTCAGTGAATTTTGCTAAATGATGCAGTCATGAGACTACTGTCAACACACTCAAGACAGATAGCATTTCCATCACCCGTGGGCCCCGTTACGGTAGATCAGTCCTTTCCCCTTCACTCAGCCCCAGGCAGCTACTGATCTGCTCTCAGTCAGTATAGTTTTGCCTTTTCTAGAGTTTCATTTAAAGGAAATCAAGCCGTTATGTAGTGTTTTGTGTCTTGCTTCTTAGCAAACTATTTTTGAGATTACTGGTGTACTTAGTAATGGGCAAAAGAATGGATTTTTCACAAAAAGAAGATAAATGAATGGCCAACACCCACACAAAAGGATACTCAATATCATTAGTCATCAGAAAACTACTAAGTAAAACAACAGTGAGATACCACTTTTCACTCACCAGAAGAGCTGAAATGAAAGACCGACAACACCAGTGTTGGCAGCTGGAACTCAGATACATTGCTGGTGTGAACGCAAAGTGGTATATAGCTACTTTCAAAAACAAAATTGGCAGGTTTTTTTGTTTTTGTTTTTGTTTTTTAAGTTAAGCCTACACTTAACAAATAATTTATCCATTCTACTTAAGGAAATTAAAACCATCAAGAATTTTACTGACAGGGAGCTGAGCAAAAAAAGCCAGATTTAAAAAATTACATATGATTCCATTTTTTGAGTTCCAGAATAAGCAAAACTAATTGTATTACTTTTTTATTGCTACCATAACAAATTACCACGAACAGAGATTTTAAAACACAAGTTTATTATCTTATGGTTTTATGGTTCAGAAGCCTAAGTTTTGGTCTCATTGCTCTAAAATCAAGATGCTGGCAGAGCCTTGTTCTTCTGTAGGCTCTGAGTAGTATACATTTCTCTGCCTTTTTCAACTGCTAGAGAGAAGCTGTTCACATTCCTTGTCTCTTAACCAAAAGTCATCTTCAAGCCAGCATTTCCCTCTTCCACTTTTAAGGACCCCCCCTTTTTTTTTCTCATTAAACTTTTGTTTTAATGGGTCTCAAAATTCTGTGACAGATTTTTGGTCAAGTTGTTTTCATTAAAAAGTACTGATTTTAAAAACTAATAATTTAAAACTGCCACACATACAAAAAAACAAATGGTCCACAAAACAGTCTCTTAAGGACCCTTTTGATTACACTGTATCCATTCAGAAACTTAACAATAATTTTCCTATTTTGATATCAGCTGACTGGCAACCTTATTTTTACTTTCAACCTTAATTCCCCTTTGTGATGTAAAGAAACATATTTATAGGTTCCAGGGATTAGATCTTAGACATCTTTGGGGATTCTTATTCTGCCTTTCATACTAATTTAAGGTGAAAAATTCCGAATAGTGGTTATCTCTTAAGAGCACACTGTAGCATGGTGAGGGGAATTGACTGGGAAAGGGATGTGTGGGAATTTTCAGACAAAGTAGAAATGTCCTACATGAGAGAGGTGTATATTACAAAGATGTATTCATTTGTCAAGTATATAGCTAAGGTGTATGCATTTCAGTGTGTATGAATTTTACCTTTAAAAAGTACTATTGGGGGTTGCCTGGGTGGTTCAGTCAGTTGATTTCAGCTCAGGTCACAATCTGAGGGTCATGAGATTGAGCCCTGTGTCAGGTTCCATGCTGGGTGTGGAGCCTGCTTAAAATTCTGTCTCTCCCTCTTCTGCCCCTTCCCACTCATTCTCTCTCTCTTAAAAAAAAAAAAAAGAGTTGAGGGGGTTCCTGGATGGTCAGTTGGTTAAGTGTCTGACTCTTGATTTCAGCTCAGGTCTCTCTATCTCAGGGCAGTGAGTTCAAGCCCTGCATTGGGGGTCATGGTAAATGGGTTAGAAGCATAGATGAAACAAGAATGGCAGTGTTGACATTTTTGAAACTGGATGAGTGTGATTATATTACTATACTAGTATACATTGTATTGTTTATTTCAGTTTGGAATTTTTCATATTAAAAAGTCAAAAGGGGGCGCGTGGGTGCTCAGTGGGTTAAAGCCTCTGCCTTCAGCTCAGGTCATGATCTCAGGGTCCTGGGATCGATCCCCACATCAGGCTTTCTGCTCAGCAGGGAGCCTGCTTCCCTCTCTCCCTCTGCCTGCCTCTCTGCCTACTTGTGATCTCTCTCCTCTCTGTCAGATAAATGAATAAAATCTTAAAAAAAAAAATCAAAAGAATGCCCATTTAATTCTAAATGAGTTAAATCACTAAATGCCATGATAATGTTTATTTGCAAAATTGGATTTAATTTATTTTAAATGTTAATTTTTAAAACTTCAAACTTCCCAGTAACAACTAGAGTCTCTCTTTGGCAGCCATGAAGAACTCTACTCAGGTCGCCCTTATGGAGCCCTTGATTCAGGTTTCAATAGTGTGGACAGTGGTGATAAGAGATGGTCAGGGAATGAAGTAAGTGTTTCTTCAATTCTCCATGTTGTAACACCTGATTAAGAGACAGTAAAATGATGAAAATGGAAAGTATCTTAATTGGATTCAATTTCTCATTACATAAAATATAGAAAAACCAAGAAGAGGTAAAACCAGAGTACTGCCATCCAGAAATGATACTGTTTCTTTGCCATCTTTTTCCATGTGTTTTACATGTTTGTTACCTTATTGTCTTGTATAAATAGTTTAATATCCTAGAAAGCCAAACGCGAACTGAGCCAATTACAACTGAAGCCTAAAGTTTACAGGGCTGGGTGCCTTGAGCAGAGGTTGCAGAAGGGGTGCTACAAGGTGAGAAAATAGGATTATAGGCTGATGGGTAATAAGATAGGAACCTTAGTGAAGACTATTAACAATCAAGATAAATAATTTCCTTAACTAACTGTATCTTTTTTCTCTGGTGTTTAATTGTTATGCTTTCTATCTTTTTTTAAATTAGAAGGTAGACTATTTTAGCTCTCAGTTGGGTCAAATGATGAAATAAGCTTTTATTAACAAGACTGATAACCTCCCATTTGTAGCATTATTCATTCATTCCAAAGCAAATGAACTTTGGACCACAGCCCATTTGTAATTTGGAATTGCTTGTGTATGTATCAGGGGATGTGTACATAATCTTATCTGTATCCATGCAGATACATATATGTATATACTTTAATTTCATGGTTATTTATAGAGTGATGTATAACCTTCCATCGCTTTTTTTAACATTACAGTAAAATTAATATACATAACATAAAATGTACCATTTTAACTATTCTTACATGTACATGTCAGTGACATTAAGTACATTCACATTGTTGAGAAACTGTCACTACTATTCATCTCCAGAACTTTTTTGCTATTTCTTCTTAAATATAAATTTTAGTGAGTTTATATTATACCCATGCTTTCAATACTATGTTGTCTAAAGTTTGAAATGATGTTTTTAAATGTTACTGCTATTTTTTTTTAAGCCTACAGATGAATTTTCAGATCTTCCTCTTCGAGTAGCAGAAATCACTAAGGAACAAAGACTGCGAAGAGAAAGCCAGTACCAGGAGACTCGCAGCAGTTTAGTAGTAACAAATGGTGGAGGTGAGTGGGACTCCCGACCACAGCCAGTCACTGGTGTTTTTAAGCGGTCATTTTCATTCGCTCCTTTTGTTTGTGTATCTATAGCTTCTCCAGCTCTTATCTTATCTTATTTTATTTATTTTATTTTATCTTATCTTATTTTAATTTTGTTTATTTGAGAGAGAGAACACGAGCAGGGGGAAGGGCTGAGGGAAAGGAAGAAGCAGACTTCCCACTGAGAAGGGAGCCCGACTTGATCCCAGGACCCCAAAATCATGACCTGAGCCAAAAGCAGGCCCTTAAGTGACTGAGCAACCCAGGTGCCCCTCCGGCTCTTCTTTTAAAGACTCCCACATATGATTGGAAAAAAAGTTGTTTTCCACTGGGATTAAATTTTAATTTCTCTAAGTTTTCGGGCTTGTAGTTAAAATACAGTGTTTCTCACTCATTTTTTATTTTGGAAGGAAACTTCATTAAAGACTGTTTACCTGGAACAGATCTTTGTTAATCTTGATTTCATCATGATTCTCTTTTAAAGTACTATTCTCCTTTTTTAAGATTCTCCTTGTGGTCATTTTCTGACCACTTCAATTCAGTGCATTTCTTGACATTCACCTTTTCATTCATCTTGGATTGTATTCTTCAAAGGCATCTGAATCTAAGTTTTCTTTATTTTGACATTTAAAAATATGTAATTTAGGGGCCCCTGGGTGACTCAGTCATTAAGTGTCTGCCTTCGGCTCAGGTCATGATCCCAGAGTCCTAGGATCAAGCCCTGCATTGGGCTCCTTGTTCAGCGGGAAGCCTGCTTCTTCCTCTCCCACTCTCCTGGCTTGTGTTCCCCTCTCACTGTCTCTCTCTTTGTCAAATAAATAAATAAAATCTTTAAAAAATAAAGAGAATAAGAATGTATAAATTAAATTTAAAAATTCTTTTAATTTGTAATTTCTTTATGCTTTATGAACAGGCAGAGCTATTTCTGCATCTTCGGGCTTCTGAGGCAGACTCCTGATTGTAATATTCTATTCAATCTTGCTTAGTTTGAATTCCAAAATCCTAATGTTTATTTTATTTTACTTTTTTTAAATCTTTGTTTGTTTGTTTATTAATTAAATGTTGAGTGTGGAGCCGAACATGGGGCTTGAACTTACGACTCTGAGACCAAGACCTGAGCTGAGATCAAGGGTTGGATGTTTAACCAGCTGAGCCACCCAGGCCCCCCCAAATCCTAACATTTAAAGATTGAGGACCAACTATAAAGGAAATATTACTTTGATTTTCTAGAAATCTGCCTGATAAGAGCAGATTTCAAATTTTCAAATTTTCATTTTAATTCTAGTTAACAAACAATACTAGTTTTAGATGTACAATATTAGTAATTCAACACTTCCATACATCACCCTGTGCTCATCACAAGTGCACTCCTTTAATCCCCATCACCTATTTAGTCCATCCCCCCATCTACTTTCTCCTCTGGTAACCATCATTATTCTCTATAGTTATAAAGTCTTTTTCTCGGGCCACCTGGGTGGCTTAGTTGGTTAAGCGTCTGCCTTCAGCTCAGGTCATGATCTCAGGGTCCTGGGATCAAGCCCCATATCAGGCTCTCTGTTCAGCAGAAGATCTGCTTCTCCCTCTCACTCTTCCTCTGTACTCTCCCTTTCACTCCCTTTCAAATAAATAAAAATAAAATGTTTTTAAAAATAGAGTCTTTTTGGGCGCCTGAGTGGCTCAGTTGGTTGAGCGACTGCCTTCAGCTCAGGTCATGATCCCGGAGTCCTGGGATCTAGTTCCGCATCGGGCTCCTGGCTCCGCAGGGAGTCTGCTTCTCTCTCACCTTCTCTTCTCTCATGCGCTCTCTCACTCTCTCTCTCTCTCTCTCAAATTTAAAAAAAAAATAGAGTCTTTTTCTTGATTTCTCTCTTTGCTTATTTTGTTTCTTAAATTCCACATGTGAGTAAAATCACGTGGTTTTGTCTTTCTGACTTACTTCACTTAGCATTATACTCTGTAGCTCCATCCATGTCATTGCAAATGGCAAGATTTCATTCTTTTTAATGGCTAAATAATATTCCAGTGTGTGTGTGTCTGTGTGTGTGTGTGTGTGTGTGTGTGTACACCACATCTTTATCCAGTCATCTTTTGATGAACACTTGGCTACTTCCATAATTTGGCCATTGTAAATAATGCTGCTGTAAACATACAGGGGCATGTATCCCTGTGAATTCGTGTTTTTGTAATCTTTAATTACACCTTTTGTAATCTTTAATCTTTTGTGATCTGTAAATACCTACTAGTGCAATTGTGGGATCATAAGGTAGTTCTATTTTTAACTTTTTGAGGAACCACCATACTGTTTTCCATGGTGACGGTACCCAGTTTGCATTCCCACCAATCATGCATGAGTGTTCCTTTTCTCCACATCCTCGCCAACACCTGTTGTTTCTTGTGTTCCTGATTTTAGCCATTCTGACAGGTGTGAGGTGCTATCTCATTGTAGTTTTGATATACATTTCCCTGATGATGAGCATCTTTTCATGTGTCTCTTGGCCATCAGGATGTCTTCTTAAGGGCTTTTTTCATTCTTGAATCATGATTTCAATTAAGTGGCTTGCTCTCTTTTTTTTTCCTTACCATTTTATATTCTTTCGTACTCCTGTTACTTACTGTTCCATTCACATTTTAGTGGTTTTCTTTTTAATATTGCTTTCATATGAGATATTTTCCCCCTTAGTTCATTTCAGACTTAAAATATTTTTGTCTTGATCTGTGCTGTCCAGTATGGTAGCCATTAGCCACATGTGGTTATTGAGCATTTGAAATGAGGCCTTTTTTTAAAGTTTTCTTTATTTAAGTAATCTTTACACCTGACATGGGGCTCAGACTCAACCCTGAGATCAAAAGTCACATGGTTTTCCTACTGAGCCAGCCAGATGCCCCTGAAATGAGGCCTTTCTGAATTGAGATGTACTATAACTATAAAATACACACTGGGTGTTGAAGACTTTACATGGGGGGGGGGAAGAATGTCAAATATCAGTAATACTTTATATTAATTATATGCTATAATGACTATTTTAGTCATATTAGACAAATATATTATTACGATTAATGTCACCTTTTCCTTTGACTTTTTTTAATGTGGCTACTAGATAATTTTTATTACTTATATGGTTCACTTTTATGGCTTACATTCTGTTTCTCTTGGACTGTACTAATCTAAATAGTATGAAAAGGTGATGGTACTTTCTTGAGAAGTAGTCATAAAACAAACCATTAATTATTTAGTCACATGAATTGTAGCTTATTGAAAAAATGCATTTATGTACCTGGTTTCTAATGTAGGTATAGATTTATAACCTTTGCATCCTTTTACCTGTTATTATTAACTCTGGTAACTCAGAATTCATTTTTATATTAATGGCCAATATGGAATTTTTTAGAAATAAATGAATCTGAGGGGCCTGGGTGCCTCAGTCGATTAGGTGCCCAACTCTTGATTTTGGCTCAGGTCATGATTTCAGGGTTGTGACATTGAGCCTCACGTCAGGCTCTATTCTCAACATGGAGTCTACTTGAGATTCTCTCTCTCGCGCTCCCCTTGCCCCTCGCCCTGCTCTTTTTCTTTCTCTCTCAAATAAATAAAATCTTGTTTTAAAAAGGAAATAATTGAATCTGAAAACAGAGAAATAGACTGCTCTGAGTTCTTTATTCCCAGCAACCGCAACTTACAGGTAGTCTGTAGAACATCATATAATAATGGTTGGGGTTTAGTCTCTGGAGAAACCTTAGAAAGCTTAGTAGCAAGGTTTTTTCCCCCTAGTATGCCATTTTAACCAACTTTTAAATATAGTTACTTTTGGGAGCTCCCGGCTGGCTCAGTTGATGGAGCATGCGACTCTTGATCTCAGGGTTGTGGGTTCAAGACCCAGGTTGAATATGGAGATTGCTTAAAACTAAAACCTTAAAAAAAAAAGTTACTCTTTAAACTTAAAATAATGGGGCACTCCCCAACATATCCCAAACATATTAGAATAATGATGTGGCTATATCTTACTCATATGCCTCTTAACCCAAAGCATTTTGAGAACCAAAAATTCTCAAATGATTCCCTTCCATCCCCAAACTGCTGGAAAGTATCTACACTGCTAACCTCTAGAAAATAAATTTCTAGGGACGCCTGGGTGGCTCAGTTGGTTAAGCAGCTGCCTTCGGCTCAGGTCATGATCCCGGGGTGCTGGGATCGAGTCCCACATCGGGCTCCTTGCTCAGTGGGGAGCCTGCTTCTCCCTCTGCCTCTGCCTGCCACTCTGCCTGCTTGTGCTCTCTCTCTCTCTGACAAATAAATAAATAAAATCTTAAAAAAAAAAAAAGAAAAGAAATTTCTAAATAAGAAAATCATTGTTCTAATTATGGACAACAGTTACAGGAAGAGAAACAGTGGTCAAAAGCTGTTTCTTTATCTCTGAGTCCACTTTCCTCCTGTCCTTTCTCTTTCATTTTGACTTGCCTGTATTTGGTTTTCTGCCTCCCAGTTCCTGGAAGAGGTAGAATTAAGCCCTTAAGCTAAAACGGGGGAAAAAATCTAAAAGATGTACCTCCCAATGTTTAAAAATTACTTTTCCTCAGGCGCTTGGATGGCTCAGTCAGTTAAGCGTCTGCCTTCAGCTCAGGTCATGATCCCAGGGTCCTGGAATCGAGTCCCGTATTAGGCTCCCTGCTCAGTGGGGAGGGAGCTTCTCCCTGCTTCTCCCTCTGCTTCTGCCTCTCTGTCTCTTATGAATAAATAAATAAAATCTTAAAAAAAAATTACTCTTCCTCTTTTTGTCTCACAAACTCAGACTGTCTTTAAAACAGTAAAGAACTATCCAAAGAAAAAAGAAATATTAGAAGTCTATAATCCCATAATTACTATCAATTACTGCATTCTTTAGTGAATTAAGACTAAGATTTTTCTAGAACCTATTTTTGTGAGTGGCCATGGACTTAAAAAGAAAGGCTTACCTAATTTACACTTCTCACTCCTCCCACTTTCAGAATAGAAAATGTTAGGGAAAAGGAAAGAATGGAACTAAATGTGTTTATTGGCTGTTAAATTTGACTATTCTTTTCTGGTGTGTGTGTGTGTGTGTGTGTGTGTGTGTGTGCGCGCGCATGTGTGTTGGACAGTGGACCATGATCTGGAGCAGATCGACTACATTGACAGTTGTACTGCAGAGGAGGAAGAGGAGGAGATGAAACAGCCTAAGGGCCTGGAACCAGACAGCCTCAGTTCCCAGTTTATGGCGTATATTGAACAACGGCGGATCTCTCATGAGGTAGTACACGCTTTGAAGCTGTCCCCTAGTAAAAACTGTTCATGATGGTATACATTTCTGTCATATTAGTGATTTATTGGTTTAGGCCTAATTATTTGTTTTATAAAGTTCAGTCCCAATTTCATGATTGAATTTTTCAGATTTATTGTAGAAAGACAGTAGTTGCAAGTAGGGTTTAGCTTTATTTTTCAAATAAAAAGAGTTCAGAATCTTGGAGAAGGAATAGAAGAGTCCTAAGAGTATTCTTTGCCCTTGAAGAAAATGCAAATGAGTGTAATGTTTTTCATTCGTGTTGTTCTTACTGCTTTTTTTATTGTTATCAACTGATACATCGTAACTTCTTTAGCAATTACAAGGATCGAACCAAACTGCAGACTTTGGAGCAACGTACAAACTTAACCATAGAATTTTTATAATGCACTTAATTATATTGGAGCTTTTATGCTAAGTCACACAGAATATAAATTGTTTGCCGTTATAGTTCTTGGGTGTCTCTTACAGTGGAGCATTGAGTTGCCTTAGAAAACAAATGAGCATTCAGCCCACAGTAGAATCACTGCCAATCCCCCAAGGGGCTCCAGTGGAAATTGCATTCTTCAGCATATCTAGTCAGCATAATGAAACGGCTCCACTTCGGTGTGTGTGATGTTAATGTCTGGAGTTGGTCCCGGGTTCTGAGCAGGGATTATTTGAGAAACACTTGGGGCCTTTTTGGAGAGTGATGTATTTAGCCTTTTAGAAATAGAGGATAATCACTCCAGTGGGATGTGTTGTGGAACGATATTATCATTCTTAAAAAAAAAAAATCCTTCAGTTTTCTTGTCTGAAGACTTTTTTTTTTTTTTGATTTGTCTGAAGACTTTTGAACACAGTATTTTTTGTTGGTGTTCAGAAGACACTCTTGTATTTAAAGTTGGGTAAAGATATTTAAAAGTTGGATAAAGATATTTAAATCAAAGTCCTGCAGCCCAGAGATAGCAGTGTACCAGGAGATTAATGAAACTATGTGTGATTTAGGATATGAGCCTTCTTACTTGAACAAAGGGCGACTACTTTGCAAAAAAAATGAAGATTAACAATGCACATTGTAATCTTAAAAGGAGTCTTTTTCCTTGTGGTCTTCTCTTTGATCATTTTATAGGTAGTTGGACTGTATAGATGAGGTATTTCTACTAAAATAAAAATGCCTGTTATACTACTACTGGAAAATTGTATCATTTTTTTAATCCATAGTATTTGCTGTTTTGTAATTTTTTTTTAAATTCCAGCTATACTTGTGTGGTAGTCTTTATGATTCTATGTCATAACGCTCTTTATGACTTCTGTGTCATAAGGTTTTCTAAAATTTGACATCTATAAAAAAGGGATGAAACGGTATTATTTTAGATGGTTTAACAACCACCTAAAGTGTTATATTCTTTTTTTTTTAAAGATTTATTTATTTATTTGACAGAGAGAGAGACAGCGAGGGAGGGAACACAAGCAGGGGGAGAGGGAGAAGCAGGCTTTCCCCTGAGCAGGGAGCCCGATGCAGGACTCAGTCCCAGGACCCTGGGATCATGACCTGAGCCAAAAGGCAGATGCTTAACAACTGAGCCACCCAGGCACCCCTAAAGTGTTACATTCTTGAATACTGTCTAAGAATGGATTGTTTAAAAAAAGAATCTATTTGGGATTTTAAACATTCTGCTATTGATTCTGTTATAGTACTTTTCATACATAGAGGTGTTATGATAAAATAGGGTATAACATATTTATAGGGTATTACATTTATTTTTTTAAAAAGATTTTATTTATTTATTTGAGAGAGAAAGCATTAAGGGGGAAGGTCAGAGGAAGAAGTAGACTCCCCACTGAACAGGGATCCCAATATGGGTGGGACTCAATCCTGGGACTCCAGGATCATGACTGGAGCCGAAGGCAGTTGTTTAACCAACTGAGCCACCCAGGCACCCGGGGTATTACATTTACTTTTAAAATTAAGCCACAAAGGAAGACAATTCTCACATGATCTCTCTGATATGAAGAATTTGAGAGGCAGGACGGGGGGCGTGGGGGCGTGGGGGCGTGGGGGAGAGAAATGAAACAAGATGGGATAGGGAAGGAGACACCATAAGAGACTCCTAAACTCACGAAACAAACTAAGGGTGGCTGAGGTGTAGGAGGGGTAGGGATAGGATGGCTGGGTTATGGACATGGAGGTTATGGAGGGTATGTGCTATGGTAAGTGCTGTGAAATGTGTAAGCCTGACAATTCACAGACATGTACCCTGAGGCAAATAATACATTATATGTTAATAAAAAATTTAAAAATATTGTAATAACAAAAAAATAAAAATAAATAAAATTAAGCCAATGTCACATTTGCCATGAAAACTTCATGTACCTCTTGGACTACTTTTAGATAATTGCAGTATTGTAAAAACCAATGTGTTAAGTCACTGATGTTAACATACTGGGAGAGATTTTTATTTAAGAAGTCATATTCACAGGGCACCTGGGTGGCTCAGTTGGTTAAGCGACTGCCTTCAGCTCAGGTCATGATCCTGGAGTCCCGGGATCGAGTCCCACATCGGGCTCCCTGCTCTGTGGGGAGTCTGCTTCTCTCTCTGACCCTCTGACCTCTCTCTCTCTCTCAAAAAAAAAAAAAAAAAGAAAAAAGAAATCATATTCACTTAAATTAGAGAAATTCTTCTTTTATCAGAGTTTTAGAATTTTATCTCATTGTGTATGATCCTCATGCCCAGACTTTAAAAGAGTCTTCTTTAGCCCTTTGTGGTAACTCACCAAAGAAGATTTTCTAGTTCTGTGTGATTACATAGATTTCTTGGAGATAGACTGTACATAGTTTTACATTTGATTTTTATTTTTATATGTTTTTTAAGATTTTATTTTTTTATTTATCAGAGAGAGAGCACAGTGAGGGGAAGCAGCAGGCGCAGGGAGAAGCAGGCTCCCCCCACTGAGCAAGGAGCCTGATGTGGAACTCGATCCCAGGACCCTGAGATCATGACCTGAGCCGAAGGCAGATGCTTCACTGACTGAGTCACTCAGGCATCCCTTACGTTCGATTTTTTTTAGATATCCTTTTTGGATAAGTTGTTTTCTTTCCCTTAAAGAATACCCATTTTAACGATTATTTTTGGTGTTGAAATCAGATTGTATTGCTTCTTTCCATTCTCATTTGACAAAATAAATGCTGTGATAACCTATAAGCCTCTACCTTTGATTTATAATTTTATTTCTCAATATGTGGTCCACATCATGAGGCCAGTTCAGTTTTCCTCAGTAATGTTTTTTTGAAATGACCTTTACTCTTTAGTTTATAAATAAATTAAATTGTCAATATTCTTCTTTTGGTTAACACCACATTTTACCATAAATACAAATTACTTTTTGCTTTATCTTCCTATTCCACCAATATCCCCAGGACTATTTGTATGACTAACATAAGTAACAATTTGTGATGATGAAGAAGTAAAGAAATGTAATCTGCCTGGAGGGCCTGGGTGGCTCAGTCGGTCAAGTGACTATCTTTGGCTCAGGTCATAATCTCGGGGTCCTGGGATCCAGCCCCATGTCAGGCTTCCTGCTCAGCAAGGAATCTGCTTCTCCCTCTGTCCAACCCCCTCTTGTGCTCTCTCACATGCTCTCTCTTTCTCAAACAAATAAATCCTTAAAAAAAAAAGTAATCTGTCCAATGATCTACTTATTACTAGAAATACACTAGTGAGGCCAAGCACAAGTCAGGGAAGGGCAGTTGGGAATTCCTGTTCTGCATGGAAGTTTGTACTAGGTGACCCCTAAGATCCTCTCCAAGCTCTAACATCTTATCATTTAGTAAATATTTCTGTATGGTCCGTGTAATTTATATAGTAGAGTGAGAAGGAAATCTTTTTTAAAGAGTGTTTTGGGATTATGAATAATGTTTTGTTTACCAAAGCAGTAGTATAGCCTATAATGAATACTTTTAAACATAAAAATTAACATTTGAAAAAAAATTCACCTTTGAAGATTTTGTTAAAATATTTTTTAGTGTAATCTGCAGATCCCTAAATGCCAAGTCAGTTGTGGACTATGCAGTGACGGTGTTGTGGTTACATCTGTTAAATTGATTTATTTCTGCTTTTTTGGCCTAGGGTTCACCCATAAAGCCAGTACCTCTGAGGGAGTTTCAAAAAACAGAGGACATGAGAAGATATTCACATCAAAACAGGTCTGAAATAACCAATTCTCCTCATTTGTTTCTGTCTTTAAAACTCATTAATAAGGGCGCCTGGGTGGCGCAGTTGGTTGAGCGACTGCCTTCAGCTCAGGTCATGATCCCGGAGTCCTGGGATCGAGTCCCACATCGGGCTCCCAGCTCCATGGGGAGTCCGCTTCTCACTCTGACCTTCTCCCTTCTCATGCTCTCTCTCACTCTCTCTCTTTCCTAATAAATAAAGAAATAAAATCTTTAAAAAAAAAAAAAACTCATTAATAAGAGCATGAAATGGTTTTGGTTTTGTGCAGACCTATCTATGATGAAGATATTTAGACACTGTGTTTTAGATACCATGTACTTAGAGCTGAGTGACAGTGTGCTTTGTGCTCATGTAATAGAAAAGGAAGTAAAATTGATTTATTGATTCTAAATTCAGATTGCCTAAACCATTACCTGTATAATTATTTGATTTGAATATACTTAATGGCAGTGAGATTTTATGGTGATATGTCTAGATTTATGAATAAAGAAGGCTAAATGAATTCCAGGAGTCTTGAATTTTTTATTTTTCATTTTTTTGCTTAAACTTTTGACTAGAAACAGAGCTAGACAGAGAGAGCAATATGTTTCCTCCTTCCTATCTCAATTGATATGATCTTTTCACTACACTTAGTGCCTCACAGAGTATTTCTAAAATTAACTTGACCACTTAGAGCACTGCTGCTTATTCTTGAATTCCAAACATTTCTTGAATACACCATATTGCAATAGTTGAAAAACTCACAGCCTTTGGGTCTTTGCTTCCTCCCTGTTTTTATGAAGCCTTAAAGCAGTAGACTTGATAAATTTGTTCTTTTTTTTTTTTTTTTTAATTTTATTTATTTATTTGACAGAGAGAGACACAGCGAGAGAGGGAACACAAGCAGGGGGAGTGGGAGAAGCAGGCTTCCTGCTGCCGCCACCAAGCAGGGGGCCCAATGTGGGGCTCGATCCCAGGACTCTGGGATCATGACCTGAGCAGAAGGCAGACGTTCAACGACTGAGCCACCCAGGCGCCCCGATAAATTTATTCTTAAACAACAGTAAATTTCCTTTGTAGAAAGTATCATACATAAATCTTTACTTATACTTGGTGGGATATTAAAGTTGTTTAGGACACTGAGATATAGAGGAGTAAAGAAAATGTGGGGAGAAGAGTGAAAAAAATGTCTTAATTGGCCTTCTTTAGTCTCATCAGTAGTTCTTGAGGATTTAGTTGAATTTCATATCTTTGAAATTTATCTCAGAATGGCTTTTTAGTTGCCACGAGTCCTTATATTGAGGGTGTGGCCTTTTGAGATTTCTGTTTTGCACAGGGGTTTGCTATTGTGTTTTTCCACTTTGGGAGGTCCCGTGCTTTATCTCCTGTCCCTCTTACCTCCTGCATCCATCGTAAGTAAAGCTCAAGATTTCTAGAATTTAATAGAAACTCTCAAGGTGAAAGCCAGTTTTTTTTTTCTCAGTTACCTTATGTATTAGTTTTCTAATATTCATGTTATAAATTACCAGATATTTAGTGGCTTAAAACATAATATCTCAGTTTATAATATCTCAGTTCTGTAGGATAGAAGTGTGGGCAGACCTTCATTCTTGCCTTCATTTTCCCCTTAGGGTCTCATAAGCCAAAGTCATGGCACTGGCTGGCCTGGCTTCTTGCCTGCAGACCCTGGGGGAGAACCCACTTCCAGGCTCATTCAGGTTGTTGGCAGAATTCAATTTCATATAGTTCTAGCACTGAGGTCCCTGTTACTTTGCTGACTATCAGCTTGGATTCCATTTTTAGCTTCGGGAGTCTACCCACATCCCTTTGGTTCATAGCTCCCTTCATCTCCCAATTCAGCAGTGGTAAACCATTTTGAATCTCTTCTCACATTTTCAGTCTGTTTTCCCTTTTTGTCACATCCCACAAACTCTCTTGCTTTACTCTTCTGTTTTTTCACCCCAGTTTTATTGAGAAATAATCGACATAAGTCACTGCATAAGTTCAAGGCATACAGCATGATAGTTTGATTTACATATATTATGAAGTAATCACAGTAGGTTTAGTTAATAGCCATCATCTCATATAAATACAATCAAAAATTTTTTTCCTCCTTGTGATAAGAACTTTTAGGGTTTACTCTCTTAACAACTTTCCTGTATATCACACAGCAATGCTAACTATAGTCATCATGTTGTACATTATATCCCTAGTACTCATTTATCTTATACCTGAAGTTTGTAGCTTAAACCACCTCCCTTCAGGTGCCCCCCCACCCTGCCCTCTTCTGCTTTTAAGGGTTCCCCTGATTACATTAGACCCACCTGGATAATTTTTCCACTTCAAGGTCAACCAGTTAGGAACCATAATTTCATCTGCAAAGTCCTTTTTGACATTTAACGTATTTACTGGAGTAATACCATGGGGTGGAAATCATAGGGGCCAAAAATCTGCCTACCTAACCTTAACCCAGTGTTCTTGTTTTTACGACTTCCTTAGAAAATCTTGCTCTGCCAGCACTGAGGAAATCTTCCCTTGTTGGAGCCTGTGCTTTTAGACCTTTTCAGCCTGTGCTTTCAGAATAAATAAAATCATTAATAAATTAAAATTTAAAAAGTGACAGATCCTGGATTCAGACTCTGTTACAACTAATTCTAAAGTCCATGATTTTAACAGCTACCCCATGTTGCTTCTCCCAGACTAGTCACAGTACTGGACTCACTTATGTCTCATTCTTTATTGGTTATATTTCAGCCAGAAATCTTACCCTTCCAACCCACTCTTCTCTTCACTTAAACATTTTTGACTAAGAATGGTACTGCCTGGGAGTACTAATAAGATAAATGTTGGGAAGGATTAGTAAAAAATTTAAGGAAGTTTTTGGGTTTTTTTCCCAGCTTCAGTGTTATTTTAAACCTTATCTAAGGGAGTTATTAAGTAATTTGTTCTCTACCTTTAAAAAATTATAATTTAGGGGCACCTGGGTGGCTCAGTGGGTTAAAACCTCTGCCTTCAGCTCAGGTCATGATCCCTGGGTCCTGGGATCGAGCCCCACATCCGGCTCTCCGCTCAGCAGGGAGCCTGCTTCCCCCTCCCTCTCTGCCTGCTTCTCTGCCTACCTATGATCTCTCTCTCTGTCAAATAAATAAATAAAATCTTTTAAAAAAATTATAATTTATTCTGTCAAAACTTTTTAGTTTTTTTTTTTTAAAGATTTCTTTATTAGAGAGAGAGACAGCGAGAGAGGGAACATAAGCAGGGGCAGTGGGAGAGAGAGATGAAGGCCCCCTGCTGAGCAGGGAGCCTGATGCAGGACTTGATCCCAGGACCTTGGGATCATGACTATTTTAGTAAAGGTAAGAAATATGTCTGTACTCTTAAAGTCATATAAAACAGGTTTTTTTAGGGGCACCTGGGTGGCTCAGTCAGTTAGGCGGCTGCCTTCAGTTCGGGTCATGATCCCAGGGTCCTGGGATTGAGCCTCACATCAGGCTCCCTGCTCAGTGGAAAGCCGGCTTCTCCCTCTCTCTCTGCCTGCCGTTCTGTCTGCTTGTGCTCTCTCTCTCTGTCAAATAAATAAAATCTTTAAAAAAACAAAACAACAACAACAACAAAAAAACCCAGGTTTTTTTAAACTTATTTTTTAATGCCTGGAAATTAAAAAAAAAAAAAGAATTTTGTTTATACTTCAAAGATGTGGAACCAATATATGAAAAGAAGTGTTAAGACGAAGAGAACAAGAGTGTGGCTTAAGTTTTGCTTTTTTACATATTACCTTTTTTTAAATTTAGGGGAATATAATGTAGGCCAGTGTTTCTCAGTAGGTTCTAACACCACTCTTCAGTGGATATTTGAAATGTATTTATTTGACTTGGGAATTAGTTGCCAAAATGATTATAGCTGTTACTGGCAGGCATTAAGGCTAAACTACCTATAATGTGCAGGACAATCTTGTACAACAAAAAAATTATCTGAAATATTGTGGCACTCCTATAGAGAACCATATTCATAGATGAAAAGGCCATATGGCATGAAGTAGCATGGTGGTGCCAAGGTTGGTGCCAAGATTGGCTCCAAGGTTGCTCCTTGGAGCAACCAAGTTGTGATGGGTGCATCTTAGCACCTGATGATCGGCTTGAGGGAGCTGTCCATTCTTACTACCACTTTTATTATCCCATATGCCATGCTTCACTCTTTGCCACTATCTTTAACTTTTCACAGCTTAGTTTTTGCCATTGCGGGTAATTGTTTTCTGTATGTGTGCCCATATGCTTTTAGGTCTCTGTGCTCTTTGCTTTCTACTTCCTACACCCTGCCATTGTAAAGTAGGGAAGTGTGGTATAGTAGAAGCCACTAATCTCCAAGTCAAAGGACTTGAATTCTAATCCAGGCTCTGGCCCTCGTAGCTATCATTGAACTTCTGAGGGACTTAATTTTCTCTTTTGTAAAGTTAGTGGCATGGACTTTATGATTTCTGAGGTACCTCCAGTTTTCGTAGGCTGCATACTTAGAAGATGAAAAAGCAGACTACCACTGAGTCAGATAAGAATTCAAATCAGGTAGATAAGGATTACTGGCTGTATCACCTTGGGAAAGTTACTTAACTTCCATGCTTAAGCTTCTCAACTATAGAATGAGGATTATAATAGTCCAACTCCTGAGATTGCATAAAAAACAATTGAGAAACACTGTGTATCAAATATATACTACATGGCAGGAGCTCAAGGATTGTTAGTTTGTGTGCCTCTGAAAAACATTGCCCAAAAAATGACACAAATCATAGTTGATAAATGCAGAAGAAGTATTGATTACACACGTACATCAAGAGGAAAAGTCCCAATTTTAAAGAATAAGAAGATTCTAAAAAAGACCTTTTCTAAGAAGTTCGCCATAGGTTGGACTCTATAGAAAAGGCTTGAAGTAAGGAATTAATTAATATTTGATAACTGAAGAGATCTTGCTAAAGAAAAGATGCCATAGTGGGTATGTTTCTGAAATGGGGTAAGAGTCCCAAAAGTCAGGTTGAAGAATTTGCTTTACTATTAGTTGGTAATAAGAAACTACTGGAGCTTTGGGAGATTTGTTTTTATTTCCATAGTAACACACTGATTTAATGCATTTAAGTCAACCTGACAGGGTAATAATCATAGTTTAAAATTTCAGGTCCTAAATGTCACAATGTCACTGCTCCCAACATTGTTAGCTGAGACACAAATGAGTAACAGACTCTTGAAACACCAAATCCAATTCAGGAAAAAGATAAATACCAAACTGTAAGATTTAGCACTATTAAAACTGAGAAGCAACTTTTACTGGTTTTTTTAAAGCATCAGATCAGGTTTTATCTCTTTCTTAAAAATAAAAATCAGAATATTAGCTTTTATTATTAAAATTGCCGCCTCAGTTGAAAATGAGAATAGGAGTGCTTTACACGAACAGTTGCCAGGTTCTGTCATCTTCCAGATTCCTGTGGATAAAATGATTTTGTATATAAAATGATCTCATTTACATGTATCTTGTTTCAATCATGGTAATAAGAGAATAATTATGCTATAGAGAAATGATACCGTTTGAAAAGTGATCTCACATATCTCTCTGGTTGGCGCTGGCTGACATAGATCGTTGTTAGCTATCTGTAGCTTGATGAATGATACCGTCACGTGAAATGTGAGTTGGAGGCATCAGGTATTCCTGTAGCTTAATTTAAGGACTTGGGCTTCGGTTTACAAAATGCAGTCAGTCCTTCATTGCTGACCAGGCAGTTTGCCTATTGATTAATAGTATGCTACATTAACAATAAAATTTTACTTTTATGCTTTTATATATCTGCCTGTCTTATCAAAGAATTTTTTCTTTTTTTTTTTTTTTTTGGGGGCAGGATTCCAGTTGAGCCATCTTCTGTCCTGTCCCTATCACCAAGTCACAATCAGGTAAAAAAAAAAAAAAATTATGTTTTAGTTTTGATTTTTTTTAAACTAAGATGATCTTCTATTTTTATAACACTTAAATTACCATTAGTTGCCAGATATGTGTAAATTTCACTACCTGTCTCCTCCAAAATACAGTTAATACAACATGTGCAGCTAATACTTGCTAGCAGTGTTTTTAGACACCAGACAGAAAGTAAATCTTTACTGACATGATGGCTTTATAGCACATACAAGAACACAGTGCAAAGATGGGAAAAGATGAGCGATAAACACATTTAAAGAAATTCTAGGTGACTGCAACATAGAAATTGTTTGGGTCAGCAGTAGTTTCCTGAATTGCTTAGGAATATTGACAAGTGGTCCTTTATCCCCACTTGCATGTGCAAAATACTTTTGTTCCAGTTATCACATACAGACTTGGAACTTCATCGGAGAAGAGAACAGTTAGTAGAGCGAACTCGGAGAGAAGCCCAGCTTGCCGCCCTACAGTATGAGGAGGAGAAAATAAGGACCAAGCAGATCCAGAGAGATGCTGTCCTGGACTTTGTCAAGGTGAAATTTTTGCTGTATTTCATTGAAATTCCTGAAGTGTTTCAGAAGTAAGTGCTTATTTGTTTTGCTGAGACTATCAGTGTTTGTCTTAAAATGTCTGCTTCTTTTTATGTCAGTGTAAGGAATCTTGAGTAAGTAGTGTAACTGTCTCCTACTTGTGATTAGATGAGTTGTCCTCCTATAGGTAGGCTGAGAAGCGATCCTCCTGTCCTTGGGACAGTAGTCTCTTCCTCTTCATTAGCAATCTGTCTTTAGACGTCTCACTTTACTGTCCAGCTTACATTTCCTCAATCTCTAGTACGTTAATACAGATCAATACGACTAGGAAAGTGCCCTATAAACCTTCAACAGCCATGCACACATAAACTCTTGTTATCCAAGCCCGTCTCTAACTTCCTCACTCTGCTGAGCACCAAACTTTTGGAGGTTAATAGGCTTAATACTTCAGAGTCATCTTTGAGTCTTTCCCTTCTGTTCGGTCTGTACCTTTCGGGTAACAACCCCTGTTAATACTTCTTCTTTCTTTTTTTAAATTTACAACCTCTACAGTTGCATCTAAACCTGTTTCTTTTCTTTTTTTCTTTTTTTTCCCTTGCCTGTATCACTTAAAGTCTTTTTGTTCAGAAATCACCTTGGATTTTTCTCTTCATAATTAAATAACTCTTTCTAGTTGTGTGTTTGATATCTGTCTCTCCCATTTATCTGTAAGCCCCAGGAAGACAGGGGCCGTGTTTGTCTTGTTTATTCACTGCTACATCCCTAGATCTTCGCAGGTCTTAGCCCATAGTAAAGCTCAGTAAATACTTGTTAAAGGAATGATTGAATGAATGAATCACTCTTGGCCTCTAAAGCTTTCTCTCTAGCCCAAGACCATCTTTAAGTACCATACACATGATAAAATTCTTTTTTTTCCCCCCAAATGTATCAAACCCAGGATGATGATCTTTGATGCTCAGAGAGGGTGACAATTTGCCTAGGTTAAATACTCAGCTGGTTAGTAGCAGAGCACTATTTTGATCAAGACAGGTTGAACTTGGCGGAAATAAGGAAACATAAATAAGGAGGAAACAGGAGGAAATAAGGTTGGCAGAAAATGAAAAGCTTCTTCAAAAAAAGGAAAAAGGGTAGCTCCAAATCCTACATAATCTGTGATCACAATGCTATATTGACTGTCAGTAAATAATGACAGCTAATGCATACTGTATCCTAAGCACTGTTCTGTGCATTCTACATTAATTCATTCATTTAGCTGGCCTCCTGTAGAAGCTACCTAACTAGTAAGAGACAATCACATTGTAGATGGTTTTGACTGAATGCTAAATTAGGGTTTGATCTTGATCTATTACGTAGAAGAGAACAATTAGAAGTTCTAAAACAGGAGAAAAACAAGAGAAAAGATACTTCCAAAAAACTAATGTAACTCGTGTTAGAATATGTAAGGAAGAAAGAAATGAGGTAAATGAAATAGAGAGTGATTGGAATAATTAGACTAGGGTGCAAAATGAAGGTGTAGAACCACATGATTTCTGAGGTTCCTAAAGAGAGGCAGTGTTGCACTGGTAAGAGCTTAGCCTCAGAAATAATCTGAATTTGAATCCAGCTTAGCTACTGAGTATGTGCTCGACTTTGGGAAAGTTACTGAATGATTCTGTGCCTTTAATTTCCCCATAGGTGAAGTATTTAATTGTTAAATATTAACTCAGAATTATTATGGGTGCACCTAATACTTCTACTAGTGTGGTGAGTGCCGCACCCCCGACCACAACCATGGATTTTATAAAGGAGAGATTTGAAGAGAAGCATCTTTATGTTTTATACATAAATGTAGTGAATGTTGAATAAATCGTTAAAGATGAGTGAAAAAAAGAAGATCCCAAAGCAAGGTTTTGAGGCTAAAAGAATAGTTTGAATAGGAGGCTAGCTTTGTGGAAAGAATATAGGATTCAGAGTCAGAAGATGTAGGTACAATCTCAGTTGTGCTACGTGCCAACTTTGTGACTTACCTTGCACGTATCATTTAACCTCTGTTGTCCTCAATTCTTTTGGCTTTAAACAAATATGATTATGATGTTTGTTATCTCTGAGAATAAGAAGAATCACTTAAGAGAATGTATATAAGAATACATTGTAAAAGAATGACTGTAGAGATGGTACATAACATTATTATTTGACATAATAACAGAAATTAGCAAATTGGGAAAAAGAGCCAGTTAGTATGGGAAACTGTGGGTCTGTTTTTGAGCATGGTTGAACATAAGGTGACAGTGGGTTTACAAATAGAGAGTTTCCACAGGCAGTTGAAAATGCAAACCTGAAGACTGGCTGAAGGAGAGAGTGAAAGGTGTTAACACTAGACAAAGAGAGAATGATTTCATTGAGAGAATATAGTGAGAGATCGCCATTCTGGTTGTGAATATGTGTGAGCATGTACATATGAAAAACATGCTTTTTATATTTCTGTTTATAGATGCTTATAGACCTATGAAATACTGTCTGTTAGTTTATTGCCTTCCTCGTTTAAATTGTAAGCTGTTTAAGGGAAAGGGCAGCATCTTCTAACCAGTAAATCTAGAAAAATGCTGCATGTGAGAGATACAGAAATTAATGTGGGTGATTATCTTGGTAAATAGAATTTATCATTTCCAGTGTTCCAGATTCTAACCAACTTCCCTTTCTTGGGGGGCTTGGGGGTGTATAGCACAAAGCATCACAAAGTCCACAAAAACAACAACCCCCCTTAGATGGTGAGGTAAGTCTATATTTTGGAATTTTCTTTGGAATTTTTTTATTATTGCAATGGAAATGAAATGTTTTGTATGTGATTATCGTGTGTGCTCAGTGATCAAAACGTTCCCATTTACCTTATCCCTCACAAAATTCTACTTATTTGGGAGAAGGTGACATGGGCCAGGGAATTTATCCAAGTCTATAGATCAGGGGTTTTTTAATCTATACTAATGCATCTGGAGAGTATTTATTCCCTTCCCATATCCCCACTAGAAGTATCATCTCCCTCATCCATTTCAAAGCAGAGTGTGTAGTGAGAGGGAGACCTGAGAGCTGTTGTGACAGGGGTAGATGCTGTTGGTATTGAACTAAAAGATACTACATGGATTTCAGCTCCAGGGCTCACTTCCTGAATGTGTATGTTATTGGTTATATGGCATACACAGTAGTTTTATAATATTAAGTATTATATTTTCATTATAAATAAACATGTAGAATTAATTGCTTAACCTTTTTAAAATGTACCTGTTTTGATCTGTTAAAATGAAACTTACTAAATATTCTTATTGTAGTTGGCTTTTTTATTAAAAGCCATTTTCTCTCTCTTTGACTTCTCATCTTTTTCAGTTTATGATCATTGCTTCCTTAAAAATGCATAAAGGCATTGTTTCATGTGACTTTTGAATCTGCTTTCTGTAAAGTAAATTACTTAGAAACCTAACACGGGGCTTTACAAGCATCAAGTTTCAGCACAGAGATTTTTAAAGCACAGGTGTTACTGCAATGGTAAAATGCATTGTTTGAAATGTTTTAAATTATCCATTATAAAGGTTTTTTTTTTTCTTTATCTCAGTGGACATATAGTCGCTACTTCTGGTTATCTCAGAACTTACCCATTGATATAATACCTGAAAGAGTAACTCAGCTTTTTCAGTTGTCTTTTCTTCACAAGGTAATAATAAAGGTACAAACCTTTCACAGACAAAGTAAATACCATCTTCTTTTTTTTACCCCCAGATTTCCTTCTTAATGGTCATTCTGGAGTAAATTGATTATTTAAAAATTTAAACTTCTCCGGAAAATAAGGTGTACAATTTTTAAGTTTCCAGTTGTACTCTTGCTTTGTCTGAGAAAAGTAATGAAGAGATGCATAGACTAGAACTCATGATTTTTAGGTTTATTGTTTTTAATTTGTTACTGACTCATTAAATGACTACAAATCTTTGTTACTGCTACATCTATATTTCAGCTTTCTCTTCTGTGAATAGAGAATAAACCCTCTTCCCTCCTTGCTTTAGTCAGTTTTAAGCAATAAGATCAGATTTGAAATTGTTTAAGCTCTTTAGAAGAAAATCATGACTCAGAATCAATTTATTAGCTCAAAATGATTGTGAGTGTGCTCCCATATGTTAGCATCTTCAGTATGTCTTAATGTATCTCTTCGCTTGTGTATTTGTGAAATATGTCATGTGTGTGCATAGTTTGTTTTTGACATTGCTCCATTTTTCTCCGCCTCTCCAGTGTCCCTTCCCATCCAGAAGGTCTCAGCACACTGATGATAGTGCCTTGTTAGTGGTAAGAGCCTTGCACGAAACAGAATAATATATTGCTGTGTCTAGAGATTGGAGAACAGTTATTATACTTCTCGTTCAGAAAGTATCTAAATATCATAAAACATGATGAGCATCATTACTAAATGCTTTACAAATAGCTAGAACAGTTTCCTACATTACTGTTCATGATTTACCCAGTGTTCCAGCGATCTGCCGCTCTGATTCAAATACCTTTGTAAGTATTTCCAATAGTAAAACGTTCACATTGCGATCGATATTAGCTTTGTATGTGGATTAGAAGGAGGGAGCATAATTTGTTTTTTAAATGTCATTTCTAATTCCGATGCATTTACTTTGTTAATCATTAATTTGGCTGATGAATTACCTGTGTGTTAAATGAATTAACTTACTCCGTGACTAATTACACAACTGTGTATTTGCCATACTATTTTATTCTCTATTTTAAGCTACTGAAAATCCCAAACTTACATCTCAAGATTGTCCCTCCATGCCCCTTTTTTAAATTCTGAGAGACATTAACTTGGAATGTTACCTACTGATCATTTTTAACACTGGTTTATTTTAGCGCCTTTCATCAGCTGAAAATGAGTAGAAACATAAGAGCTCTATTGAAAATCTTAGTACGTTTTGTCAGCCTTGCAAGAGAATTCTAACATTTACAAAACTGCTTTCCCCATCATGTTTTATGATATATTTTATAGGATGTTGAAAACGAGCGGTTCAAAAGTCCAGTGTGTGTAGCAATTCCTGGCTTCCGTGCCGGCACATGCTGCCGTTATGCGCACTTTTGTGTGGACTGCAGACTACGGCGTGAGCGTCTTCTCACATAGACTTCCATTGGTGGTGCTGCTGTGTGTTCTGCAATGATCACTTCCTCTGAGATGGATAAAGCACATTTTAACTGGGCAGTCTTAGAGATAAATAAAACCACCACCTTCTGGAGTTGTAGTGGAATTTAATTGGCATGAGAAGCGAGTAACTTAAATCAGTGCAGAAAAATATTGAGAGACACTATCGGAATTTATCTCCTTTACTCCTCACGGCAATCTTAACAGTGAAGGTTAAACCTATCACATTTTACAAACCATTACTGGGGGCACAGAATGTTTGTCCAGAATGTGATTTGTCCAAGGTCACATAGCTTAAGTAAGTGCAAGATGAGGTTCAGATCTAGATCTGGCTGACTTGAGAATCTGCATTAAACACCACGATGTATTGCCTCTCATACTGTAATTGAAAACAACTTGGGAGACAGTGATAGAAGTCTGAGTGCCCACACTTCTTTGTCGAGGAAAAAGTGAAACTTGGAAAAGCAGCAAAATTCCCTCACTGTGAAATTTGAAACGGATTTTAGCCATTTATAAAACACACGCACTTGTATTTTTCTCATCAGTAGTCTTGTTTGACCTAAGTGAGATGGCCTTGAAAAGCAAGGACCAGGTGTCACATATTTTTGTATGCCAAATAGTGTCCAACACCGTGCAAAAAAGAGTCTATTTTAAAGCATACCTCTGGTCTTCTCAAGACTACTCTTCGATAGCTTCGTATGATAGAATAATGTCCTAACTTTTTTTTTTAGAGAGGGAGCTGGGGAGGGACAGAGGGTGAGCAACGGAGAGAATCTTAAGCTGACTCCACTGGCATGGTGCCCAACTCTGGCCTCAACGCAGGGCTCAGTCTTGTGACCCTGAGATCATGACGTGAGCTGAAATCAAGAGTTAGACACTTAACTAACTGAGCCACCCAGGTACCCCAAGTCCTGACTTCTTAAAATGGCCTACAAGCTCCTGCACACTCTGTCTTATCTCTGGGTTCATGGTATACCAGCATTTTTCAGCTTTTCAGATAAGGCCAGCCCGTTTCTAACTCACAGCCTTCTGTAGATGTAGTTTCCCTCAGCATGAACTGCATCTGCCTCCCTGCATAGACCCCTTGGTTAATTCCTACTCATCGATCAGGTATCAGTTTAAATGTCACACCTTTAAAACGGCTTTCCTGCAACCCACAACCCCCAAACCTCCACTGTCATTTTTCTCGTCCTCAGACTTTTAGGTGGGCTTTTATTGTTTTATAGCTCTTCCTTGTTAGACTGCAGGCGGTAAGTTTCCTGGGCACAGGGATGTTCTCTGTTGCAATTACCTGTGTGTACTCAGGCCCTGTCGTTGTCCCTGGCTTGTGTTAAGTGCTCAATAAATATTTCCTGAATGAACACATAAATGCTATGTACGTATTAACCGCTCATTAAATTATTTCATGATGAAAAGGTCTGATGATACAGTAAGCTGTAAATGTTGGATTTGATTTAAAGACCTTGAACTATAGGATTTGGAATAACTGTCAGTGGTATTTAATATCCATGACATAAACATTCTCCTCGGGCTGCCCTTCAGGTGTCCGTTGCTTTCGTCTATATCCCATCTGCATCTATGTCTCATCTCCGAAACTAGAGACTGTCTAGACTCATTTCACTTCCTCTTCCTCTTCCCTCCACTCCTTTTGTCCTCCTTTGACAACGTGGTGGCTTTTAGCCTTTTCATGTTTGAGATTGACAGTAATTCCCGTACCTTTGATTATAAAGAGGCCCAGGAAAACTAAGAGGCGAAGCATACACAACGTATAACTGTTTTCACAGTCCTGTTCTTTCATACATTTCCTTCACTTTTTTCTGCCTTAAGATAGATTAGGTTGCAGTGTTACTTTTTCTTTTTCTTTTTTTTTTTTTACCCACCCTCCACAAAAGAAACATTGCTGTCTTTAAAAATAACTATATCTATTTTATTGATAATATACATACCTTTTTCTAAACACTCACATGTATTTAAGTTGATTTATTCCATGATTCACATATTTGTGATCCTAGTTTACATTTTTCAAAGTTATTTAACTTATAAAGGCTTTAATATATTTAAGCCTTTGGCATTTTGTTGTTTTAATAAGTACAGTCTTACCAATGCCCTTTGTAAAAGTCCTGTCTTCTTTGATTTCTACTCTTTACCAAATTAAAAAATTGGGAAGTTTTGAGCAGTTTTATCTATAATCAAAATTCTGTACAGTAGACTCTAATAACATTGTCTCTAATTATACCTCTAATTTACCTAATCAATATAGCTAATATTGCTAGTTGTATGTAGGATGGTGAAGAGATAAAGGATTCAAAGAAAGGGAAAATTCCACTCACCCTCTTACAGGTCATTTGAACATAGAGGCAGAAATGAAATTCATCCTTAAAGTGTGACGCAAAATCCTCATATCCTGTTTTCTCACATTACAACTGTTACATTGAATTATAATATATCTAACTTGGATTAACGTGGAAAAAATACTGTTCATACTCATGTTCTGCTCAGTTAAAATGAGCTCTTTGACTGGATTTGTTTCCCCGTCCTAGGAAGAACACAGGACTTAATAGTTCAGTTTCTAAGGTGACTATGCTTAAAATTTTTTGATGTTCTCAGTTTTAGTTCTGCATAAAATCATTTTAATAAATCATGCCTGGTTTTTTTTTATTGTCACATGATCATTTATGAAAATATTTTCCTTGGTAGTTCTTTGTAGTTTCCTTTGTAGTTCTTAACTTGCTGGGCATTTCGCTGCACCACTGTAAATGTCATCTATGATGTCCTGATGGTGGCGGCCATCAGCATTGCAGCCCAGAAACTGCGTGGTCCCCAGGATCTTGTTAATGGTCCAGAGAGTTCTGTAGCTAAAGATCGGTGCCACATCAGTTAGGCAGTAGTGACAACCTCATCAAAAGTGATACCCACTGTGCTTTATATTGTTCTGCTTGTTTCTGTCTCTTGATGTTTCCTCGAAGGATTTAATAGGACAGAGGCAAAAGGTACCACTTCAGTCTGAGCCCGTCTGTCCTGGACGGTCAGCTGATCAGTTGCACTATAATCCTCAGATCCTTCCAGGCACTGGTTGCCTTGGCATTTTCATCACCAACCTTTTTTGGAGGCAGACCCAGAGGGCTGCCCTTGGGGGCCAGGGCAGACGGGGCACTGACTTCCCCACCGGTGTACCTCAGGTATGATGTCCTTGAGGTTGAGCTTAGGCGGCATGGTGAAGGCAGCTGGTGTTGGATGAACCCAGATTCAAGATGACCAAAAAGAGTCCACGTTGGCCTCCTGCAAGCCGACAGCCCAAAGCCCCTTCATTTCCTGATTAAATTGGTATGAGGTATTGAAATAGTTGAAATTATACAAGTGGGAAAACCATTTTATAAGTTACGGGTTTTTTCCCCCAAAAATATTCTTTTTGCCCTATCAAAATCTTAGTAAACCATTTGAAGGTTTGTCCATGACATTTCCTTTTCTAATTTCATTGACCAGATCTGCCCTGCTTGTCTGACGTTTTGCTAACATAAATGCTGCCTTCTGTTTCTTCTCTTTCTCTTTTAAAATTTAGTCGCTGTCAGGGTTGAATCAAGCGGGCTGTGCTGCTACCCTGCCTCATTCTTCTGCCTTCATGCCTATTAAGGTATCTCTTGTTCCTGGAATGCACAGGAGCTTTGGGGAGGGGTTGTGCATGGGAGGTCTTAAATTTTCCAACAGATTGGTTCTGTGGCAGTGTAAAATCTAGGAGTGCATGAAGTATTAAGCTAATAAAACTTTGTGAGTTTAACATTAATTTCACTTGAAATTTTTGAAAGAGTTACCATACTAGAAACACTCACAGAGCCTACAGTAATTCTTTATATTGAGATTCTGTTCGAAATGTCAAAGTAAAATGTCATTTTACTTTGGCTGATAAATAATGTCAAATTAACTTGGTTGCCTGATATGCATGCAAATTATTTCAATCCCAGTCCCCAAAAGTGTCACTGCTAAAAACCTCGTGTAGTAGATGTCAACAAGCTATGGCGCCTAGACCACCTGTTTATGTGAATAGTTTTCTTGGCACAGCCACTCCCATTTGTCTGTGGTTGCTTCCGAGCTTACTAGCGGAGTTGGAATAGGGCCTGCAAGCCTAAATAACTTGGGGTATTTTATTTTTTGAAAGCCTCTAGGAATGGTAATTCCATATTTGTTATATTATACATAAGAAGTTATTAATAATCTTCACTGTTAGAAAGTTCTCACCTTGCGTGACTTAGGTCTACCCCCCTGTGGTGTATACTTATTTCTTCTTTTCTTTCTAGTGTGGAGATTTTCTGCTTACTGAGCATTCTTTATGTAAGAATTTTTATATTTGAAAACTATAACAATGTTGCCCTTGTCTTCTCACTATAGAAATTCTCGTTATTTTATGTGCCTTTCTCAGTCTCTTAATCTCTTTGGGCTTTCTCAAGTTCTCTGCCTTCCATTTTGGCTCCACAGTCCCCAGCCAGAAACATACCCTTCACTCGAGCCCACGTGATGCTGAGCATGAAACAAAGTTTTTCACGTCTTACTCTGAACATTAGGTTGGCTTTTCTCATTTTGCTCAGTAACCACATAATTCTTAGATGTTTCTAAATGATCATTAACTCTCATATCTTGTACTTTGTTTTTCTAAATACTTAATTTTGCTTTTTGAACATTTTTACTTCTCCAGTTTACCAGAATACTTCCAGATTCTTGCATCATGTCCTTCTAAATGCTGGTCCCAACTTGATAACATCTATGAACCTGATAAACCTTCTCTCTAGTCGTTATTGAAGATGCTCCACATACCTGGACGACTTTGGAAGAAACTTTATAATTCTCTTCTATGTTGACCCTTTGCTGGCCTTTCTCAGCTAGATTCCTTATTTGGATGACAATACAGAATATTGAGGGATTTTCTCAAAATTCTCTCAAGGAAGTTGTATGGCTAGTATAGCAGATGTATAGGAGAGAAGCTAATTCATTACACTCAATGGATACTTTAGGGTATTGGGACTTATCCTCTCCCAGGATCTTAGTTGAAAAAGGCATAATCTGAATGTGCCACCCATTGTATGATAAGTCTACCTTTCTGTCTGTCAAGACCTGCAGTGTAAATGGTTACTTTGAAAAGACTGTATTTACTTTATCCCAGTTTCTTTACAGCAGGTGTATATTTAGGCATGGGTTTATTTCTTTATTGCTTAACCAGACAAGTAAAAGTCGAGTTCCTGTCCATTTCTGGTTTTTGCTCCAGTCCTCCAAGAGTTCTCAAACATAGTTCTTGAGCTCTAAGTGATTCGAACTAATTATCTTCATATCCTAGAATGCAAGTCACTTCGATTTCTGGTTTCAGTAAAAGACATTTAAAAATTACTAAAAACCATCATTCTAAAGTTGCCTCGATTCTGGCTTTGTTTTTCATTATACTCAAATGTGTGTAATCTGTCGGTGTTTCTAGACGTGGACAACATTTGCTGCCATTCAGTGGAACTCGTCCCAGCTCTTCCTCCCCATCCAATAGCATTGCCTATTAAGTGTTTTGGTTTTTGCATATTAAATGTCTGGTCTAACTACTCTTAGGTGTTTTTGTTGTTTTTTTTTTTTTTTCCCAGAACTCTTAGGTCTTTTTAAATTAAAAAATATATATTGTTTCTCTGAATCTGGAATAATCTCTACTGTTCATGTTTTCCTGTGTGTACCATTGGTCCTTGACCAGGTCTCTAGCTAACTAGCTTTCTTCTTCCTATCTCCTAGTCTTTAAAAATAAGGATACTCTTCTGTTTCCTTGTAAAGATAGCTAGCTTTCGCCTCATTTGCTTGTTTGTTCTTTTTTATTCTTGTTGCTCTTATTTTAAATTTGTTATTTAAGTTTTGGTTTCTTCTCAACATCCTAAACTTAGTTTATTCACATCTATAAACTTGATGAGTGTACCTTTTTCACTACTGAAGATGTAATACATTGCTTCACTCAACAGCTCAGCTTGCTTTTTAAGTCTTAATTCTCAGCCTAAGAGTGTCAAATCAAGGAACTGTTATCCCAAAATTGTCTTCCAGATCAGTCTAAGAATCTTATCAACAGCATGACTTCTGCTTATATATGTGTGTATGTATGAATGAATGTTAGCAATTAAAATTCTGTCTTCATTAATTTCATCTGCCCAACTCCCAGCTAGAGATAAAAGATTTCTGAAAATATTAAAACAAAAAGGAAGAAAAGAGCATGGGAACAGATGTATGTACCTGTGTGTTTTAAAATCATTCTGTTAGTTAAAAATGTATCTTAGGTATATCATAAAGTTAGGTTTAATTTATTAAGTCTAGAGGTCAAGGCCTAGAAAAAAACCTGGAAAATTGTTGTAGCTTTTCTTGAGTCTACTCCCCTGCCAAGTCTTCAATATTGTTAGTCCATCCAACCAGTACTTCTTTTTAAAATAGGTTAATTACATTTCTTTTTTTTTTTTTTTAGGTTAACTCTATACATGTTGAGCTAGTTCTTCCTCCTTTTTATAGTTCCCTTTGGTCAATGAAGTAAAAACATCTTGGACTCAAATGCTAGTCTGAAAATACAGCTTTCCATCATCTTTAAACACCTTGTTTCCTAACTGAAATGAAGAGATCTTCATCACTTTTTCTTTTAAGATTTTATTTATTTGAGAGAGAGAATGAGAGAGAGAGAGAGCATGAGAGGGGGGAGGGTCAGAGGGAGAAGCAGACTCCCCGCTGAGCAGGGAGCCCAATGCAGGACTTAGTCCTGGGAACCTGCACCGAAGGCAGTCATTTAACCAACTGAGCCACCCAGGTGCCCAATCAATTTTTCTTAATACATTAAATTTTTCCCTGGAGGGAGAAAAATAATTCAGAAACTATACCTAAAAATGAAATTATAAAATGAAATTTTTCTGCCCTGGGATGATCATTTTTCATAGTCCTAGGAAAGACCTTTTAGGCTATCTTTAGAGAATGCACTACATAAACCTTGTGTCCTATAGAAGTTAGTGAGAACTTTGGCCTTAAAAAAATGTACAAAATTAATCTTTACACCAGATTCTCATTTAGACGTTTTGAAGGAGAGTTGCATGATTTTTTTCTTTTATCCCAGGTAATCATAAATGTGGAAAGTACCCTTTCTTGGATAATAATTATTGATATAGTTCTGTTTCTTCACAGAATGATGACAGATCTAATGCCGTAACAAGTTCACCTACAACAGAAACAGGTAATAGACACAGAGGTACAGTTAACCCCATCAAGAATAATTCTTTACCAGGACTTTCTTTTTCTTTTTTTTTTAAAAGATTTTATTTATTTATTTGACAGAGAGAGGCCACAAGGCAGAGAGGCAGGCAGAGAGAGAGGGGGAGGCAGACTCCTCGCCGAACAGAGAGCCCGATGTCGGGGCTCGATCCCAGGACCCTGAGATCATGACCTGAGCCGAAGGCAGAGGCTTTAACCCACTGAGCCACCCAAGCACCCCTACTGGGACTTTCTTGATAAATTACCTCCTAGCTAGCTGTAGCTTCCTTTTCTGAGAGGAGAAGCCAGACCCCAAATTGGGAACTTCCTGCACATTTTCCATTTTTTAATTCAGCTGGTTGTTCAACTACTCAGCCATTTGATATGAACTTATGAGCATGAACTAGCAGAGCTATCGGCTCGCAACAAGAGAATCTATTTCAATATAGTAACATTCATTCTGCCTTGATCAATAGAGCAAAAATAACATGGGAGTTAAATATACATACAAGCAGCCTACCTGATTTCAAGGTTCCTTTTCTGTACCAGATTTTGTATTAAATAAAATTATCATCTTATTTCATTACTAGGTTCGATTTGATCTTTGTACCATTTATTGAACTTTTGTGACATGTGTGTCTGTTGTTATATTTAATTTTTTTTCCATCTCCTTTAATCTTATTTTGCTTTTCCATGCTGATGTAGTTCATCATTCCCCTGCATATTCTTTTCCTGCTGCTATTCAGAGAAACCAGGCCCAGCGCCCTGAAAGCTTCCTTTTCCGAGCAGCTGTCAGGGCAGAAGCAAATAAAGGTAGGTCCCAGTGACTAAAAAGTGGGGGATACTTTATATAATGACATTAACTATTATATGTTTTTCAGCTTCTACTGTGAGACGTTACTTTGACAAAAGCTTTAAACTCTGCACTTGTCTGTGATCTCACTAACATTAAAGCAGGAGAATCTTGTTGGAATTTAACTAGTTTCTTGGTAGCACCCAAAGGAGGTTATAGGTTTGAAAAAATAAAATACTCTTTCAGGGCTTTAGGGACTGTTCCTCTTCTCTGTAATGAGCTCCTTTTCAGATTTTTCTGTTGATAAAAGCTGTTTTATGTGTTCTTAAAGAAATGAATCAGTAATTTTTTTAAAGATTTTATTTATTTTTTGAGAGAGAGAGATCACAAGCAGGGGGAGGGGCTGAGAGAGAAGGGAGAGACAAGCAGACTTCCTGTTCAGAGGGGAGCCTGACACGGGGCTCGATCCCAGGACCCTAAGATCATGACCTGAGCCGAAGGCAGATACTTAACTGACTGAGTCACCCAGGCGCCCAAGTAATTCTCCTTTTAAAAAATCTACTCAGGGCACCTAGGTGGCTCAGTCGTTAAGTGTCTGCCTTCGGCTCAGGTCATGATCCCAGGGTCCTGGGATTGAACCCCACATCGGGCTCCCTGCCTGGTGGGAAGCCTGCTTTCCCTCTCCCACTTCCTCTGCTTGTGTTCCTGCTCTTGCTGTCTCTTTCTGTCAAATAAATAAATAAAATCTTTAAAAAAATAAAAAGTCTACTCGGTCTAATGTTTTTTAGTTAATATGACATACATCTGCCTGGCCGCCAAAGAGGTTACCTGGAAGTAGAAACAAATATTGCAAGTCAAAAATAACTACTTTTAGTGTAACTGATAGGTGCCCTAAGAGTGAGACTTAAAACTAAACCAGAGTTGCACTGCATCTGGGATTGTAAATTAGTATGGAAAACTGTTTACATTATCTAATAATGTTGACATTTGTATATCCTGTGACCAGCAGTTTTGCTTTCTGAAATATGTAAACATGTATACCAAAAGATAGGTACAAAAATATTTATAGCAACATTATTCATAATAGCCCCAAACAGAATGTCCATTAATGATACAGTGGATAAATAATTGTCGCATATCTGTATAATGGGCTGCTGTGTAAGCCGTAAAAGTGAACAGATCAGTGTATACAACAATATGGATAAATATTTTAAACATTGTCAATCAGATGAGGCAAAGCACAGAAACATACATATATACAGTATAGTTTCATTTATAGGAAGTTAAAAATTAAGACAAAACTATTTTTGGTATTACAAGTCAAGTGCATAGTTAAAGCCTGTTTCGTTAGAAGTGACCTTTAGGTCCTGATGGGCAGGGAGCATGAGAGGGACTTCTGGGTGTTGGTAATGTTGCACTTATTGACCTGATTGTGTCCACTTTGTGATAATTTTATTGAGCTGTTTGCTTATGATTTGCATAATTTTCTGTGTGCATGTTATTTTTCAATAAAAACATTTTTAATCAGACAAAACTAGTAGAACTAAGTGGGTAATGGGCATTTGGTAATTTTTAACACAATTTTCTCCCTGTTGCGTATATTTGAAAGTTTTTGTAATAAAAACCGTTTTTTAAGAGCCCAGAAGTGGAAAGTGCCGTACTTGTGCGGAATCCACGACCGGGTAGATCTAAGTATCTTTCCAGCACTGGCGATCGCCTTTCTGTCTTACGTATTCATACTTTTTTAGGTCTTGCTTCACCCCTTCTTTCATCTTCTGCACCTGCCGCTGATTCTGCAGATCCCATGATGAGACCGAATTCAAGACAGAGAGAAGAAGAGCTGGAATTGATAGATCAGCTGCGGAAAGTGTGTACATTACCTTTCAGTTACACTCATGCAGTGTTACTGCTACAGCCCCTAACCCTGCAGTCCCCTGTTCATTTGGCTTAAGATTTTTTTGTTGTTGGTTTTTGGTTTTTGGTTTTGGTTTTGATTTTGGTTTGGCTTAAAATTTTTAATAGAATCAGCAAGTGTCCATTGTATACTGTGTTGCCCATTGTGTAAAAGACATAAAAGAGATTTTGCTATGAAGGACATTCTTTTCAGCTTTTACTAGGAAAATGAGGTGGGTTATTTTATAAAGCTCAATTCCTGGCCCTACTCATTTTTTTTTTAATTTTTTTTTTTTTTTTTTAGATTTTATTTATTTATTTGACAGGGAGAGAGAGATCATAAGTAGGCAGAGAGGCAGGCAGAGAGAGAGAGGGAAGCAGACTCCCTGCTGAGCAGAAAGCCTGATGCGGGGCTCAATCCCAGGACCCTGAGATCATGACCTGAACCAAAGGCAGAGGCTTTAACCCACTGAGCCACCCAGGCGCCCCCTGACCCTACTCATTTAAAAAATTTTTCTGCCTCATGTAAGGAAATTTTTTAAGAGTAATAATAATTTGTATATATGGACACAGGTACATATAAATATAACATCACTGTGGTTTTTGTTTTACTTTGGAATTGAAAGAAAATCAAGTTCTGTTGTATTTTTAATCAGAAAATTGTAAATGAATTTCTCTTGTATTTTGCCCATACTGTGGCCTGGCTGCCATATGTATGTATTAGATCTCCTTCTGAAGTTACTGATTTGACATAGAAGGATAAAATAGGGATTGTGGTAATTAAATTATTTGCTTTTTATCTTGATTCCTAACTAAATATATTTCACTGTAACTCCATTATGTCCTCTGTGTCAGCCACTCTTCAGTTAACATGTTACACGTTGTCCTGTTTTTTAGCATATCGAGTACCGGCTGAAAGTGTCACTGCCTTGTGACCTTGGAGCGGCTCTAACCGACGGTGTCGTTCTTTGCCATTTGGCCAATCACGTGCGGCCTCGGTCTGTCCCCAGCATCCACGTCCCCTCACCAGCTGTAGTAAGTATGTCTGCTAAAAAAAAAAAAAAAAACCTGGCTGTTCATCAGATATTTATTATATACATTATGCAGAATGCTCGGGATCCAAATATGAAGAGTCCAGTCCCTGTTTTCCCAGGTCTCACTTCTACTAGAGAAAAAAAATCAACACGGTAACAATGATTAATAGCAGCTGTTATGAGAGAGCTATGTAGGAGGTTGCTGTAGGAATACAAAAAGGGACCACTTAACTCTGCTTGGAGAGTTCAGGCAAGCCTGCCCCAGAGGGGGTAAAATTTGAATTCGTTCCTAAAAGTATGAGTAGGAATTTGCCAGCGTAGGGGCGCCTCACTGGCTCAGTCAGTACCAAGTTGCCCATGTTGGGCATTATGGTATTGAGAAAAACGGACAGCAACATGCAGAAAAATGAGACTGGACCACTTTCTTACACCTTACACAAAAATAAACTCAAAATGGATGAAAGATCTAAATTTGAGACCGGAATCCATCAAAATCCTAGAGGAGAACACAGGCAGCAACCTCTTTGACCTTGGTCACTGCAACTTCTTACTAGACACGTTTCCAGAGGCAGGGGAAACAAAAGTAGAAATGAACTATTGGGACTTCATCAAGATAGAGATTACTTTTTTTTTTAAGATTTTTTATTATTTATTTGACAGGGAGAGGGAGAGAGAGAGATCACAAGCAGGCAGAGAGGGAGGCAGAGAGAAGGGGAAGCAGGCTCCCTGCTGAGCAGAGAGCCCGATGTGGGGCTCGATCCCAGGACCCTGAGACCATGACCCGAGCCAAAGGCAGAAGCCTTAACCCACTGAGCCACCCAGGTGCCCCGATAGAGATTACTTTTTAAAAAACAAATAGAATGACTCAGAAGATGATTAAAAAAAAAAAAAAAGGAATTTTCTAGCATAACAGAAAGAGAGTAAAGGCATCCTCAGTATAATATCCCTAGATTCAAAGGATGGGGACAGTCATGGCATATTCAAGGAATTCCTAAGTTGTTTCAAATAGATGATGCACAAGGTGTGGTTACAGGTGGTGGGAGATGTAGCTAAAGAGGTAAGCCGAAGGCCGTGTGATGAGGGTGTTATGTACCACGTCAGGGAGTTAGAAGTTTATCTTAGTGTAGACAATGAAGAAACAATGAAAGAATTTGAGGGGGAAAATATGATTATAATTGCAGTTTAGAATGATGAATCTATTTTGGGAGTGGGATTGACATGATCTAGTGAGCAGCCTTGGGTGGAGAATGAGGGAGAATATGCATTCAGGGTGACTGGCAGGTTTTCTTTAGACTGCTGGTCAGATCTGGAAGTCAGTAGCAGGCTGGTAACCCACAACAGAAGCGAGTTTGGGGTTGACACATTCTCCTTTTTCCCCCCCCCCCCTTCACGTTTTCATTATAAAAATTTCAAGCCTTCAGAAAAGTTGGAAAATAATACAAGAAACATTCTTAAAGCATCTACCTAGATCTGACACTTACTTTGTTTTGCAACCTTGCTTTGTGTGTGTGTGTGTTTGCTGTGTTTCAATCGCACTATTTGAAAGTTGCAGATAGGGACACCGGGCTGGGTTAGTTGTCAGGTGTCTGCCTTTGGCTCAGGTCATGGATCCCCGGGTCCTGCATCGGGCTCCTTGCTCGGCAGGGAGCCTGCCTCTCCCTCTGCCTGCCACTCCCCCTGCTTGTGCTCTCTCTGTCTCTCTCTGACAAATAAGTAAAATCTTAAAATAAAAGTTGCAGATAATAAAAACTTCACCCCCGAAATATTGCAGAGAATTGTCCTAGGCCACCTTACTCTTTTCTGTAGCCTACAGCCAATGACTGACTGACATGGGGGCTGCGCCCTCCTGCCTTTAGGTGGGAACGAGGTTTCCTGTGGGATCAGGCTGAAAGAGGAGGGCATATAGCGAGCCACTAGCAGCCAGTGGGAGTGGGGGTAGAAGGGAAGATGAAGTGTTACTGGGTAAAGCACCAACAGCATCCACAAGCTGTATTCACATTTCCCCAGTTGTTCTAAGAATATCTTTCATGGCTGTGTTCCCTCCTCTCCCCCCACCAAGTGTGCATGCACACACACACACACACACACACAAAGCCAGAATATAATCAAGGTTCCCAAGGATGCTGTTCATTTGTAACATGCTTAAAACATTGTCTGACCTTCCAGAAGTTTTGACCTCATCTCATTTCCGGTCATTTATTATTATTCAGCAGGCACTTCCTGTTACAGATTCTTTACTCAAACCGCAGTTGTATCTAGGCCTGTAGATGGCTGCTTTCGGACCCTCAGCTTGCTACCCCTCCAGATACAAATCATTTATCCCTCCCAAAGACCTTGTATTCTTCTAATTATAAAAGCTGCTTTGTTACCAAAGTCCCAGGGGTGATGGTGTGGCCCTGTCCCCTCTGGCACATCCACAAATAGAGGGTTACGTTTGCTTTTAAGGAAAACCGGTAACCACTTTTTATTTAGTGACCTCTGGAAACTGGCCTTCAGTTTTGTGTAGGAGAGGCAGAGAGGAACAGTAGCCCTCCCAAAGTCAGCTGTGCTCCCAAGGGCTGGAAAGACCTGGTTTTTGTCCTAAAGGTGGTGATTAAGAGAATAGGCATCGACGTGCATTTGGCAAAACTGGTAAGGAAAGGGTTTGTTCATACTTTGCATTTTTCCCTGTTTCTGTCAACTGAGTTAAGGGGGAAGATTGTTTTAATAATTGAAAAAAGGGCAAACCTGTCATTTTTCATTGCCAGAGAGAATGCATAGGAAGTAGCAAATAGCTAATATAGAAAGTGGAATTTGAGAGTAACGGTGACTGAGGTTCTTTTTTTTTTTTTTTTTTTTTAAGATTTTATTTATTAGAGAGCACACATGCACAAGTTGGGGGAGGGGCAGAGGGAGAAACAGACTCCCCGCTGAGGGCAGAGTGCAATGGGGGCTAAATGACTGAGCCACTCAGGGTGACTGAGGTTCTTGACGTTGATTACCAGAAAACCGTGCCTTCCATGTAAGAATGTAAAGTACATAGAGGAAAAATAAAACTATTTTACAAATACTTAACTGCCTAAATAAATGAAACACGTGGATCTTCTCGTTAGTCAGAAATATGGGTATAACATGAGACGAGAGAATTTAAAACTTGTTGGTGAAGTCAACAGCAAAACTTAACTCCCATTCATGAGCACATATCCAATGCTAGGCATTCGGCCAGGACAGAGGTGCAGAGATGAGATACAAATGGTGCAGTCTCTCAAGAACATTAATTTCTCTTTTAAAAACCAAAAACAAAAGAAGTCTTTCATGAAGTATCTTTGACATTTAAAAGCAAGTAGGCCTATTAAGAGGTGCCTGGCTGGCTCAGTCAGTAGAGCATGCAACTCTTGATCTCGGGGTTATGACTTAAAGCCCCACACTGGGTGCAGAGATTACTTAAAAAAGAAAGAAAAATTCAAGTAGGCCTATTAAATAAAACTGTTTAAGAAGGGATCTTTTTGATTAATAAATGACATATACAGTTAAAAGAAATGTGAGTATTAACACTTCCCAAATCATAACATTTGGGGGTTAAAAAAAATGGACTTTGAGTCAACCAGTTGAAAATTGTCCAGCATTTTAATTTAAAAAACAAAACAAAACAAAAAATCTCAGACCAAAAACCCTACTTTAAAATTGTGATAATGATTTTATAAATAAGTCAATATTGTGTTAATGAGGTTTATGTTCTAATACTCTATTTCAGTGTAAATATTTGCATCTGTTTTTCCTTCCTGTGGATTGCCTTCCTATGTATTGCTTTCCTTATTTTGTTCTTCTGGCCATACAGAGAGCTTTGTAATTTACTTTCTTAATAGAAGTTTTTTTGTGAAGAGACTATAAAATTAAAGCCATATAAAATAAAAAAAAAAAAACATAGCATTTCTTTATGGCTCATTAAGGCATGGGGATTGATTGTAATTCTTTGAAAAGTGGCTAATTACAACTCTGAGTAACAACTTAAAACACTTTCTTGATACAGTGTAAGAACCAGGATTTCTTTCCCCCAATTCAAAAAAAATGACCCCTCATTATAAGGGGAAGTCTTATGTCCAAGCATTTTGAAAGAAACTCAGAAAAGCATGTGTGTTTGCAAATGATAGGTTATAGTTCATCTTTCTTTGTTATTTTGGGAGGGTCAGTCATGTTTGCTAAACTGCTACTTGGTTTAATGGGCATAGGTGTTATGTAGTACGGTTCGCATTCTTAGAAATGTACTAGTGATCATATCAAAAATCATTGATAACTCGCTGAATGAACCATATCGCCAAGGTAGATGATGTGAAAAACTTCTGAATCATGTCAAATTTCAGAATAGTGGGTAATTGTTTATTTCTTGTTCCTTTTGGTTTAGATTATGCTCTTGTTGAAATTACTTTGTTCTCTAAAACCTGCATAAAGATTTCTTATTCAGATCAGGCTGTACATTAGAGAATTAGAGTGGGCTACACGCGGCTCTCCAAAGCCGTATGTTATGTCATCCAAATTTGTGGAAAAGCTTTTGGGGATTACAGGTTCTATGAGACTTGACTTAGGGCAGAATCGGGAGTCCTGCACTCCAGGGTGATGGGGAGTCTATGGCATGGGTCGTTTGGACTACCGTTCTGTTGGACACATTTGTGGCCTGAGATCAAGCATTCCTAGGGCTCTTCAGTCTCCATGAACTCCCTAATTTGTGGACGTGTGTATTTTTCTCAAGAGTAGATTCACAGCTTTCTCCGGACTCTAAGGAGTTCGATCCCATTTATGAATTACGTCCTACATCCCTGGAATTTGTATAAATGCTAAAGGAAGAAATGACTGGGGAGAGAGCTGATTGTTCCTCCTTGCTCTACACCTTCATCAGTCAGAGTCCTGCTGTCTACAGGGGAAATCTCAAAGACATTTTTTCTTTTGCTGCCTCCCCCACGTCCCCACCCCCAGCAAACACAGAAACATCTTTTATGTCTTGGGGTGCTAGTAGCCTTCATGGAGGTAATGTTGAGTTAGTTTCCATGATCACTATTCTATTTTTCTTTCTTTCTTTTTTTTTTTTTTTTCCTGAGGTGGTGGTGATTTCTGGACCAGTTTTAACTTAGCAACATGAACTCTTCATCTGTTCAGCCTTTCTTTTGCATAGAAACCAAGTTGTTCTTCTACTTATGTAGTCAGACCTATTACACTCTCCCTTCCCATGGATGTTGGGCATCTGAATAGTAGAGTTTCAGAAATTTAGGGGTGTTTCTTTTGTAGAATGAAATCCTCAGTCCCTTTCTTTTGCTAAAGTCCACGGTGCCCTGTTGACACACCCCTGGCATTCTCTCCCAAACCCAGACCAATATCCTGGTTTGCTTAGCTAAGGTCTCTTGGTAATAAGGAAAGCTAGTTACATTGTATCTATATCCATTTTTACAGGCAGAAAAGGAAACTGATACCGGGAGAGGGAATGTCTAGCCAGTGAAAAATTCTAAGTAAAAAACATTTGTCTTGTGTTTATTTGCCCAACTTCCCTTAAAGTGAAGCCCTTGTCCTAATAGCTTTCACCATAATGATTTTTTTGTGTGTGCCTCAGTTTACCGTATGTCTCCCTCTTTAGCCAGGAGTTGAGAAGACCAATGAACACTTGTCCAATGAACACCTGCTCTTTCACATGTAAAAAGTGGAAGAGAAGGAGCCCAGCTCCAGTGTGAATTAGCCAGTGTGAACCCCCATAGCGGTTTTCCTCCTTCTGCTAAGTAGATCATGATTCTACCATTTACGTTTCCCTCTCTTTTAAAAAACAAAACAAACAAAAAACCTTTTTTACCTCAATGATGAAACAACCTGGCAGAGGCAAGAATGGGTACTCTCCTAGAAACCTAATTCCTATGCTCTTTCTGGACCTTTTTGAAAGTGTTTGAATTTGAAATTTATAAATTATTTTGGGGGTGCCTGGCCGGCTGTCAGTGGAACATGCCGCTCTTGATCTCAGTGTTGTGAGCTCACGCCCCACGCTGGGGGTGGAGGTTACTTTAAAAATAAAATCTTTAGGGTGCCCGGGTGGCTCAGTTGGTTACGCATCTGTCTTCGGCTCAGGTCATGATCCCAGAGTCCTGGGATCGAATCCCACATCAGACTCCCTGCTCAGCAGGGAATCTGCTTCTCCTTCTCCCTCTGCTGCTCTCTCTCTCCGTCAAATAAATAAATAAAATCTTCTAAAAAATTAAAAAATAAAAGTAAAATCTTTAAATTTATTTTCAGTTAAAACTTTTTAAAGATTTATTTATTTTAGAGAGGACGCGCAAAAGCAGGGCAGAGAAGGAGGGGCAGAGGGAGCAGGACAGAGAATCTCAAGCAGACTGACTTCTGAATGCAAAGCCCAATGCAGAGCTTGATCTCACGACCCTGAAATCATGACCTGAGCCAAAATCAAGAGTCAGTCGGACACACTTAACCAACTGAGCCACCCAAGTGCCCCTTAAAAAAATTTTTTTTTAATTATTTTCCTTTTTTCCCACCTTCTTATTTTTTATAATAAAGCTAATCCTAGCCTCTGCTCCCTTTCTCAGGTCAAGATTATAGTTCTTCAGGGGCACCTGGGTGGCCCAGTGGGTTAAAGCCTCTGCCTTTCAGCTCGGGTCATGATTTCAGGGTCCTGGGATCGAGCCCAGCATCAGGCTCTCTGCTCAGTGGGGAACCTGCTTCCCTCGCTCTCTGTACTGCCTCTCTGCCTACTTGTGATCTCTCTCTCTCCTTCTCTCTCATAAATAAATAAAATCTTTAAAAAAAAAATTATAGTTCTTCAGACACTATTTTATATTTATCTCATTTCCCCTCTGTTTTTGATGGAGTATCATATTCCATCTTTGAAGAAAACCCAGGTTTTCAAAAGTGAAACCTTCATTTTCTAGAGGTGGTACAGGCTTCCATCTGCTTACCTGTGTAAAGACTCTAAGGCGGAATTCGTGCAGACATTTAGCTTCTGTGCCTGATGCTTAAACATGTTGGAGAACAGCCAGTGAATTTGAACACTTGCATTTGTTAATCATTCTGGGAAATGGAATTCGTATTTCTTCCTTACATTATAACCCATACATAACCCACTAGGTGAAAAACTTTTTCACAACTTTAGGTCATGTGATAACACTCTGTTAATCAGTGACACCTTTTCAGAAAAACGAGCTTACTAACTAGAAGTTAGAGAAATTTCCTATGGGAAATCTGCACCCTTTGGAAAACAGGTTCTTTAATCCAGTCTTTTAAAATTCAGATGTTTACAAACATTCCAGGATTACCACTGAGTAGAGACGTGATGCATCTGTAGTATATTTATGAGCAAGAGCTGTGGATTTTTTAAAAATTATCTTCTTTCATAAAGGCTGTAAGGAAATGAACTAAAGTTTGACTGTGATTATATTTGAATGATAGGGCTGTGGGTACTTTCTTTCCTATCACTACAAATTTTCTTCAGTGAATATTGTTTAAAAATGGATAAAAAAATTAAACAACTATCTCTTTAAAGTTTCTCTGAATTTTGCACTTGCCTTACAAAAATCGAAGTAAAATGTCTAAAGTAGGGAGTGGCAAACTATGGCCCGAGGCTAGCACCCACTTTTGTAAATAAAGTTTGACTGGAATACCTATTGCTTATATATTGTCTATGGTTGCTTTCACGGTCTTAGCAGATCCCATGTGGCCCTAAAGACTAACATATTTATTATCTGATCCTCTAAGAAAAAGTTTGCTGACCCTGTAGTCTAGAATGTTGAATTTACAAAGAGCCGGCAAGAGTATTTTTAAACTTTGGTATTAACACCACATTTTTCTTCCTTTGTAGCCTAAATTAACAATGGCAAAATGCAGGCGGAATGTGGAGAATTTCCTAGAAGCTTGCAGAAAAATTGGTGTACCTCAGGTAATAAATTTATCATTTTTTATGTTGCCTAAATAGACTTCAGTATTATTTTTCTAAAATTTTTCAGAAATGAGAGTATCTGAAATGTTACAGGACTCGCTTTAAACGAAGTTGGTAATTTCTAACATGATGTTGTGTTACCAGTCAGTGAGTATACTTCTGAGCAGTTTTCCTTAATTATTTCCAAGGACCAAGCAAAGAAGTAATACACATATAAATTTAAATATATTGTGATACTTAAAGCTAAGTAATCAAAAATAGTTATTTTGACATTTTCCTAAACATTCCTACTTGCTGTTTGACTTGTATACCTATTCATACATAGAGTCTGGGCTTCAAAATGAGTGCATCTCGCACTGAGAATGCTTCCTTTGGTTTCAGGTTTTTTGACATCTACCTTAATACTTTTTAAAAATGTTTATTTTAAAATAATTTTAGACTTAGAAAAATGTTGTAAAAATAGCACAGATCCAGAATAGTCCCCGTCTGTGCTGCTCTTCCTGTTCACATCGTCTGCGTGACACAGTGTGTCATCCAGACTGACAGACGCTGGGACGATACTGTACCCGCATCATGCACCGCGCTCAGATCTCACTGGTTTTTTTCACTAAGCTCTAATACTTTGGAATTGAGCGCACAAGGGGCCATTTCTAGGCATTTGTCCTGCTCTGGAGATGTATTGTCTCCAGGTTCCTCAGTTACAGCTTTCTTGCCCTTTAATAGTACAAATAGTTAAGCATTGTAGATGTGATTAAGAGACATGAACTTGGTACGCTTTTTATTCAGTTATCCTTTTAAAAGCAATTCTGTTCAACCAACTAAGCGTGGTACTCTTAAAAAATACCGTATTTAATGACATGAGACACAGATAGGCTTAAAGTAATAACCACTTGGTGCTATTTGATACTTTGTTTCATTGACCGTAACCCTTACAGTTCCTGTCATCATATTTGGTGTCCAACCTTCAAGAAGAAAAACATGGCTCCTTTCTATCACCTTCTGAATTCTCTGGCACCTTCCTGTCAGAACCCCAGGACTGGCCCCCTGGACTCAACCCCAGTGTTGCTCTTGAACTTAAGCCTTTGTCCTAACAGCTTGCACGACAGTGCCTCTCCCTTTCCGTGGCTCCCTGGTCCTCTCTCATGGCTGACCTTGCGGTGAGGAGGTCACAGCACCGCTCGTCCCGTGGGCAGCCTTCCCTTTTCAGCTCTTGTATCTGCTGCAAAAAGTAGAGCCTCTGCCAGCCACAGTGAATTTCCACCATTGTTTTTTCCCCTTTTATTAAGTAGGTTATCAATCTATTTATTTTTCACTCTTTTCTTTTGGGGTTTTTTTTTATTTTTCCAAACCTGAGTTATAAAAAGAACTGAAATTTACATTTGTGATAGTTAACGAGGACCTTTTTTTTGGTTCCTGTGGACAAATCCAGAGCAGATTTTTCATTTTTATATCCTGCTGTTTTCTAAAGACTCATCATTTCATTTAGAACAAACCACTTTTAACCATAGAGAGCCTTAATAAAGTTTCTAATCAAATAGCCTGCATTTTCTCCGTATTAATAAGCAGGTTCTAATACTCATAGGTGCAGACTAACATCAGTCAGCGCTTCCTTCCCTCTGTTGAAGAGGTTCCTACATGGTCATCACATGCCCACGACCCACCCCAAACAGCACGACACGGAGCTCGCCCGGCCAGTGTCAGACCCGTGCAGGGTACTGTTCACCAGCTTCACGGTCACTGTACTTGCACTCTGGGCTTTGGAGACCCATCCTCTGTCTCAGATTTAAACTCCGCACACTGAAGTTCTTTCCAGATATACCTGCCCATAGTCAGCAAAATACAGTCTGCCTTAAAATGTGCATTCGATTCAGCATTTGCCAAGCAGTGGTTAACAGGATTGATTCTGGGCCAGTCTGTCCCTGTTCCTACCAGAGCTGTGCTATTTGAAGGCAGGAAACAGAAAAAAATACAAATTTAAAAGACTGGGTATTTTTCTAGGGTGGTTATACTGGGGTTCTTAACACATCTGTCCTCCCTGTCAGTCTCCCCGATCCAAAAGAGGAAGCGGACAATCCCTGGGCCCCCCTCCCTCTCCCCTTCTGCCTTCCACCCGAGTCTCTACCGCCGTCACTATCACCACCACCGCTTTTAGACAGGTTCCTCGTTCACTGCTACTTCTGCTACAAAGTTAGTTATTTGCTTAGAACAAAGTGAAGGAAAATGAATGAATACATCAACTCATAGGTTCGCAATGGCCTTCTCAGGTCCCTCTGACCTTTACCTAAACACCCCCACTTCTCTTTGACTTATAAAGAAAATCGGGGATATAATAATGGTCACTTTTGAAAATGTATAACATAAAACTTAATATTTTAAGTATTTGTCAGAATTCTGTCCAGAAACTTTCCCTTCTCAGCCCAAGTTTTGAAGTGTTTGTAAGTTCTGAATGAAACACTAAAGAATAAGATGACCCTTGACAGCCTCTGATAAGGCTGGGTGTGTGGGTATTCTCTTTGTTATTATGCTTTTATTAAGTATGTTGCACTCAGAAAACTCTAATGGGTGCTTAAAGTGTCTGAGTCTAGCATCTAATGTCCTAGTTACTATATGTTCTGTGTTGAAGAATATTTTCCTGTTCTCCAATCCAATTGTGTTTTTATTTACTTATTTATTTGTGAGCTGGAGGATCTGGGTGATCTCTAAGGCCCCTTAGCACACTCTAGATTCATTTCATACATATCAGTAACCTGGACTCGAAGGTGGGCTCGACATGATTTTGAGAGAAACATGGGTCAGTCAGTACATCAGGCCTCCGGGGGGAGTAAGTTTCCTTGATCTTCGGGCTCTCCTGTTCTGTGACCTCCCTGATTTACCTGGTTTTCTCCGAACACTTCCTCCCCTCAGCCCACCCCCGAGTTTGGCCCTGCCTTCTGGCCCATCCTTTTTTTGTTCATAGGCGAGCATGAGCCTTGGGAAAGAAGCTGTTGCCTGGCACAGACCTCGCCGCTTACGGGCCTCCCACCGCCCTGAGCTGGCACCCACCTCTGTTCACGGCGCGCCGGGGTCTGTGCCGGTCTCCGCGCAGCCGGGTTCATTCTGGTTAGCAGTAAAATCAAGCTCAGCCCAGGGAGGAGTCTTTGTAGTTCTGTTTTTCAGTATTTTATTTTCATTCCTCGTAGTAAAAAAAATGTTACTAGGATGTGTTTCTCTGAGTATGATTGAGATGATCATGTTGAATTCTATACTCAAGTCTGTATTTCTGATCCACTAACTTTGTTTTTCTGTTTTCCTTTCCTGCTCACACTTTGGACAGGACAATCTTTGTTCCCCTTCTGACATCCTTCAGCTAAACCTCCGCGTTAAAAGAACTGTTGAAACCCTACTTTCTCTTGGGGCACGTTCAGAAGAATCCAATTTTGTCTCTCTGTCTATCCAGCTTTTGGGTTTTGTGGCATTTTATTGTACTTTAATGTTAACTCTCTGTCTGCTTTATCACTGGATCTTCCCCCTCTAGCTGAAAGATCGTACTCCAGCGATTTTCCACTCACTCCTGTGCTTGGTGAAGGTTTGTTTCTCTTTACGAGGTACTTACACATGTGCTTTTTCCCCCTGGCCATCAGAGAGCTGACCAGTAAATAGATAAATCCTGCCCTCGTGCGTCCAGCTGAGCAGCCGATCACATTAGAAGCACTAATGATTACTCACGGAGACCAAAAGACCGGCAGTTTTTCTCCTGGCCATCTGCCCATTCTCCTGGCCTGGGCCTTGTTTCTCTTACCAGAAGTGCTCAGGTGTCTCTGATAGAATCCTGGACCTGTTCTTAGACTAGGACTTAGAACTTTATTTCCAAATGACATAATTCCCATGGGGCCATTTTTCCAGCGCTTTCAACAGCTGCACATAAAATATTTGTACCCTTTCCGGTTGGGGAGGCCCCTGGTCACTTAGATCTCTGCATTGGGCTGCGCCCTGAACTCCTGAGATCTCCCTAGACTGGTAGGCACAGGTCCACCTAAGCATTTCCTGTCTGCACGTCTCGAAGCACTGGCCATTTAATCTGAACCATTTTAATTTGATCAGAATGTTCAGTCCAGAGATCGGACAGGTTCCTAAGATTGCTATTCCGAGCCCGGGGCTTGCATGTAAAATGGCCCGCAACAAGTGGCTAGTCTGGACTCACCTTTCAGGAGCAAGCGCCCGTCTGGCTTCACTACGCTTGTTCCCATTAACTGAGCGGCACCTCTAGAATCCTATTTAGAATTTAACATTGAAATTTATGTAATCTCCAATATACTTGAGCTGGCATTGAATTGCGCTGTTGAGGAGGTTATATCTGAACCGCAGCAGCGGGGGAAGCATCAGGCAGCAGTCTCTGTTCTGTACCCAAGGCAGCGAGTGGGTATTGTCTTCCCCGGAATGTGTAGTACGTAAGCTGCCAGCCTTAATATTTGAAACTACTTTATGATTGCATTCAGATTCTACTTCTCATAAACAGGGTTTCTGAACATTCAGGAATCTGCTGAACTCCAAGCAGGAAACAGAATACCCTGTTGTAGAAGCAATCGGCCTAAGGGTCTGATTGCCTTGGTTTTCTTCCACATCAAATGGGACAATTATTTAACACATTAAAAACCCATTTCCTATTACTGCTGAAGCATTGAACACTGTGTTAAAAGCCAGTTTTATACAGTAGTAGTAACTTCCAGAGTTTGGGAGGTTTGCTTTGTTTTGATTTTAAGATGTCTTGAGTCAAGATCATTTTTGGATCTTTTGTGGAGTTTTGTGGAATTTTGTCCCTTTAGGAAATAACAAAACCCGTGGTCTTGTGTGCGGTTTGGAGGAAGAAGTTGTACATTCTCTTCAGAGCACACAGCGTATGCTTCAGAGCATACGTTCCCTGTAAGCCGCCTGGACGGTAAATGTGCATCTGGATAAACCACACGCAGGGCAGGGCATTCTGGAGAAGAGACCAGGGAATTGGACTTGGAGAAAATACGCCCCTCCCAAGAGCAAAACACCCTGCAGGTTCATGTTAGGGTAATTCATCTGCAAGGACAGTGGTACTCAAAGTATTTAGACAAAGTTGCTAGTTTTATAAGGTCAAAAGATCGCAGTTACCTTATTTTATCAAGATAAGTATTAAAATTTTGAGTAAGAAGCACAAGTACTAATAACTCTTCAAAATAAATGTATTTTTTATTGCAACTAATTTTGTAAAACTTCCTAATAATATAGTAAAGTGCCAATGAAAAGTCCTGCTATCTTCTTTAATAAACATGTGTAGTCTCCTTTTTAGTGGAACCGGAATTCTACTTTCTGTCCCCTGTGAGCAGTGTCTGTGTTTATGAATATTTAGTCTAAAAAGAAAAACCAACAATAGGTGCTATTCTCGAGCTCTGCCTTTTTCTTTTTCAAGAAAGGATTAACCAAACATTAACGAGGCAAACACGATAGAAGTATTTTAACTTCCTTTAGGAAACATATAAACACCTTTCAAATATACAGTAATTAAGACATTCCTGACTAAACTCACATCATCATTCTCCAGCATAATTTAGTTCATCCAATATGAGGATATGAAATAGTGGCTTTTCCTGTGTTCCCTACTTGGTACGAGAGCCCCGATTTTCACAATCAGGATTGTAATGCAGCTGGAGGGCATCCCTCTCTCCCTCGTGCAGTCCGGCTTATGGCATGAACCCATCTCGCATTCCCATGGTATGTAGTTTCTGGAGCACTTTCTCTTACAATGTTAGCTCTTTGGGGCTTGAGCCGTCTGCTAACTCGGAACTGCTTTTCTGTTTTCCCTGCCTCGTTTTACTGATGTGCATTGCTCTTTTATTTATCGGGGATGAGGGACGTTGCTTTGACCCCACGGTATTCTGTTATCCTCTGTTGTAAGTATTAAGTGTCTGTAACTTGTCCTTATTCCAGTTTTCCAAATGACCTGTATGTACGTTTAGTTGTTTTAATAAAGTGACAGTGTCAGATGCCACCTCCGCGTTACTCGTAGGAACAGAGGTCAGTTCCCCAGGTGCTGACCTGTCCTATCTCAGGTGACCGTTAGGAGGGAGAGAAGAGGTGCTTATTTTTTCTTTTCAGTTCGTTGATGTTCATCCTGTTTTCTCTTTTGTTTGTTTTTATGTTACGTTGTCCCATTTCAGGAGCAATTATGTTTGCCTCTGCACATTTTAGAAGAGAAAGGTTTGAGCCAGGTCGCAGTGACGGTGCAGGCCCTCCTGGAGCTTGCCCCCCCCAAGCAGCAGCACCACTTGTCTGCTGCGTGACGACCCCCGGCTCCCCCGGAGCAGGACGCGCGCGCCGCCGCCGCCAGCCGGCTGCTTCCACAAAGCTCTCACGTGTTCTTATAAGGGACTGTTTCCATGATTCCTGACAGGAATATTTTGCTTCATTTCTCCATTTTAGGGGAGGTTATATCCATTTCCCTTGAATTGTCGTAGGAAGACACGGTTGGTTTTCGCAAGTGAAACTTGATTCTGTCGTCACTGAGAACCTGACACCGAAGCCTTAACTGGCTGGGCTTGCCTAGAGAGCAGGCTTGTCTCCCATTCCAGAAAGACAGCTTCTCAGAGGGACAGTTAGTTTTCCTGAAAGCACAGACATACTATTGTCTTTACCTGTTCCCTGTTTCTGGAACCCACTGGTTTCCAAAACTGGTGGTTCATGAGATTCTCCTGGAACATTTGTTAAAACGTAGATTCTCATTCCAGGAGGTCTAGAGCTGGGCCTGGGTGTCTGTTTTCAACAGACATAGTGAGACCACTTTCCCAAGCTGGGTATTTTTTGTATGATGTGGGGAATAATGACTCCACGGTGTTTGTTAGCCGCATTTAAAATCAGAAACTATATTACGATTACTTCAGACTGTCTGTCCAAGGCAAAACAAAAATAAGAGAACAGAAAAGCTTATGTCCAAAGCAAAACAAACATACCAGGCCTAGATTTTTGCACAGTAAAGCAATGAGAGAGGTAAGTTGTATTTAAGGCCAGTGTCCTAGGCCTTCCCCCGACTACTGTCCACCACCACCTAAAGCTTGGTTCTCATCTGTGACATTCTGCTATTATCTGAACATTATAAACAAGCACTCTATACACAGGTTCCAGATCCTTAGGATGGTAATGTGCACTACTCAGCATCATTGGCATTGAGCTTCCCCACCACCTCCCCCCACACTGTTCTCCGGGTACCGGGACCTGCAAATAAATAACTTCCACTCACGACCGATACACTTCAGCTCCCTTACTAATGGAAGATTACGAAAATGGAGCAAAGGAATAAAAGAGAAGCCAAGTTTCTTAATTTCTTTCAAGAAACTGCCAGTTTCCAAGGCTGAAATAAGGCACTTGGGACATCTTAAAAAAACCACGTGCTGTCTCTATCTAGCTCATCGAATTCTACCACTGGTGCCTTCACTCATTTGTGAGCCAAGTGAGGGCCCAAGGCTCGTGGAACACAAAGCCAGGAGCCTTTGTTCAAGCTGAAACCACTAAGGTCTTTCTTACCCTATAATTTGAACCCCTTTTAGTTGTCAGTGTATCTTTTGATATTCACTGCCTTCATCAATCAAGTAAATAGAGTAAGTGAGGATACTAGTTATCTGAGGTTTTTTGGGTTGTGAACTGTTCTGGGCTTTCTTTACCAATGCATGCATTTGAGCAAAATGTTCACTCTTTATCATGTAAATGCAACATCTAAAAGAAACTGGGTAAAATCATTTTGAGTATCTGGTCAAAATAATGTTTTCTCCCTGTTCTCACGGGGAAACAAGTTCAGCAGAATATTACCACTTTGTCAAAGTTTAAAATTAAAGAACATAAACCATCTGATCTCAAAGTCCACTGACCTTCACTGACCTTACAGAACAAAAGTAAATGTTTTTTGAGTGCTTGGAGCCAGACCCCATTATATTTATAGTTCTAAACAGACCCACCAATCAGAGCGACTTGTTTAGAATTTAGCTAATGTACATTTTTAAACTATAAGGATTTTTCCTTCTAGTCAACATTAAACCTCAGTACAATTTCCAAATAATAGAAGCCATGTGAAATGAAACTCAGCAAAGAAGAGGACTGTTTGTCACCTATTATGTAAGGAATAATCCCAGAAGACATACATGATGCACATTTGGAACATTTGCAACTTAATGCAACATAATGCAAATTATCCCATAGGAATAAGTGGAAATTACCACTTATTTCACCTCTTACACATAATGTGCAACCTTATTCACCTATTTTTATCAAACTAATGCAAATTTATATTTGAATTACTAGAAAATTGTGTACAGTTTTGGTTAAAGAAAAAATATCAAATATATTGAATTTCTTTTCTAAATCAAGATTTTTTGCTAGAAAATTTTTATATTCAGTGTTCTGTACGTACCTTTTTTTGTTTTGTTTTGTTTTGTTTTGTTTCGAATAAGCTGGAAAGAAAATGTAACATTTAGCCTTGCTAGACTCCAGTGTAAGACAAAGACGCTGTAGGGGATCCACCTGACCGCTGATGAGCTTCCTACTGAAGCAGTGGCGGAAGTGTGAACAGAACGAGGCTAAGTGCCCACCCCCGGAAGTGTGAACAGGAGGAGGCTAACTGCCCACCCCCGGAAGTGTGAACAGGAGGAAGCTAAGTGCCCCCCCCCACTGGGGCCCCAGACAGCCATGGAGACTGGCGGTCAGCGGGTTCTCTGCAGACAGCTGCTGGGCGCAGGGGCCTTTCTTTGTTTGGCTAGAAGAGAATACGGGGTTTATTAGGAGGCCGCTCTCTTTAATAGCTTTTTAAAACACAGCCTCATAGCTAACCGAGGAGTCAATGATTTCTCTTACGTGCTACAGCTCAGCAGTGACTAATGACGTGTGACTATGCCGAGGAGTAGGACAAATTTTTAACAACCAAGTACTTAAAATGGTTATAGAAATGAAGGAAAATATGGATATTTAGAAACCTTTTTGTATACGTATTGCGGTGAGATGGTTTACAGCAGATTTCATTTTATTTCTGAAAATGTTGTAAACATGTAATTAGTAAGAGATTTTGTAAAACATTGTCCTATATTTGTATGTCTGTAAATATAATGCGTAAGTTCTAAGTATAAATATGTCAATATCATGTATGTTATTTTAAATTGCCTGTACGCCACCTTACATGTTCACAATAAAATAAAAGCCAGCACTTCAAGCTCATGAAATAAAGGCTGAATTGAAAATGTTCATACCTGAAGCATGGTTTCCTTGGCAGAAATGAAAGGTCATTTATTTAGTTCCCTGAAGGAGCATCAGGAGAAACTGGGTCCTCATAACAGGCCCTTGAGATAAATTTTTTTTTTTTTTTTTTTTACTTTTCTGAAGAAGTTTAGAGAGCAGCATTGCCCTGCATTTGGAATTACATATGAGGCTTAATAATTCGTGAAATACACATGATGCATTTGGACATCTTTCTCTCAGAAATTACCAACTGTGCAATAGGGAAAGCTTTAGCTTCCCAAGACATTCTGCTTGGATTATCTTTACTTTTTTAGTCATAATATCCTGAAGGTGAGAATTGTTGAGGGAGCAAAACAGGCATAGACTCCGGTGTCTCGCTGATCAAAACTCTGTGCAGGCTAGTGTTCCAGCGGGCCTGGGTCCCCGGCTGTACTATGTGTAGGTTGTACATCCTAACATTTCGGTTTATTCTAGTTTATTATTTATTTTTTAATTTATAATTTATAGCCCTACCTAGTTCCCAGAAAAAGAGCTGAAGCACCTTAAAATATGTATTCCATGCCCCCACTACCCCAACAAAGACACTCAGGTGATACTAACCTAAAAGGCAGGAAGGAACCTACTTTTGGACCTTATACTTTGTCTCTGTTGTGCCAGACACTTTGTAAACATCTTGTAGTTCTGAATGAACACTTGACCTTTGCTCAAGAGTTTTTTTCACTGTAGGGGCACCTGGGTGGCTCAGCGGGTTAAAGCCTCTGCCTTCGGCTCAGGGCTTGATCTCAGAGTCCTGGGATCAAGCCCTGCATCGGGCTCTCTGCTCACCAGGGAGCCTGCTTCCCTCTCTCTCTCTCCCTGCCTGCCTGCCTCCCTGTGATCTCTCTCTCTCTCTCTCTGTTGAATAATATAAATTAAAAAGTTTTTTCACTGTAGACAAATGATAGAGACATTACAGAAATTACTGAAGTTTTAATGCATCACAATAACTAATAAGCCCATGAGCTTTTTTCTGGTAAGAAAAAGCAAGAAGAATCTTTACAATGCTCCTAGAAATCCTTCTTCCAAGTGTAAGTTTTTCAAAATACAAAGAAACCATAAGTTGATGGTATAGTCCTCATTCGGGGTTTGAAAACTAATACAACAGGCAAAGGGAAAGAAGCAGGCAGCATCAGGGAATGTCCAAATAAGAAACAGCCTGTAGATACAAGTTATCTGTGCTGCTAAAATGTTTCTTCCTCCAAGTCCTCCTCCCCATCGCCAGAAGACCAGAGGAAAAGATGAGAGCTTGGTCACTTTTTCTTGCCTCTCCGCTTGTCCTTGTCTTTGCCTTTACCTTTAGAATCCTTGCCATCATCTCTGTCCTTCTTAGGCAGTCTGAAACCACCAATTTCCCGCCGTACCATAGTGCCTCGCCACCAGGCCTGGAGCTGGAAGGGAAAGGGGGAGTGAGTACGGTTCAGGGTAGGCCTGCCACGCCGCATCCTTCCTGCGTAACGGAGTTGTAATAAGGTAACTTCTGTCTGAAGCACGGTGTGTGTCTGGAACATGGAAGCCACCAAGCATGCTGTCCCTCCAGCAGTGCTCCTCCATTCCCAGGATCCAGAGCTGAAGCTACAGACTCCAGAGTAAAGTTTTCGAGGAGCAAACATAAGAGGAACCTAATTAGGCCAATCTTTCCTTTACAATTAGAAACCTGGTTCCCATGTACTGCTTCTCTTTATGAACATCCAAGTTCCCTACATCCAAACCATTTAATCCAAAAGGATGTTAGTTAGCTAGGCCAGCACTCGGCCAAAAATGTGCAGATAATTTTGATGACTTCAAGAGGCTTCCTGGTGCATTTCATGGCTTTAATGATTGATTAAAGAATCAGTACACCTCTTTCAAAAAGGATTTCAATAGCTCTCTTAAATATCTTAGTCATTAGACACAACTGTTCTGAATACAATCTGGGGCTACTTTAAAATTAGACTAAGAAAATAAACAAACAAATAAATAAATAAAAATAAAATTAGACTAAGCCCTAAAGACTAGGAGCGAATCCATTAGTGAAAACTAAAGTGGTTTTCAGCTAGTCCTTACATTTTTGCTCTAAATCAAGGAATCCCACCAAAGAGAAAACACCACAGAAGCTCGATAAATCCTTACTAACTATATATACATCTGCCTCTCTCCTAATAGAAAGCTCATGTTTATGTTTGGATACCTGGTTCCAAATGTACTTTACAGCTTTCTTAATCTAGCCCTAATATACATCACAAACTACTGTTTGCTTGCTAGGATCTCAGCAGACACTCCTCTTTCAGAGAGAAAAGTTATCCTCTGAACAACAGTATTGGTCCAGCTGATGTTATTTTTGCTTGAAAATATTTCCCAGAATCTGACCTACCAGTTTCAACATGACTAATATACACAAGTTCATATGAAATTAAAATATCTTTTTTTTTCCTAATTTCCTCCACCTTTTTTTGAAAACAGCTCTTATTAGAACTTGGTCAATAGCCTGGGCTAACTTCTATAAATAGGATTTTGGGACTCTCCTCCGGGGTGTCTGGCTGGCTCAGTTGGTAGAACATGTGCCCTTGATCTTGGGGTTATGAGTTCAGGCCCTACGTTGGGGATAGAGTTACTTTAAAAAACAACAACAACAACAAAAAACTCCCAAGAGCTATTCTGATTATAAATAATATCCTTAAATTTGACCTTTGGGCATAAGTTCTAGGTCCTGCTTCCCCTGCTGACCACCTCTTTCCCCTGGATTAAGAGTTGGGGACATGTCCCTTACTATGTGAACCGTATCTCTGCACCAAGGACTGCAGACATAAATCCAGTAATAACAAAAGGCCATCCTTCCTTACAGATCTCCTGTTCCATGCTTCATAATAAATGAAAGAGACTTCTGTGTCCCTCAGTGTTAGGCCAGCTATTGAATCGAAGGTCCCCTAAGATGCCAACTATGGGGCACCTGGCTGACTCGGTTGAGTGACTGCCTTCGGCTCAGGTCTTGATCCTGAAGTCCTGGGATCAAGTCCCCACGTCGGGCTCCTTGCTCAGTGGGGAGTCTGCTTCTCCCTGTGACCCTCCCCCCTCTTGTGTTCTCTCTCAAATAAAAATAAAATCTTAAATAAAAAAAAGATGCCAACTCTGGCTTTCTACCTTTATGATGCTCTTTAATTCCAAGTCATCCTGTTCTTTCTTCTTCCTGGTCTTCTCCTTTTCTAACCGATCTTCAATGATGACCTGTTCATATTCCCTTATCTATAAAAGTAAACACGAATCCTAGGTTATAAGACTGTCCTGGCAAGGTGTGTTCCGGCCAGCCCTGCACTTTTAATATAAAAGTTGAAAATAAAGCATGCCAAACCTAAAGATATACCAACAAAAAGAAAAAACTAAGTGGATTCCTATGGTATAAGTATTCATATATTAACTATGTAAGAAATTTTTCAGTTTGGAGCATTCAAATTTGCTATAAAATCTTGCATAAAAACGAACTAGTAACTTGATGTGTGCTTAATGACCTCAAAGTAATGTAACTTTTTTTCGAACTCATAGAAAGTACACATACAAATAGCAGTCATCTTTTGAAAGAGAAATTTGGGGAGTTTTACAGTTATTCAATGATGAAACGATAATCAGAAGCTTTTTAAAATTCATAATTTACAGATTAGCTTCAGAGATCGTAAAGTAGAAATAATAATAGTCTCTATCTCAAGAGGTTGCAAGGGTGAAGTAAGTCCTTTGGAACGCCAGCACAGTGCCTGGGACAGAAAGAGCACAATGGAGGGGTGTCAGCTGCCGCTGCTGCTGTCCCCATCGTGGATGTCGTCGTCATCATCATGGGAGGAGGCTCAGTGGTTTACAGGCACACCTCCAGTTTGTCACCAGATGGCGCCACCCAGCTACCGCCCATTCCTCAGGCGCGCTCGGCCTCCGCTGTCGAGACCGCATCCTTACCGTCTTCGCGAGCTCCTGAAGGTGTGCTAAGTCACTGGCCTTAGCAGCTTTGAGAGCATTTAGTTCATTCTGTTTCATTTCCGTGTCCTTATCAAATTTCTCCATCCAGAACTCTAGCTTTTCCTCAAGTTTCTGTTTGGAAAGAACATTAAAACATGGTTCTACCGGACACGAAAACATTTATCTAAAGTTCGAGAACAAGCAAAACTTCCCTAGAGTATAAAACGGCAGAATCATGGCTACCTCTAGGGGATGGGTTGCTTGATTGGATCAGGAAGCGACACAAGGGAGCCTTTTGGGGTGTTGTAAATGTGTTCTAGATCTCTGTGTGGGTGGTGGTTACAGGAATATATCAATACCTATCTATATGCAAATGTTCATCAAACTATATGCTTAATATTTGTATACTTAATATTATTACTCAATTTAAAAACAAGGAAGAGGGCCTTCCGGGTGTCTGGATAAGGGAAATTGGAAAAGAATAAAGGTTAGGTAGAAAATTCTGAAGGATAAGGAATGGCATCAGATAGTTCTTTGATTAATAACAGTAAATACCAGGCCACCTGGTGGCTCAGTGGGCTGGGCGTCTGCCTTCGGCTAGGGTCATTATCTCAGGGTCCTGGGAAGGAGCCCTGCGTCGGACTCCCTGCTCAGGAGGGAATCTGCTTCTCCCTCTCCGTCTGTCCCTCCCCCCTGCTCATGTTCTCTTTCTCTCAAATAAATAAAAATAAAATCTTTTTAAAAACCCAGTAAATAACTGTTGAGAAGGGTACAATGTCTTCAAAACTCTAAAAAATAATAAATGTGAGTCTGAGATTCTATACTTAGCTAACCTAGCATTCAAATGTGAGGAAAAGAAAGACTATACCTGGTCTTTCTAAAAGAGTTACTCAAGAGTGTATGTTAGCAATGAAATCTAAAATTTCACTTTAGCGAGAGAGAGAGTACGTGTGAGAAACAACAAAATGTATATTTAAGCTACATAAAATACTTTTTAAAAGTAAATCATAATCTTGAACTAAAATTCCCTAATTTGGGAACTAAAATCCCAAATTAGGCTGTATAGTCTCCTGGAAAGTAACCAGACAGGATCTGAAGGCAGAATGCCTAGGCTTTGCTCCCAACCCTAGCACTCAAATAAGTTAATTTAAATTCTTTAAGCCTCAATTCCCTCATTTATAAAATGGAAATATGTAATGAATAATTTCAACATGGGACATAAGAGAGGAAGAGAAGAGGTAAAACTTCACTTTAATAAAGACAAGAAGATAAAAGTATTGATTAACTCTAGACTTAAGAGGAAGAACAAAGTATAAATATATACATTAAAATATGAAGGGTTACCACTCCAAGAACATAATGCATAACTTCCAAACTCCTAGATCATGTACCTCAAGAATGAGACCTCAAGAAGAGTCTTTAGCCTCTAATTCTGAAACTAATAATACATTATGTCAATTAATTGAATTTAAATTTAAAAGAATAAAACAAGCGGAATATAAGAAAAAAAAGAACAGCATGACACAAGGAAAACAACACTAGCTTCAGAGCCTACCAGAGGCCTATTCAAATCTTAAATCTCCCATTTTCTAGCTGTATAAAATGGACATGTTAATACCTCTGAGGCTTTCTTTCTTTCTTTTTTTTTTTTTTTTAAGATTTTACTTATTTATTTGGCAGAGAGAGAGAGAGATCACAAGCAGGCAGAGAGGCAGGCAGAGAGACAGGGAGAAGCAGGCTCCCTGCTGATGCAGGGCTCGATCCCAGGACACTGGGATCACAACCTGAGCCAAGGCAGAGGCTTTAACCCACAGAGCCACCCAGGTGCCCCCCTGAGGCTTTGTCTCTTTTGAAAAATGGGAATAATATTACTTAAGTCCTAGGATTATTAGAGGAATAGATATAATGTATACGGTGTCTGGCACTAAAAGTCTTTCAATAAATGACACTTATGTTGGGGCGCCTGGGTGGCTCAGTGGGTTGAAGCCTCTGCCTTAGGCCTGGGTCATGATCTCAGGGTCCTGGGATCGAGCCCCGCATCGGGCTCTCTGCTCAGTGGGGAGCCTACTTCCCCCTCTCTCTCTGCCTGCCTCTCTGCCTACTTGTGATCTCTCTCTGTCAAATAAATAAATAAAATCTTTAAAGCAGAAATTATTAGAAATATACGAAACTGACAGATCCAAAATCATCTTGGGAAGCTATCACACTTCTCTGAAATTAACAGCTCAGGTAGATCAAAATAAGTAACAATAAGACAAATTTGACAAACTATTAGATTTTTTTAAAAGATTTTATTTATTTGAGAGACAGCAAGCAAGAGAGAGCATGAGCCGGGGAGAGAGGGGGGCAGTGGGAGAGGGAGAAGCAGACACCCCGCTGAACAGGGAGCCCCACACAGGGCTCAATCCTAGAACCCTGAGATCATGACCTGAGCTGAAGGCAGAACTCAACCGACTGAGCCACCCAGGTGCCCCATACTATTAGGGGGCACACAAATTTATACGAATTTATACCTAACAGAGAATACACATTCTTTTCAAATACCCAAGGAATATTCACATAACCTGAGCATATATGAAGCCCAAGTAAGGACTCAACAAATTCCAACAGGCATAAATCTTACATTTCACATTCTGAGACCACAATGGAAGACTGAGTGTAGACCTCAAAGGGTTGTCAGCAATAGAAAGCCTACACACTTCTCTCCAACTCTAGCTACCTGGACATTTAAGAAATACACTTTTAAGGGCACCTGGGTGGCTCAGTCAAGCATCTTCCTTCGGCTCAGGTCATGATCTCAGGGTCCTGGGATCAAGCCCCACATCAGGCTCTCTGCTAAGTGTGGGGGGGAGGGGTCTGCTTCTTCCTCTCCCTCTGCCTGCCACTCTGCCTACTTGTGCTCTCTGCTCGCTCTCTCTCTCGTGTTCTCTTTCTCAAATAAAATCTTAAAAAAAAGTAGAAAATCACTTTTAAATAACCCATGGATTAAGGAAATAATGAATTATAAACTACAAATTATAATGCCTATAATTTATTTAAAGGCATGAAAAAGGTAAGATGGATTAATGGAAGAAGAATGTATAGAAATGTGATGAAGCAAGAATAAAAATATCTTAGAATAAAAAAACCCATACCACCAACTCGTAGATTCTACCAGTAGATGGTATGGGTGTTCACTGAAAATTCTTCCAACTCTGTGTATGTTTGGAAATATTCATAATAAAGTGCTGGGGAGAAATAAATAAATTAGTGTTTGGAAAGGAATGGCAACATAGGGGCACCTGGGTGGCTCAAAGAGTTAAGCGTCTGCCTTCGGCTCAGGTCATGATCCCAAGGTCCTGGGATCGAGTCCCACAACAGGCTCCCTGCTCTGAGAGAGTCTGCTTCTCTCTCATCCTCTGCCCTTCCCCCTGCTTGTGCTCGCTTATACTCTCTCTCTCATGCTCTTTATATAAACGAATTAAATAAATAAATATCTTTAAAATAAAAAAAAGGGATGATAGCATAAGCACTATGTATCAAAACCCGTATACTGTGGCCAAATAGTACTCAGAAAGTATGTTACATGCATGTAGTTGAAAAGAATCAAATTTAAAAATAAGTGAACAGAGCATTTAAAAAACTAGACAAAAATAAACAACATAAGCTTAAAGGAAGTATAAGAACATAATTATGCAAAGCAAAAACCAATGTGAAAAGGAAAAAAAAAACATATTTGCTCAATAAAGCCAAAAGATGGTTTTTGCAAAGACCAATAAGATGGTCAAAACTTTGACAAATCTTTTAAGCAAGAAAAAGGGAGAGAAGACACAAATTTTTTTAAATAAAGATGAAAAAGATAACTACAGAAATAAAGGGAACTTTTAAGTTGTGAAAGACTGTGGAGCACGCCTTTATACTAATAAATCTGAAATGAATCTTTTAGATGAAATGGATTCTTTCTAGGAAGAAATTACCAAAATGACTCAAAAAGAGATTCTTTAGGGTACCTGGGTGGCTCAGTGGGTTAAAGCCTCTGCCTTCGGCTCAGGTCATGATCCCAGGGTCCTGGGATCAAGACCTACATCAGGCTCCCTGCTTAGCAGGGAGCCTGCTTCCGCTTCTCTCTCTGCCTACCTCTCTGCCTACTTGATATCTCTCTGTCAAAAAATAAATAAAATCTTTAAAAAAAAAAAAAAGATTCTTTAAGTGAAGACATCAGTAATCACTTAAAAAATTGAAGAGATACCTAACCATCTCCCCTTGAAAATGGTACCCAAGGGGCCCCTGGGTGGTGCAGTTGGTTGAGCGACTGCCTTTGGCTCAGGTCATGATCCCGGAGTCCGGGATCGAGTCCCCCATCGGGCTCCCAGCTCCATGGGGAGTCCGCTTCTCACTCTGACCTTCTCCCTTCTCATGTTCTCTCTCACTCTCTCTCTTTCCTAATAAATAAATAAATAAATAAATAAATAAATAAATAAATCTTAAAAAAAAAAAAAGAAAATGGTACCCAAATAAGATTGTCTATGACTAAATTTTAGCAGTTTCAAGGAACAGATAATAATCTATTTGTTCTATTGGTATTTTTAGGTTTCAGAGCATAAAAAGATAGAAAGCTTCCCAACTCCTTCCCAACTACTATGGTAGCTGCTAAGCTACCATAACTGATACAATACAAAGAGCATCAAAAAATAAATCTATAGGTTAATCTTGTTTATGGAATATATAAATACAAAATAAAAATCTATAAATCGATCTAGCAGTCTGGTAAAAGAATAACATATCATGAACAAGTAGGGTTTATCCCAAGAATTTAAAGATGATTCAACATCAATAAACCTATTACTATATTTTATTTTATTAGCATCTGAAAAAGAAAAAGCCCATATCATCTCAATGGGTGGAAAAAAATACCTCATAAAACATGAAAACTCATTCCAGATTAAAAAGGAAAAACAAAACAAAACAACTCAGCAAGACCAAAAGGAAACTTACTTAACTTGATAAAAGTTTATCTACTGTAAACCTATGAAGGAAACCTCATACAATCTTCATTCACGCCAGTTATCAATTTATTGCCTCTCAACTCTAAACACCTCCTTCACAGGCCAGCTTTGTCAACCTGGATGCTTGCTCGCACTAGGTTCTCTTTTGCCAGCTGGCACAGTGATAAGCTTTGTCAGTAGAGGGCGCTGGAGGGACATGATAGGAGAGCTTCTCTCCGTGGATCATATCCTTCCTCTTTTGTTCCTGGGGGCACATGGCTGACAGTGGCATGTGTGTGGGACACTGATGCCACTTATTCACCAAGTTTTGTTGACACAACAGGAGGATTCTTGCTTACCAAAGAACCCACCGTTCCCAGTTTGCCCACTTTATCCCACTACCTATGAACCTGCTCTGACCCAGGGCAAAGAAGCCAACATCTCGGGGCGCCTGGGTGGCTCAGTTGGTTGAGCAACTGCCTTCGGCTCGGGTCATGATCCCGGAGTTCCGGGATCGAGTCCCACATCGGGCTCCCAGCTCCATGGGGAGTCTGCTTCTCCCTCTGACCTTCTCCCCTCTCGTGCTCTCTCTCTCACTGTCTCTATCTCAAATGAATAAAAAAAAAAAAAAAAAAGCCAACATCTCTGTTTATCCCTTCCTGGGATACTATCCTTCAACCCTAGGGTGTTTCTTTAGAGTTCTCTCTTATCCATTCTTTGCAGCTAATCCTTTACTATCAGTTAATTATTCTTTTGGTAAACATTCCCTGCTGAAAGAACTGATGTGTTTTCTGTCACCTAACTGAGCAGTAATTCAAAACTGGTACCAAAAATAGCTTCTGTCCCCACTTCCCATTCATAAGTCCTACTAAGGCATCCAAAGTCCTTGCTCCATCCTTTCATCAGAATCAACATAATGCACAGGACTACTACAATGTTATGTAGAAAGTCAAAGCAAGCAAGATCTCTGCAGACCATATTATGGCAGAAAGAACAGAAGGGACACAGCCCCGATGTGAGCCTATGAGGGTGTACTGTTGGCCTTGCCAGGTAAAACAAACTGCTTCTGGGCGTTCTTCCAAACTGGGTTGGAGACACAGGCTTTGGTCAGCTGCCTGCTGAGTGCCAGTGGCCTTTGAAGAATTCCTCTAGTCAAGATACTATACCTGGGGGCGCCTGGGTGGCTCAGAGGGTTAAAGCCTCTGCCTGCAGCCTAGGTCATGATCTCAGAGTTCTGGGATCGAGCCCCACATCGGGCTCTTCTGTTTGGCGGGGAGCCTGCTCCCCGCCCCTCCGCCGCCTACCTTTCTGCCTACTTGTGATCTCTCTCTCTCTGTGTCAAATAAATAAATAAAATCTTATATATATAAAAAAAAAAATACTATACCTGGAACTGTAGCTACAAATGGAGTCATCACCTGACTGCATTTACAATAGTCCACAGTCATGATCCAAGATCATTCAACTCAACAGGGATGAGTTGAATGGGGATGTGATAAGTATCACCAACTCTGCTGCTTTCTTTTTTGTTGGCACTGATTTCTGCCTTTGCAGTAGGGGTGTAGCATCTGCTTATGATTCACCATTTGGTAGGAAGGGGAAGTTCCAGAGACTTCTACTTGGCCCTTAGTACCATAATGGCCCTCACTCTATAGGCCAGAGAGCCAATGTGGAGATTCTGTCTGTTGCTGAGTATGTCTATTCCAATTATATGTTCAGTAATGGGAAATTACTACAGGGTGGATCCACAGAACAAGTGGGCCCAGAGGAAAGCAGACTTGAGTTAACTGATCACCTGAGCACTATAATTCCTCATTTTGAGTAGGGACCACGGTGTTGTTTCGGGTCCCTAGGAATTAATATCAGATTAGAGCCAATGTTTAGTAATCTGAAAGAGTCTGGATATTTTCTGTTTTCCAGTGTAGTATAAGTCTAATAAATACCCACATGTCCCTTTGGGTAGGCTCAGGGGAAGATTCACAGTATATACCTGCCATAATGCTGTAGAGTTCATCCTCAGGGGGACCTGGCCCTTTCAATTAAGGGGGTTTGGTCTTTGAATTGACTTAGTTCTGGAAATTGGAGGAGAAACCATGACTCTTCATTGTGGTGACTCAGATCGGGGTTTTGGCTTCGAGACCTGGACTTTCTTCTGTTACATACATCAAGTAATCCTTTGTCAGGCTGCCCATCAGTTTGGTTCATAGGGGTACCATGATTGATTAGCCACTGCCAAATACCCCTATGGGCAAAGGCATTCTGATTTCCAGAACATCCCTGCCCCCCATCATGGCAAATGTGTCCACCTGTCTTTGGGAGTTTAGTGCTGCTGCATGTCCTCTGGCTCTCCAGGATCCCATCATCACCACTAAAATCAGGGAAGCCCTTTCAATGATGATGTCGCCTATGATCTTACCTGGCCTACCTAGGAAAGCAAGCAATGACCTTTTTGAGGACGTGGGTGCTCCCCTCACTGACATATTTCTCAATGTCTTAGTATGGCAGTGTCTTCTGGGAAGAAATGTCTCACACAAACTTGTTACATGCAGGTGTTCAGCGGCAGATCTGTAGGTCACACAAATTCACTCTGATATTCCTACTTCCCTGAGTCTTTGGATCGTCGCCTCCAAATCATAGCAGGGAAGCTGTGGCATCTCCATCTCATTAAATGTGGGCCACTGTTGAGTCGCTGAGTCGCCGAGTTGCTGAGGCCAAGTTTCAAGTGAACTGCTAGTCACCTCCAGCTTCATAAGCTATCACATGGAATCCAGACTCTCTAGTAAGTATATCCGTGTCAATGGACATGACTCAATCCAGCGTTACATCCCACCCTCAGTGGTCGAACAGCCTTAGAATCCATTCCCACACATGTCTCCCAATTACACGCAACGTCTTGTAATTCTTTAGGTTTATAAGCTATTTCTCTCTGAATTATAGATATCCGAGTTACCTGTACCCTGGAACTTGCTGAGTTTTGACCCTAGTTATGGGTCCAGGGGCAATAGGAGTGATTGTGCTGGGTGTTGAGAGTGAGCATCCAACTCCAATGAAGTTATTACTATGGCATTTTCATGGAAAGTAAGACTAATCTCCTCAGACCCTGGAGGGTATACTACTTTCACTGGCAAGGAGGTTCAGAGTTACTTGGGAGTTCAAGATTATCAATTACTTCTGAATCCATGGAGATATTCCTATTCCGAGTTTCAGTGTCCCATTATTTCCCAATGAATGCCCTAGCCTGCGCATGAGAAACTTGGCTGGACTATGAATTCATGTGTAATACTGACTGAAATACCACTGAAATAAAAAATAGAGCAATGGTGCCCCATTATCACTACTACTAATCAACATTACACTTGACACTCAAGCTACACAATAAGCCACAAAATGGAAACAGACACATAAATAAGAAAGAGAAAAATACAAAATTATTGTCTGCAGTCAAAAAGATTTTCTAGATAGCAAATCTAAATAAATCAACTGAAAGACATTAAAATAAGCGAGGAAATAAGGCATCTACATCGATATGCAAAAATGAATAGACTTTCTACATACCATGCATTTACAAACATATCTAAGAATGTTTAGCATTGTTATACCAGCAAAACTTGGAAACAACCTGAATGTCCACTGGCAGAAGAATGGTTAACTAAATTTTGGTCCCTCAATGGGATATTATGTAGCAGTTGTACTGCTATTGGAAACAGTAAGACAAAGTATATTTTAAAAAAAACAAAACAGAGTCTGGAACAATATATATAGCATGATCCCATTTATGTCACAAATATTAATAAATAAATAAATGGATAGATAAATACTAAAGACATAAGTATTTAAGTACATACACAAGTATGTGTATCAAGGAAAAGATATGGAACAATTTGGAGTGATTACAAGAGCTTTCACTTTTTCACTTTTCAAAATCTGTGTATTTCTGTGCTGTCTCAAATTTTTCATTGAAAATATTTATGTATTGCTTGTGTTATTGGGCTGACGATGTAGGAAACACTATCTTCATCCATCCATTATCCATTTACTCACTGACTCATCTGATTGTTATTAAACACATGCTAACTGTCCATCTAACACTTGAACAAGGAATATGGTACATAATCCCTAAACTGCCTGGGAATAAGATCCCATTCCTAATAGCCTACCAGATTTTTGTTTTCAATAAAGCCCTGTGAGATAGCGTGTATAAATTATTTTCTCTAACCACAAATTTGGAATTATTTACTGAAAATTTATTAGCTTTCTCAAAGGTAAACTGAATTGTAAGCTAGAAATTTTTTCCTTATTCATCTAACAGGGATATTTTTTTAAAACTCCACTCAGCTTAGTTTCTTATTAGTTTTAGAAATACTAATTAAAACCATTTCAGTCATATATAATTCACACAAGAAGAAATAAGATGAGTAAAGAAATGTGGAACCCAAACCCATCAGAGGATGGAAAAGTTTTGGTGACCCACCTGCTGCTCTTTTTTAAGGAACATTTCAATCTCCAGATGAATCCTGTTCTCTTCTTCAGTTTTCAACCTCAGTTTCTGTGTCAACAATAAACCAATATCAGGAATTCTTGCCAGCAGGGTTCGGAATGAGAAGTTCTCAAGATCAGAGGTGTAGCTGTGACAGGATCTCGGTTTTCTTTACCAGCTGGGATCCCAAGAATCCTGCCATATTGCTCTAGGGCTGGCAAATCATTTCCTTCAACCCAGGTCATGTTCACGAACATCACTGGGCCATGTGTCAGGCATTGTGTGGGACACACGCCAGTGCCCAGGACAAAAGGACCACGACCTGCTTCCCTGGATAAAGTGATGTCAATTTAAGGAGAGAAACAACAGTTCGAGGACACAAGGTTCTCAGGCCTAGAAAAGGAAATTCCAGAGTGCAAGGAAAGTTTGTAGTCAGGGCCGTCTGACAAACCTGGGGCAGTAAGCTTTCAAATAAGTGGGGCCCAGAGAGAGCAGCCCTCCTCCCCACGGCTGACATGTTTGCACCTTCCCACCCACCTACTGTTCATTTAGCCATTGTGGCCTTCCTTTTCTAATGAGGGTCTGCCCCTTGTTTCTTTCTCCTGATATTTTCCATGGTGACTTTCCAGCTCCATAAATTTAGGTTTGAATGAAATTCAGCTCTCTTGATTTTATATTTCTTAATGGAGCAATAGAAGGTACCAGCTGGGCAGCAGCAAAAACCCACACTTAATAAGCATCTTGTTGGGGCGCCTGTGTGGCTCAGTCCGTTAAATGTCTGCCTTTGGCTCAGATCATGATCCCAGGTTTCTGGGATCTTGTCTCACATCGACCTCCTTGCTCAGTGGGGAGCCTGCTTCTCCCTCTGCCTCCCGCTCTCCCTCCGTTCCCCCTGCTTGTGCTCTGTCCCTCTTTCTCTCTCTGATAAATAAATAAAATATATAAAAACAAAATAAGCATCTTGTTTTGCCTGAATTACTAGGAGAAACGGCAAGTGGTTTTATAAAATAAGAATAAAGTGACCAAGGGAAGAAAGTACAACTGTATTTCAAAGTCATCACAAAACAACAGTGGATGTAGGCTACAGCCCATCGGAATCTCTGCCTGCAAACACACAAAACCTCATTCTGTTTTTATTTCTGCTCTCAAATATAAGAGCTGCAGGAAAGATAGAGCAAAGATCAAGATAATCTCCGCCTTCTTCCTCCTCTGTTAGCTGAGACAATGTGCAGAGTGACAGCTCGAATGCCGTGTACCGTGTTCACTCCTCATGTAGCAGTGATTACCTCTATCTCTTCCAGCAAAAGCTCCTCAGTTCTGTTACATTTCTTCTGGGTCTGGGAGATCTGCAGCTCAGTGTTTTTCTTCATATAGTGATTTTCCATGTTGGTTTTTGCCTTCATCTCTTGCAACTGGTCCTTGAGGTGAGCAATATATTCATTCCGACCCTGTAGAGGTAAAACCAAGTTTCTAAATTAAAATATATTCAGGAGGAGCCTGGGTGGCTCAGTCTGACTCTTGATTTTGGCTCAGGTCATGATCTCAGGGTCATAAGATGGAGCCTGGCATTGGGCTCTCTGCTCAGTAGGGAATCTGCTTGAGATTTTTCTCTCTCCCACTTCCTTACCCTCTGCCCCTCCCCCCAGCCTCTCTCTCTTTTTCTCTGAAGTAAATAACTCATTTTAAAAATAATAAAGCAAAAAAATTCATTCTACCTCCATTCAGTTCAGCCAATGGCTAAAACCTACCTTTTTTTTTTTTTAAAGATTTTATTTATTTGACAGAGAGAGTGAGATCACACGTAGGCAGAGAGGCAGGCAGGGAGAGAGAGGGGAAAGCAGGCTCTCCGCTGAGCAGAGAGCCCGATGCGGGGCTCGATCCCAGGACCCTGAGATCATGACCTGAGCTGAAGGCAGAGGCTTCAACCCACTGAGCCACCCAGGCGCCCCAAGCCTACCTTTTGTATCTATAAATCAACAAGAAACTGGATCTATTTTTTTATTATTGCACTATAGGAAAGTTAGCCAATAATCATGGACAGTATACATGAAAACGAAGGATAAGTAGTTCTAAGCATCAGGAATGGGAGATTTTTTTTCCTAGGTACACTATTTGGGTAGTCTGCTTTCCCAATACCCATTTCCCATTACCATCTCATTTTGGTAGAAAGAGCACTGGCCTAAAAGATTAAAAGACCTGTCTTCCCACCCAAGCCCCCAATAGCTGTGTTAACCTGGCCAAGTCAGTTAAACTCTGCAGGTCTTACCCTCTATAAAAAACAACAACATTAATATCTGCCCTGTCTGGAATATCTCAGCAAGTGATTATAAGGAATTAATTAAGAATATGTAAAAACTCTTTGCAGGTCACAAAGTGCTTGGCAATTTTACGGTTTCAATATTCATTTAAAAATTATTCACTCAGTACCATACTAAGTTAAATAGTGAAGACCTAATAGATGCTGTCCTTGCCCTCATAGAGCTTAGGGTCTAGTGATAGAGATGTGATTAACAAACTCTTTGAGGCGCCTGGCTGGCTCAGTTGGTGCAACATGTACCTTGTGATCTCAGGGTAATGAGTTCGAGCCCACACTGGGTGTAGAGATTACTTAAAAATAAATTCTTAAGGGGTGGCTGGGTGGCTCAGTCAGTTGGGCAGCTGACCCTTGACTTCAGCTCAGGTCATGATCTCAGGGTCGTGAGATCGAGCCCCATGTGGGGCTCCCTGCTCAGCGGGGAGCCTGCTTCAGGATTCTCTCTCCCTCTGCCCTTCTGCCAGCTTGCATTCTCTCCCTCTCCCTCTCTCTCAAATAAATAAATAAATCTTTTTAAAAATTAAATAAATTAAATCTTAAAAAAGAAAGCAAACTTTTTTAAAGGCACAAAACACTATTAAAGAATAGGACAGGGGCGCCTGAGTGGCTCAGTGGGTTGAAGCCTCTGCCTTCAGCTCTGGTCATGATCTCAGGGTCCTGGGATTGAGCCCCACATCAGGCTCTCTGCTCAGCAGGGAGCCTGCTTCCCTCTCTCCCTCTGCCTGCCTCTCTGCCTACTTGTGATCTCTCTCCTCTTTGTCAAATAAATAAATAAAATCTTAATAAAAAAATAAAGAATAGGACAACAGGCCACTGGAGGGAGTACCCAGGGAGGCCCACATTATATCAGGTAGTCTATAAGGGATTCTCTGAGAAGGGAACGTTAAATCTGACACCTGAATGATAAGTATGTATGTCACATGAAAAATGGGATCAAGGAGGAGTCTAAGGAAAAGGAAAAGTAAGTGACCAAGTCCTGAGGCAGCAAAAACCTGGATACGTTCCAAGAACTGAAAGAAAACTCCAGAGACTATCCCGGCAAGGGTTGAGAGTAGAACAAGGTAAGCTTGGAGAGGGAGGTAGGACAGACCATGTAGGACCTCCACTCGTATGGAGTTTGAATTATAATCCAAGGGTTATGGGAGGCCTCGGAAGGGTTTGGGTTGGGGAGGTAACATCTGATTGTTTGAGAAGAATCAGATACTGCAAGAGTAATTTCACAGAGAGATGATCGACTAGCTGACAGCACAACAAGCAAACACAATTAGTAATGAAAACACACTGCTTTAGTCAGAGATCTCCATATCTCTAAATACCAACCAACTTTAGCGTTACCATGTAAACTGGGGGGAATTAGTTCTAAGCATTAGAAGAAGAAACAGCAGAAATGGGTCAAGATCATCCACGATGAAAAGCAAACATAGTTTAGAGGGTCATAGGCTCCTGAAACTAGTCAGACTTTCTTCAAGTCATTTGGTCTGACTATTTGGTGTGACTCTACGGAATCATTCCAATTACTCAGTAGTTATTCCACCAGTACCAGAGCCCCTCCAAGGAGATGATTTTCTCTGGCCAAGAACATGTTACAAGCCCCGCTGACTAGTACATCACAGTACTCGTTAACCTCTTACAAGTTGTAGGATTGTGGGCAATTTACTTAACCCAAGGCCTTTCTCAACTGTAAAATCCTGCCAGTGCCTTGCACAGCTTAGCTACTCAATAAGTGTTCATTAAATGCATTTTAAGAGAAGTGTTTTTGGGGGCGCCTGGGTGGCTCAGTTGGTTGAGCGGCTGCCTTCGGCTCAGGTCATGATCCCGGAGTCCCGGGATCGAGTCCCATATCGGACTCCTGGCTCTGCGGGAAGTCTGCTTCTCCCTCTGACCTTCTCCCCTCTCCTTCTCAGTCTCTCTAATAAATAAATAAAAAAATATTAAAAAAAAAAGAGAAGTGTTTTTTGGCTCACTTTTTCCCTTCTTTCTACACTCCCCTCCCTTTTCCCATCTCTTCCCATTTTGCTCTCCTCCTCCCTTCTAATTCAAGCTGTATGGCGGTCAGCAATAAAGTCTGGATTTCTAGGAAGACTTGAGTTAGAGCAAAATGTGACGGCTTTACTTCCTCATTGGAAGTATATTCCTTTATACCTTCCTAACCACTTACTCTTTCTTTGAGTAAGGCCCTGGTTTATACACTACTTAGGTCCAGAAAACCTTTTCTAGAAAACCTCAACCCATATAAGTAACTGCAGTTTTGTCTCTCACAGAATCTAATGATGTTGAACAGTTAGGTATTCATTAAAATAGTATCAACAACAACAACAACAAAATAAAATAGTATTAACACACAGATATACCTTCAAAAACTCAAGAAAATGTTCTTTTTTTTTTTTTTTTAAAGATTTTATTTATTTATTTGACAGAGAGAGAGAGAAAGATCTCAAGTAGGCAGAGAGGCAGGCAGAGGAAGAGGGTGAAGCAGGCTCTCCGCTGAGCAGAGAGCCCAATGTGGGGCTCGATCCCAGGGCCCCGAGATCATGACCTGAGTCAAAGGCAGAGACTTTAAACCACTGAGCCACCCAGGCACCCCTCAAGAAAATGTTCTGATCAGTATTCTTTATCAAGCCAAATAATGAGTCTTTCAGAGTAAAAATACGAAGATCAGAAATGCAGAGTTAAAACTCTAGGAGTTTCTGCCTCTGGCAAGCAAAAGGTATTACGTTATGTAACTTAATAAGGTCTTAAAACGTTGGTCTACAATTTCCCTGTGCCAAGCCAGGGATTGGTATTAGGGCTGTTGCCATGGGCCTCAGATCATTCCTTCTTTTCTGCACAACTTGCAGCTTCCTCTGGTAACCGGGTGGGAACAGAGGAAGTTATAAAATGACAGGCTAGCGATGGCAAAATCATGACCAAGGCATACTAAGTGTACTGCAGTATCATTCCATATCTTCATCTTCCCAGGCTGCAAAAAAAAAAAAAGAGGCAGCCTAGAAGCAGGGGGCTACAGGCCAAGGGTTATCCTGAGTTGTAGGAGTTCCTTTTGAGATTCTCACTACAAAGAGATCGGCCCTCACCACAACCCACCAGCATAACCCCGGTCGTCCTCGTCCGGGGTGTCTGCAGCCATCCCCGTGATCAAGGTCTGTGGGCTGATGCAGCATATCTGTGGGGTTTTGTAGCAGACCAAACTTGACTCACAAATCCCCAAACTGCCTTCAGATCTGTACTCGTTATTTGAAATCAGAGGAGCATGATTTAGTAATGGAAACAAGCAGTCAGCCAAATATAATTAACAAACCTCCGACGGCTGCCACAAAAGTGCGAGCCAAGGATTTTAATGGTAGCATCTGTTTTCAAATTTGAACACAAAGTAGAGATGAGGGTTTGGTTAGAGGGAAAAAGGAAAATGGGAATGTGGTCTATTTAAGGGGCAAAAGCCACAGGAAAAAATACAATTATGTATTAAGTTAACATCTGTATTTGGCTATACAATATAGTGGCTGATTCTAGAACACTCTCTGAATAAACTCTGAGCTACACAGTCCCCCATTCTAAGATGCAGGTGAAACAAGTCCAGACTTCTAAAGTTTCAGGCTCCAATACCACCCATTCCTTCATTTCCATTTGAACAATTCCCTTTCTAATTGTACCAATTTCCTCTTCCCTTTTTAAATAAAATTTCCGTATACCTCACTGTCTTGACTGATTTCCTCTGAGTAAACTCCTTCAAATGTAATGCCTAATACTATACACAATATTATAAACGTCTAACTACAACAGAGGACAAGGGAGTATATTTTTTTCCCTGTTGTATAAACACTATAGAGTGCCACAAACTGCAGTAATCAAAACAAAGAGGAAGCACTTCAAATGCTTCTCACAAGACTGGTCATGATTGTCATGGTTTCTGAGGACAATTCAGTGGAAGCAGCACTGTAAAAGGGTGACTCTGCGAAGTCTACAGATGATGGGAAGGCAGACACCTTTTAAAAATGCTATTACTGGGGTGCCTGGGTGGCGCAGTTGGTTGAGCGGCTGCCTTCGGCTCGGGTCATGATCCCGGAGTCCCGGGATCGAGTCCCACATCGGGCTCCCAGCTCCATGGGGAGTCCACTTCTTACTCTGACCTTCTCCCTTCTCATGTTCTCTCTCACTCTCTCTTTCCTAATAAATAAATAAATAAAATCTTTAAAAAAAAATGCTATTACTACAGGGTGTCTGGGTGGCTCAGTCAGTGAAGCGTCTCACTTTGGCTCAGGTCATGATCTCAGGGTCCTGGGATGGGGCTTCATGTTTGGTGGGGAATCTGCTGGCCCCCTGCTTGTGTTCCTTCTCTCTCAAATAAATAAATAAATAAATAAATAAATAAATAAAATCCTTTTTTAAAAAAATGCTGTTACTACCACAAAAAGTGTAAGACCCTAACCTCAGGGATTCATGTTATAACCTGGCTAAGCCTCTAATGAAACTACTGAAGACAAGTTAGGTCTTTACAATTCCCAACTTCTAAGAGTCTTCTAAACAAAATTAGGCCTTTCGTTTAACTTTCGCCTCCTCTTGGAGTCAGTTCAGTATTCTAATAATCAATAGGGTCTTGAATTCTGATGTCTATTATCATATACCAGCTTTGAGTTGCTTGCAAATTAGCAAACATGCCTTCTATATCTTCATTTACTTCTTTAATCCATTTTGAAGCCCAAAGATCATCAGAATCAGTTCAACCTATTGTGGGCAGTATTCACTCTATATCTAGCCCCCCCCCAAAAGGAAATTAGAGTCATCAAAGAGTACAAAAAGCTGAGGGGCTAAGTGAAGAAAAGAACTGGGTAACATGCAGAAGTTAATAATAGTGTGGCCAGAGAAAAACCAAAGTATGATTTGGAGGATGGAGTAGTTCAGGCCTGTTTCAAAATACAATGCAGGGTGCCTGGGTGGCTCAGTCGGTTAGGTGTCCGACTCTTGATTTCAGCTCAGGTCATGATCTCAGGGTCCTGAGATTGAGCTCTGCTCAGTAGGGAGTCTGTTAGAGATTCTCTCCCTCTGCCATTCCCCCCGCCCCCCACACACATACTCTCTCTCTCAAATAAATAAATCTTTAAAAAAAAAATGATACAGGGGCACCTGGGTGGCTCAGTTGGTTGAGCGACTGCCTTCGGCTCAGGTCATGATCCTTGAGTTCTGGGATCGAGTCCCACGTCGGGCTCCCAGCTCCACAGGGAGTCTGCTTCTTCCTCTAACCATATCTCCTCTCATGCTCTCTCTCACTTTCTCTGTCTCTCAAATAAGTAAATAAAATCTTTAAAAAAAAAATGATACATAGCTTCTGCATAGCACTGAGCTTTCCAAAGTACAGTCAGTGACCATGGATCGCAATGGGATTGCTGAATGAAGAACCAAAAGCTGAGGAATTAGTAGTGCTACAGTTGGCTTAGGGCCACCCAGGCTAGACATTCATATGAATCTGGATCTAAGAAACATTAGGCTTACAGGGCATCCAGCTTTGTGCCCTTTGGGTCCTTCTGTAACCAGTCAAAATGATAGAGTGGGTTCATATCCTTCATTGTTACTACATTTAACCTCAATTATCAGGGCAAAGCAGAAGTAAGTGAAGGACTCTTCTTTATCAGCCAACCTTCTCCTTGAAGGCATATCTATACACATCTATATGTATATATATTTTATTATATTATTGTATATAAATAAATATATACATCTAAGTTATAAATTATATTTATTTATATTTATATATAATTATATATTTTTATATATTTATATAAATATATAAATTCAAGGGAAATGAGAAGCCCTAGACCCAGGAGAAAAATAAATCCTCTGTGGCATCCTGTTTTGACAATATCTCCCCAATCTTAAACACCTCAGTGGCAGCTTCATCACTGTAAAGGTTTATGGTACATGCTGGAGGCAGCAGGATGAGGTAAGGGTAATCGTTTAAAGAAACTCCAGGTCAACCTAAAGCCACAGGTCTGGAGCAGATTACATATAGCCTAAGAAGCACAACAACAAAGGTCACAGACCCAGAATTTCAACATGGTCCAAACCCTGACCCCCAGGGACAAGGGAGAAGTCTTACATGATGAGCCTCCCCCATGTACATGACACCCATTGATGGTGTTTGCCCAGAGAAGCGTGGCTTCCAAGGCCCTCCATAATCTGTCGCCATCTCCCATTCTAGGTTCATCTATGTTATTCTCTCCCTTTCTCTCCAAACTTCAGCAGCTCTAAATTGGCCTTCTTCTACTTCCTTGTATATCCCAAGTTCTGTCTCCTAACTGAATATTTAGAAGTTCAACTTTCACTATTGCCAATAAGCTCCTATCAGTATGATCCTCAGACAGCTAGAAACTATAAACTCTGGACTCAATACAAAAGGCAATTACATGAAAACATTGGAGTGTACAAAATCAGGCAGATTTTGGAGGCAGGAGACACATGTAAGAGGGCTGCAGCATGTGCTGAGTTACCAACTTTCCATGACCTTGATTAGACCACAGTCAGCTCTACAGGGTGGGGGGTGGCGGTGGATTGTGTAAAGCAGTGAGAACCTGAAGTCTTTCGAAAGAAACACTGAAGTCTTTCCATACTGAAGAACCAGAAAACAGACTTTTTGACAGCAACACCCAAATAGTTTTCAATAAAACCATTGAAAGAGGAAGCTTAACATTTGGTATATAAATTCTGTCCAAATCTTTGGCTGACTCCTGAGGCACACTGGTGCCAGGAAGGATGCACACAGCCCCGCCAAGGAGAAAAGGAAATGAACTGAGATGAGCTACTGCCCGATGTAGGTGGGAGTTTTTAGTTTTAATTTAACCAAGTAAACTGACCACTAAAACAAAAATGTCAGTACACATTGGGGGATAGAACAGAATGCAGAGTCTCTACAACATAATAATCACGCTATTCAGGACACATTCCAAAATTATTCCATATTGAAGAAAAAGAAAACTATGAACCATTCTCAAGAGAGATTAACCTTAAAATGCCAAATGTGGGAATTAGCAGACAAGGATTTTTTTTTTAAGATTTTCTTTTTAAGTCATCTCAACACCCAACATGGGGCTTGAACTCACAACCCTGAGATCAAGGGTTGTAAGCTCTATCAACTGAGCCAACCAGGCATCCCGGTAGAAAAGGATTTTAAACAAAGCGCAATAAAGAGCAATATGCTCATAATAAATAAAAACAAGAAATCTCAGCAGAGAAATAGAACTCTAAAAAAAGAGCTAAATGGAAATTCTAAAACTAATTATCTAAATTTTAAAAGAAAAAAAGTACTAGAAGGGCTTAATAGTAGAATGGAGATGATGGCAAGTCAATGAATTTGAAGATAGACAAATAGAAATTATTCAATCACATGAACAAAGAGGAAAAAAAAATTAAGATTTATTTATTTATTTGACAGAGAGATCACAAGTAGGCAGAGAGGCAGGCAGAGAGAGAGGAGGAAGCAGGCTCCCCGCTGAGCAGAGAGCCCAATGTGGGGCTCAATCCCAGGACCCTGAGATTATGACCTGAGCCGAAGGCAGAGGCTTGAACCCACTGAGCCACCCAGGTACCCCGAGAAAAATTTTTTTAAGAAACAGAAAGTCCAGGGAAAGTCCAAATAGGTATAATTGGAATTCTAGTAGGAGGAGTGCAAGCAAATGGAACTTTAAAACTATCTGAAAACATACTGGGTGGGGCGCCTGGGTGGCTCAGTTGGATAATCGCCTGTCTTTGGCTCAGGTCATGATCCCAGTGTCCTGGGTCAATCCCACATCAGGGGCCTTGCTCAGCGGGAGTCTTCCTCTGCTGCTCCCCCTGCTCATGCTCTCTACCTTTTAAATAAATAAAATCTTTAAAAAAAAAAAGTATGAGGGCCCCTGGGTGGCGCAGTTGGTTGAGCGACTGCCTTTGGCTCAGGTCATGATCCTGGAGTCCCGGGATCGAGTCCCACATCGGGCTTCCAGCTCCATGGGGAGTCTGCTTCTCACTCTGACCTTCTCTCTCTCACTCTCTCTCTTTCCTGATAAATAAAAAATCTTTAAAAAAAAATTAAAAAAAAAAAAGTATGAACGTTTCCAAATAGCTAAGCAAAAGCTGATACTAACCTGTATTTTGTAACTTTCTAAACTGCTAATAGTGTTAGAAATCCTAATAGAACTAATTTCTAACTGCCCACAGTGTAGCCCAAGCATTGTTTTGTAAGGTTATTGCTTAAAACTGGGTTTGCATTTTCTTATAGAGGTAACTTAGATAACAGCTTAGGTCCTAACAACCATAAAAGCCCATTAAATCCACTCTGTACTTGAAATATAATACAGATGACATTATCAAGCCTAACCATCATGTACAAGGAGGTTTGTAATGTGCTTAATGTCCCATCTGGGACTACAGTCTCGCAGCTGGGATGCTGGAATACGAGAGACTGCCTGAGACAAGGTCTCCTGTAGGGAAGGGCTAGGTGGTACGATTGAGTGGGATGGGAGGAATTGAAGGAGCAGAACAGGGGTGGCACCTTTTGCTTACACCCGCCTTCTTGTGTGTGGCCCCCGCAGAACCTGGCTCTGGGAGGGTCTGAGTGTGGCTCAGCCCCCCTTGAGCTAATTGGCCCAGACCGCCTGTGGGTTGGTTTGGGTTAGCCAATAGGAACGCAGAACCCCTGACCAGGAAAGAATATAAACCCCGCCTTTTCTCCTGCCAAACTTGCGGGCCAATTCTGGCCAGGGTGATAGGCTAGTTCAAACAGTTACTAAGCAACTTTCTGTGTGTTACAATCTCATTGGCCACTGGCCCCTCTAAAACTGTTGCATTTTTTGAAACTCGCTCTTTCTCTACACCACGCTGCTGCGTCAGTGGGTGTGGGAGACAGAGCTCAAGCTAGCTTGAATAAAGGGCTCTTTTGCTTTTGCATCAGACTCGGCTCCCTGGTGGAATTTGGGGATCTCAAAATCTGGGCATAACAGAATAAGGACAGACTAAGCATTCCAGAGGGCTGGGCTCTCCCTGAGTTCTACTGTGGATTTATTTACATATCCCAGTTAACTCTCTAGTTACTCTCTATATATACTCTTTTTAGTAAAGGCATCCCAGGAGAAACAACAATCTCTCACTTGTAGTTTTTCTTTGCTTAAGAAAGATGGATTCTATGTAACTGTTTTAGCTCAATAACTTCAGATGTTGGCCAGGTGATTCTTACCTGCACTTCAGCTTGCCGCTCTCTTTTGACATTAAGTAGCTGTTTTTGAAGAGATTTTATCTGTTTTTTCCCTTTTTCTTCCCTAGAAGAAATAAAAATGATTTGTTTAGAGGGGTGCTTCTCAAACTCTAGTGTGCACAAGGCTCACCCTCAATTAAAAACCAGATTCCTGGGCGCCTGGGTGGCTCAGTTGGTTGAGCAACTGCCTTTGGCTCGGGTCATGATCCCGGAGTCCCGGGATCGAGTCCCATATCGGACTCCCGGCTCTGCGGGAGGTCTGCTTCTCCCTCTGACCTTCTCCCCTCTCATTCTCAGTCTCTCTCTCTCTAAAAAAAAAAAAAAAAAAACCAGATTCCTGGGCTCTACCCCTAGAGATTCCGATGCGGTAGGTCCGGGACAGGGCCCTGGAATTCACACTGCTAACACGTTCTCGGATGTTGCCAGTGGTGCTGGCCCATGGAACACACTGTCAGTCACCCTTTACAGAACCCTGTGATTTGTTTTAGTAAACCAGAAAGGGACTTTTTGGTTTATCAGTTGTATCTCAAATAGCTGCTGCTGAGAAAAAGCTAAGAGGAGGAGAAACAGGAAAAGGGAAAGGAAGGGCAGGTCATTGTCTTCTATGTAACCTTCCCTCTCCCACTTGGGATCAGTTCAGCTTTGAGTCCAAGGCTCCCTCCACCTTTTCTCTCACATGGGTGTTTCCCCTGATAAAGTCTTTGCATGAATAGTCTCATCTTGGCATCTCTCAGGAGACATGACTTAACACACTTGCCATGGGCACGCAAACAGTAAATGGCAAAGCAGGATTCAAATTCAGTACAATCTGAAGGAGAACGTAACTACTTTAGGTTTCTGTTTGCACTCAGAAACAGAATTCTGCTTATCTCTAGTAATGCCATTATCTAGATTTAAAGAAAAACAAAATTAACAAAGCAATATAATAAATAAAATGATGTAAGAATAAACAAAACAAAATAAAAACTGCCTTAGCTCAGGCCGCCATTACGAAAATATCAGATTGGGTGGCCTATAAGTAACAGAATTCATTTCTCACAGTTTGAAGGCTGGGGAGTCCAAGATCTAGGTGCCATCAGAATCAGTGTCTGGTGAGAAAAATTTCCTGGTTCACAGACGGCCATTGTCACTTGCATCTTTATATGATGGAAGGGGAGAAGAAGCTCTCTGGGTTCTCTTTTATATGGGCATTAATCTCATTCATGAGGCCTCCACCCTCATGACCTAATCACTTCCCAAAGGTCCCACCTTCTAATATTATCAGATTGAGGGTTAGGATTTCAACATATAAATTGGGGGCAGGGGTGGGGTACACGAACATTCGGTCTATAGCAACAACCAAAACATCTTACCACTAAATAGTATCTAAATAAGTATTGCTATTCAGGAATGTTTAGTAAGCAAGTACTTAGGTAGAATCTTGAGATTGAGATTGTCGTTGCCAAACTATAGATTATGTAATTCCCATTTACAGATTGTAAGAAAGAGATAAGAGAGATGTGAGATATTTATCTCTAATAATAAATTCAGAACCCTAGGGTAGATTCAGTTAAATAAGTGTTACTTATAATAGAAGCTAGAAATTAGTGGAATATTGCCTTCAAAATTATGAGAGATGATTTTCAACCTAGAAATCTGTACCTAGGGCAACACTTTTGGGTCCCCTCCCTCTTCAAGGCTTTGTACCCTCAATAAACTCTGCTTTGCTGCCCACCAAAATAAATAAATAAATAAAATAAAAATAAAAATCTGTACCTAGTCAAATTGCTAATAAAACATGAGGACAGGGACGCCTGGGTGGCTCAGTTGGTTAAGCTGCTGCCTTTGGCTCAGGTCATGATCCCAGGGTCCTGGGATCGAGTTCCACATCGGGCTCCTTGCTCAGCAGGGAGCCTGCTTCTCCCTCTGCCTCTGCCTGCCACTCTGCCTGCTTGTGCTCTCTCTCCCTCTCTCTCTCTCTGACAAATAAATAAATAAAATCTTTAAAAAAAAATGAGGACAGAAAAAGATATTTCAGACATGTGAGATCTTAATATATGTAACTTCCATGCACCCTTTGTTCAAGAAGTTACAGAAAGACATGCTCCAACAAAATGGGGGATTCACACAAAAAAGAGGAAGAATGGGGATCTAGAAAACAAGATCAAAAGGAAATCTCAGGAGATAAAGGGAAGGCCCAGAACCATAGCAATGCAGGCCCTAGGAGCAACGGCAACAAATAGGAGGAAAAAAAAACAAAAACAAGAAATTTTCAAAAGGAAAAGGAAGGAAGGAAGGAAGGAAGGAAGGAAGGAAGGAAGGAAGGTCTTAATATGTATGTCTACACTTAAAGAGCTCCAGGGCTCTGGTGAAGAGCTGGGTGCTAGATTTGGAACAGAAATGTCAAAACAGGCTAACCAAAAAATGGCAAGATTTCACTCTAGGAGAAAAAAAGCTGTTCAAGAAGAAAATTTAATCATTATATATATACTGTACATCCCACCTGTGAACTATTTACACATAATAATCATCATCAAAATACTAAGTATTAATTTAATAAAAGATGATGCTCTAACTACTCTAGGGGCATGGAAAAACCCACTAGATTACATCTAAAACTATATTCCCACCGGTGTTGTTTGCCATAAAGAAGATAACTGCCCAGTGTGAGAAATGAAAAATGGTATACTATTGACTTTTTTAAAGATTTTATTTATTTTTCAGAGAGAGAGAGAGAGAGTACAAGCAGAGGGAGAAGCAGGTTCCCTGCTGAGCAAGGAGCCCGACGTGGGGCTCGATCCCAGAATCCTGGGATCATGACCTGAGTCGAAGGCAGACACTTAACTGACTGAGCCACCAGGTGTCCCCATATACTACTGATTTGGAGGTAAACATTTCTTATATGTTTATTGGCCTATCATGTGTCCCCTTCGGTGAACAGTCTTTTCCTATCATTTTTAAATATGCAAAATCAAACAATGTCTCATCTCTCTGCATCAGACTATGCTTTGATTCATCATCACAATGAAAGGAAATTTCAGCACACTAAGAGATAAAGATCAGTCAGCCCGCTTTTTATTCTCTATCAAAAGCAATGCCCAATTACAACAGCAATGAGGGGATGGCTGGGTCAGTTAAACTATTCTGTATAAACTGGAATGGTGGATGCATGTCACTCCACATTTGTCAAAACCCATAGAATATATACCACAAAGAATGATCCCCGATGCAATGTATGGACATTAGTTAATAATAATATATCAATATTGGCTCATCGATGCTAACAAATACACTGCATTAATGTAAGATGTTAGTAATAAGGGGAACTCTACTTTCTGCTCAGTTTTTCTGTAAACCTAAAACTGAAGTCTATTTTAAAAAAATCAATGCCCAGACAATACTCACATAGTATTTCGGTTATGTACACCTTTCTGCCGCAAATGGGAATAGTGCTGGTGTGGTTTGCGCATTATTAGTGACCTATATTATTCAGCTGAGTTCCAATGAGGAGCATCCAGGTTATGGCTTCAGCAAGAGGGGGCGCTGTTCTGGTTCCTCTTGTTTGCCTTTCTAGAGTAGAGACTGAGTGACCATGACGAAATTGATACCTCGCACATCTTGACCAAAATCCTAAAAGGCCTTAAAATCTGACAAATGTTCTCCTTTCTTTTGCTTTGAAAAACAACATGGTCTGTCTCCCCTGAATAATAATTGAAGTGGGATACATAGTCAAAAAAAAAAAAAAAGTGAGGGCTGGCTGGAGGGCTCAGTCAGAAGTGCATGCCACTCTCGATCTCGAGGTTGTGAGTTTGAGGCCCACGGTTGGGAATAAAGACTACGTTACAAAAAAAGGGAGAATGATACTTAACCAAAAGGGGTTTAATCAGAGGATTTTTACACGTTATTAATTCTTACTCAGGGGCAGATATGCACACATCTCACAGGTAGAATGCATACTTTAGGCATGCATTTTACAGCCTCTGCTGCTGGAAAAATCATTTCATGGCAGGCCCTATGTGAGGCTTTCCCCAAGACTCACTCATTACACTTATCATTTACCCATTTTTCTATTTACATACTTGTATTTTTCTTATTATTTTGTAAGACTTTATTGTTAGTGAAGATCATTTCCACCAAGAGAAGCTTCATTTAAAACTAAACAGAGGAGCTGAGAAGAGATGGATGGAGAGTGAATACTAATGAGTACTAATGAACTTTTTTTTTGGAATGATGAGAATGTCCTGGAATTAGATAGTGGTGATGATTACACAACTGTGAATATATCAAAACCCACCAAATTGTACACTTTAAAAGGATGAATGTTATGGTATTGGCAAAGACTCCCTTCTTGACCAAACTAATCAGGTTCCTCTGAGCCTTCTTCTCTACTAGGCATGACCTTGGCCCCTGTCCTTGCCTTCAGCCTGCATAGCCCAGTTTAGCAAGATTTCTGCTAAGTCAGTTTAGAGAGAATCCACTATCTTTGACATTACCCTGGATATCTGATCAAATTCCTCACCCCTATCCTTGATATCTAAGCCTTTGGTCTGCTTCCAGCTAGAATCCTATTAAATTAGTTTACCAAGAATCTCCTCTTTATGTCTCTTGGTAATTTTCCATCCACTGACCCCTCACTGTTCTCACTGGCTCGAAATCCTCAGCTGCCTTTACTGTATTCAGAGTTGAGCCTAATATTTCTCCCCATTACAGCAGTCCTGAATAAAGCCTTCCTCACCATTTTAACATGCCTGAGTAATTTCTTTAATTTAAATTTAATAATTTCTTTAATAATAATTTGTATAAAAAATTATACAAATTTTACCTTATAAAGCTCTTATTCAAGGAACTAAATAGAAAATCTTGTCTCTCTTATATCTAACACTAGGTATGTGATTTAAAAAGTGTCAATCACACAATAGTTAAAATACTAAGCAATTTGTTACTGATTTGCCCAAATCTAGATAGAATTTTCCAACTTTAATAAATCTAAATTGATGGCTATCTAATTGGAAGAAAAATTAAATGAAGAAATTATCATACATAATCACATATGTAAAATCCATCACTGGCAAACTGTCTATGTTATTATTTTCTCCCTTCCGAATAGTGGTACATGTATTTCTTTTTTATTTTTCTTACTTGATTAGCTTTTTTTGAAATTACTAAGTAACAAAATGCACTCACAATGTTAAGTTTATAATAGTAGCTCTTATTATTATTAGACAGTATATGCCAGGGACTATCCCAAATGCTTTACATGTATTAATTAATCTAACCATCAAAATATCCCTAGTACAGAATTTATTACCAATTATAAGGTGCAGAGGAAGAGAAAATAACTTAAGGAAAAACGATTCCTGTGCAAACAAGATAAACACTCTCATTTGAGTATTCAGGGTTCATATAAAAAGAATTTTATCATGATCCCCAAATGATTTGATTGTGTTCAATTTCTTAGAATATGAAAATCTTTGGAATTAGTTGAAGGCTCTGGAAAAGGAAACTTCTCTTGGCATGTTTTTTATTATCACCTGCTATTGTTCAGGGATTTTCAGTGACTACAGTCTTAAGACAGGTTACCATAAAGGTATCCAAATTGGTAAGGAAGAAGTAAAACTTTCACTTTTGCAAACGACATGATATATATACATCTCAAACCCAAAAGATTCCACCAAAAAACTGCTACACCTGCTAAACAAACTTAGTGCAGTTGCAGAATACAAAATCAATGTAGAGAAATCTGTTGCATTTCTATACACCAATAATGAAGTAACAGAAACAGAAATTAAGAAAACAATCCCATTTATAACTGTACCAGAAATAACAAGATAACTAGTCACAAACCTGACGAAAGAGATGAAAATCCTGTACTCTGGAAAGTATAAAACACTGATAAAAAGAAATTGAAGACAATTCCAAGAAATGGAAAGATATTCCATGCTCATGAATTAGAAGAACAAATCTTGTGAAAATGTCTATACTATCCAAAGCAATCTACATATTTAATGCAATCCCTATCAAAATACCAACTGCATTTTTCACAGAACGAGAACAAACAATCCTAAAATTTGTATGGAATCACAAAAGACCCCAAATAGACACAGCAATCTTGAAAAAGAAAAGCAAAGCTGGAATCATCACAATTCTGGACTTCTAGTTATATTACAAATTTGTAGTAATTAAAATAGGATGGTAGTGGCACAAAAACAGACACATAGATCAATGGAACAGAATGGAAAATTCAGAAATAAATCCACAATTATATGGCCAATCTTCAACAAAGCATGAAAGAATACCCAATCAGAAAAAGATAGTTTCCTTTGGGGCACCTGGGTGGCTCAGTTGTTAGGCATCTACCTTTGGCTCAGGTCATGATCCCAGGGTCCTGGGATCGAGCCCCAAATCGGGCTCTCTGCTCGGCAGGAAGTCTACTTCTCCCTCTCCCACTCCCTCTGCTTGTGTACCCTCTCTCGCTATGTCTCTCTCTGTCAAATAAATAAATAAAATCTTTTTAAAAAGAAAAAGATAGTTTCTTTAACAAATGTTGGGAAAACTGGACAGCAACAAGCAAAAGGAAGAAACTGGATCACCTTCTTACACCATCTACAAAAATAAATTCAGAATGGATTAAAGACCTAAATGTAAGACCCAAAACCATAAAAATCCTAGAAGAAGGCACAGGCAGTAACTTCTCTGACATTGGCTCTGGCAACTTTTTCTAAATAGGTCTCCTGAGGCAAGGGAAACAAAACCAAAAATAAAGTATTGGGACTGCATTAAAAAAAAAAAAAAAAGTTTCTTCAAAGTGATGGAAACAATCTAGAAAACTAAAAGGCAATCTACAGAATGGGAGAAGGTATTTGCAAATGACATATCTGATAAAAGGTTGGTACCCATAATAAAGAACTTATAAAACTCAACAGCCCCCCCCCAAAAAAAAAAACCAAAACTCAACACCCAAAAAAATAATCCAGTTAAAAAATGGGAAAAAGAGGGACGCCTGGGTGGCTCAGTTGGTTGAGCAGCTGCCTTCGGCTCAGGTCATGATCCCAGCGTCCTGGGATCAAGTCCCGCATCGGGCTCCTTGCTCGGCAGGGAGCCTGCTCCTCTCTCTCTGCCTCTGCCTGCCTCTCTGCCTGCTTGTGTTCTCTCTCTGTTAAATGAATAGATAAAAATATTTAAAAAAAAAAAAGTGGGCAAAAGACATGAACAGGCATTTCTCCAAAGACATACAGATGGCCAACAGACACATGAAAAGATGTTCATCAAAACCTAGCATCAGTGAAATGCAAATCAAAACTATAATGAGGTATCACTTCACATCTGTCAGAATGGCCAAAATCAACAACACAAGAAACAACAGGTGTTGGTTGAGGTTGTGGAGAAAAAAGGAACCATTTGCACTCTTGGGGAAATGCAAACTGATGCACCAACAGAAAACAGTATCGAGGGGCACCTGGGTGGCTCAGTTGTTAAGCACCTGCCTTCGGCTTGGGTCATAATCCCAGGGTCCTGGGATCAAGCCCTGCATCGGGCTTCCTGTTCAGCAGGAAGCCTGCTTCTCCCTCTCCCACTCCCCCTGCTTGTGTTCCTTCTCTCACTGTGTCTCTCTCTGTCAAATAAATAAAATCTTTAAAAAAAAAAAAAACAGTATCAAGTTTCCTCAAAAAGTTAAAAACAGAACTACTCTATAATCCAGTAATTGCACTACTAGAACACAAAAACACTAATTCAGAGAGATACATGCACCTTTATGTTTATAGCAGCATTATTTACAATGGCCAAGATATGGAAGCAGCCCAAGTGTACATCAATTGAAGAACGGGTATAGAAGATGTGGTATATATAAAATGGACTATTATTTGGCCATAAAAAAAAGAATGGAATCTTGACATTTGCAACAACATGGATGGAGCTAGAGAGTATAATGCTCATAAGCAAAATAAGTCAGTCAGAGAAAGACAAATACCATAGGATTTCATTCATACGTGGAATTTAATAAAACAAGTAAGCAAAGAAAAAAAGAGAGACAAACTAAGATACAGACTCTTTTTTTTTTTTTAAAGATTTTATTTATTCATTTAACAGAGAGAGAACACAAGCAGGCAGAGAGGCAGGCAGAGGCAGAGAGAGGAGCAGGCTCCCTGAGGAGCAAGGAGCCCGATGCGGGACTCGATCCCAAGACGCTGGGATCATGACCTGAGCCAAAGGCAGCTGCTCAACCAACTGAGCCACCCAGGCGTCCCAAGATACAGACTCTTAACTATAGAGAACAAACTGATGGTTACCAGAGGGTGGGGTATGGGTTAAATAGATAATGGGGATTAAGGAGTGCAATTATCATGATGAGCATTGGGTATTGTAAGAAGTAGTGAATTACTGTACTGTATATCTGAAACTAATATTACACTGGATGTTAACTACCCGGAATTAACATTTAAAAAAAAAAGAGAAACGGGCACCTGGGTGGCTCAGTGGTTTAAAGCCTCTGCCTTTGGCTCAGGTCATGATCTCAGGGTCTGGGATCAAGCCCCACATCCGGCTCTCTGCACTGCAGGGAGCCTGCTTCCCCCTCTCTCTCTGCCTGCCTCTGTGCATACCTGTGATCTTTCTCTCTCTCTCTCTCTCTGTCAAATAAATAAATAAATCTTAAAAAAAATTTTTTTTAAAAAGAAAGATTATCATAAAAGAGGAAGACTATTCTTGACATACTATAGATACACATAACTGAAGCCCAGAAATCTGAATATTGTCCCAGCAGAACTGGGATTAGCACCTAAATATCTGAGTTCTATTTATCTTCCCTGGAAAGCACAAATTTGATTTGCTTTAGAAATCAAGAGCTGGTAAAAGTTTTATGGCACTTTAAAATACAACACAGCAGGGGCACCTGGGTCTGCCTTCAGCTCAGGTCATGATCCTGGAGTTCTGGTAGTGAAGGCCACTTTGGGCTCCCTGCTTAATGAGGAGTCTGCTTCTCCCTCTGCCCCATCCCCTGCTTGTGCGTCCTCTCTCCCTTGCTCGCTTGCTCTCTCATTCCTTCTCTCTCTCAACCTCTTGCTCACTTTCCCTCTCAAATAAATAAAAATCTTTAAAAAAAATACAACACAACAAATAAACCTAATATTACTCAGACCTGGCAATGATATCATAGAAATGCATTTTGTTTTCCTTCTCTTTGCCGAGGGCTTCCAGGAGGCTAGTGAAAGTGCCTGACTCTTCCAACTCCAGCATGGTATCTGCAATTATATCACTGAAAAATTGCCTGTAAGGAGACACAAAAAAGATGAGTTAATAAGGTTTATTTTCTTACGTTTACAAAGGGCTACAGAAGTCACACAGGTTAAGACTCAGGATGAAAAATCATAACTATGAATGCAAGAATAGTTTAGCATTAGAAAGTCTATTAATAGTATTAAACACATAAACAAAAGCAAAGGAGAGGGGCACCTGGGTGGCTGGCTCAGTGGGTTAAGGCCTCTGCCTTTGGCTCGGGTCACGATCTCGGGGTCCTGGGATCGAGCCCCACATCGGGCTCTCTGCTCAGCGGGGAGCCTGCTTCCCCCTCTCTCTCTGCCTGCCTCTCTACCTACTTGTGATCTCTCTCTCTCTCTCTGTTAAATAAATAAAGAAAATATTTTTAAAAATTTTTAAAAAAAAGCAAAGGAGAAAAACCATACGGACATCACAATAGATGCAGAAAAGACATTTGGCAAAATTCAATATCCACTCATCATTTGAAAATAAACAACAAAAACTCCTAGCAAACTAAAAGAGAACTTCCTTAACCTGACAAAGTTTACATACCAACGACTAACAAACATTGAATGTACAGTATGATATTATGTATATAATATTTAAAAACATATAAAACTGTATTGTTCAAATAAAACCCATACATATCTAGTGAAAGTATCACAAGAGAATGTAAGAGAATAATAAACACCAAATTCAGAAGAGAGTTTGGGGGAAGACAAGGGGGCTAGCATCAGAGGCTCCAATTGTATCTTAAGTATTTTATTAAAAAAAAAATGCCTCTAAAGTAATCATGGTAAAATGTTAAGATTTGGTGGTTACACACCTAAGTATTCATTATTTCATTCTTTATATTTTTCTGCATTTTAAAAGTATTTCATAACTTTGCAAAAGTTAAATCATTTTTTAAAAATTTAAAAGAGTTGGGCGCCTGGGTGGCTCAGTGGGTTAAAGCCTCCGCCTTCGGCTCAGGTCATGATCTCAGGGTCCTGGGATCGAGCCCCGCATCGGGCTCTCTGCTCAGCAGGGACCCTGCTTCCCTCTCTCTCTCTGCCTGCCTCTCTGCCTACTTGTGATCTCTCTCCCTCTGTCAAATAAATAATTAAAATAAAATAAAAATTTTTTTAAAGAGTTAATAGGAGCACCTGGGTGGCTCAGTCGGTTAAGTGTCTGCCTTTGGCTCACGTCATGATTTCAGGGTCCTGGGATGGAGCCCTGTGCCAGGCTCCCTGCTCAGTGGGGAGTTTGCTTCTCTCTCTGCCCCTCCCCCACTCCCATCAATAAATAAACTCTTAAAAAAATTAAAGAATAAAAGAAAAAAGAAAAAAAAGAAAAAAGCTATTAAAACACACACATTTTAGAGATGGATGAGTAAATTCAGGCTCAGGAAGGTTAAATGACTTGCCCAAAGTCACATAACTAAATTGAGAGAAAGGTAGAACTATATAATCCAGGTTTCCTGACTCATAGTCCATTGTTTTTCATTTTATTTTATTTTTTAAAGATGTTTATTTATTTATATGAGAGAAAGAGCAAGAGAGCACAAGCAGAAGGAGTGGCAGAGGGAGAGGGGGAAGCAGGCTCTTTGCTGAGCAGGGAGCTCAACTCAGGGCTCCGTCCCAGGACCTTGGACTCATGGTCCAGAGCCAAAGGCAGACATTTAACTGACTGAGCCACCCAGGTGGCTCCATTACTTTTTATAATACTCTTTTTTTTTAAAGATTTTTTATTCATTTATTAGAGAATGAGACTGAGAATGAGAGGGGAGAAGGTCAGAGCGAGAAGCAGACTTTCCGCAGAGCCGGGAGTCGGATATGGGACTCGATCCCGGGACTCCGGGATCATGACTGAGCTGAAGGCAGTCGCTTAACCAACTGAGCCACCCAGGTGCCCTTTTTTTTTTTTTTAAGATTTTTTATTCATTTATTAGAGAAAGAGACTGAGAATGAGAGGGGAGAAGGTCAGAGAGAGAAGCAGACTTCCCGCAGTATAATACTCTTTCAGGTACAGAATTTTAAAAACTGCTATATAATGTTTTCATATAGAGTCAGCAAGAATTATACTCACTATTTTACATAATAATTTACTTACAATAGTTCAGACAGATTCAATAATTATATTAAGAAGAAAGTTAAGTACACTGAAGTAAAAAAACAATTGAAAAGATATGAGCCATCCACAGAGAATGAAAAGGACATTAACTAGATTGGTATTTATAAGCAGAACACCTTTCTGTCATGTATGCAAATCTGAGCCAGACTGATTTCACAAGAAACATTAGCCCTCTGATGCAGGGGTTGGCAAACTTTTCCTACAACGGGGGAAACGGTAAATATTTTTGGCTTTGCAGGACATATATTCTTTGCTGCAACTACCCGGCTTTGCTACTCATAAAAGCAGCAAGAAACAATATGTAAGCAAACGGGCAATGCTTTATTGGAATAAAATTTCTTTTCAAAAACAGACTACAGGCTGGATATGGATAGTGGCCCTGGGTCATTGCTATAAACATTCACTTACCAACAATTCTTACCATAATGTTACATCCTCTTTTAAATTTAACAGGCTTTCTTGTCAGCAAGCTTGACAAAAAAATGATTCATGAGACAGTGGAAACCGAGACTGCCTTTAAGAAGTTCTCAGAATTAAAACTCAGTGTAAAAGTGGGCTACTTGAATGGTGTCTGTCTCTTACTCATGAATAAATCATCATAACAGCTACCAATTTGTGCCAGGCACTTGGCTGCAGCCTTATTTCTTTTCTTTTTTTTCTTTTTTTAAGATTATTTATTTATTTATTTGACACAGAGAGAGAGTGATCACAAGTAGGCAGAGAGGCAGGCAGAGAGGGGGAAGCAGGCTCCCTGTTGAGCAGAGTGCCCGATGTGGGGCTTGATCCCAGGACCCTGAGATCATGACCTGAGCTGAAGGCAGAGGCTTTAACCCACTGAGCCACCCAGGCGCCCCTGGCTGCAGCCTTATTTCTAATTCTCAACACCAATGTTGCAAAGCTACTATAATTATTTTCACCTTTAAAACCTGAACATAAAGTCTCAACAACTTGCCTGTGATCATATAGTGACTGTGCCTGTACCAGACTCCCTCTAAGCCATTGTTAGCTAATCCTGTTCTCAGCAGCACCTTTGCATCCAATCACCAATCCCTGAGAGAAGACAGCAATCAGCCACCCTTGCACCCACTTTTCATCCATCATAGATATACTATTACATTTCCAAATATGTGCTCCTTCTTTACCTATCAATCTGAATTTTCTTCAGTATCTCTGCAGACATTACGGTCTGTCTTGTAGGTTTTTTGAAGATGAGATCTTGCATTTTGTTAAACTCGTTGGTAAACTGGCTTCCTTTTTGGATTTCTGGTAACTTGGTTTCTTCTTTAGGTAAGAATGGACTGGATATTCTTGAGGGTCTTGGGGTCCCTGGAACTTTTTCTAAGCTCTTGTTCTTCTTCTAAAAACAAAAAATGATGTTCTATGTAAGACAGATTTTAAGAATAAAGAAACAATGCTATACCAGGGCTTCTGCCTACATTTTTCGACCTCACCTTCTGCCACTTGTACTCAACACACAAGAAAATTACCCTTTTCTTCAGCGACCCAAATCATGTCCTGCTATTTTGTGCCTACCTGCATTTAGACAACATTCCTTTTGCCTGTCTTTCCTCAACCTACCACCTGGTAAACTTGAAGACTAAGATCAAAGGTAAAGTTCTTTGTGAAATATCTCTATTAGCATATATTTACCATGTTTTAATTATGTACACTAATGTCTCCATTAGATTGTAAATTCTGTGAGGGAAGGGGCAGTGTCTTAGAGATCTTGGTTTACCTCAAATTCATTTTGGAACAAGAGGGCATAAGAAATGCGGCCATCTTTATAGTCTCATTGCCTAGAACAATGCCTAGGGTATAGAAAACTCAAATGTTCACTGAACATATGAATATGATATATAAAGAATGAAAGGAATATCATAGCAAAGAGCATAGATTGGTAAAATTAGTGGTGTGGTATAGATTTCAAAGGTCATGTGGGGAAAAGCCAAAGTAATTCATTTTTTAGACCCGAACTTGAACACTAAGGGGTAGGCATCAGCCTGAGGAACAGCAAATGTCTTTTAATTGAGGATTCCTATTTAATCTGTTGCTAAAAGCTTTAGCTATTGAGAGGCCATATATTATAGTAATTATGCCTATGGACTCTGAAACCAAACTTCCTTGTTTGAATACTGGCTTTATTTTTTATTAAACCATATTGATTTAGACAACTGTTTAATATCGCTTTTCCTCCATTTTCCCATTGGTAAAACAGGGATACTACCTGCCCTCACAGTTATTATGAAGATTAAATAAATTAATATACATAAAGCATTTAGAACAGCATACAGAATTATGTCAGTTCTGCACTTATGATTAAATTCTTGTTCTGAACAATGCACAGAAGAAAGGTTTATCTGCATATTGATACATAAAGCCTCGATCTTCCTTAGCTAAACTTCAACTAGTCCAGAAATGTTAAAAAACAATCCATGAATGGTTAATAAACACACACTCAACTGCATTTTTCTTTACATCAACAATAAGCAAAGATTCAGATCAGAGGAAAACATCTGTAGGCAAGAACAGAACAAACTGCTGCCTTAATTAAAAATTAAATTTTAAAATATTCCTGTAAGTTAAAATTAATTTGATTGGCTACAATGAGAACAGGAAAGTAGCATTTCAACAATTAAACTGAAACTTATCTGGACATAAGAAAAACCTTAAGAATGGTTATTATTTTAGATTTTGCCTAGGTAGGAAAAGGAAAAGTGTAAGGCTTGGGAAGTTGTTTCTATTTCCCTATTTTTCCTCTACCTTTACGCTTGGGTATCTGGAAAAGGAGACAACTGTGTCAAGCAGCCTGATTTACTGATTACTCCGAATATGAATTTTTTAAAGAGATAACTTAGGGACACCTGGGTGGCTCAGTTGGTTGAGCAGCTGCCTTCGGCTCAGGTCATGATCCCAGCGTCCTGGGATCGAGTCCCGCATCGGGCTCCTTGCTCGGCAGGGAGCCTGCTCCTCTCTCTGCCTCTGCCTGCCTCTCTGCCTGCTTGTGTTCTCTCTCTGTTAAAATAAATAAATAAAATCTTTAAAAAAAAAATTTCTAAAGAGATAACTTAAAGAGAGAACTAGCTAAATATTTTAGTCCACTCACTAAAAAAATATTTTTATATAGCATACACTATGTACAAGGTAGGGTATTAGACCCTAAGGGAAAGGTAAGAGAAACAGTATCCCTTCAGGGAAGCTTTTCCCAAATTTTGGTCCAATTACTCCACTTCTGGTAAAATCTGGTACATTAGTATGTTTTCATCATTCTAGTCCATGATTTTACCATTGAAAATCTATTTGGAGGGGCCCCTGGGTGGTTCAGTGGGATAAAGCCTCTGCCTTCGGCTCAGGTCATGATCTCAGAGTCCTGGGATTGAGCCCCGTATTGGGCTCTCTGCTCGGTGGGGAGTCTGCCTCCCCCTCTCTCTCTGCCTGCCTCTCTGCCTACTTGTGATCTCTCTCTCTCTGTGTCAAATAAATAAATAAAATCTTAAAAAAGAATCTTTTTGGAGATGTCCTTAGCTATAAAAATAGCTATAAAGGAGGGATAGTGCTAACTAACCTTTCATCCTAAGGTTGTTCTAAGGCTAAACAATATGAATGAAGCCTTTGGAGAAAGAAAACATCCACATACATACTAAGGATTTGAAATATATATCCGATGCCCTGACAGAGCAAGGGCATTGTAAAATTTCTAAGTTAAAACAGCTGGTATTACGAAGTAAAAAAATAAAATATTTTAAAAGACTCGCAATTTTGTAAGGTTGTGGAACTAACATATTGAGGAAAGGGCTGTTAAGCTTCTATTAATCGAGATAAGAGTGGATGGGG
>CM052799.1:132895808-132914125 GCA_028533885.1 Nasua narica
TTTTTTTTTTTTCTTTTTAAAGAATGATTATATATTATTTTTTATTTTGTAAATGGAAATGCAAGTGAGGATGTAAAGGAGCTGGAGGTAAGTTATAATGAGGGACCAAGAGTTACCTATAACAATCAACAGGAAGACCCAGCAAATAGTATTTCACATTTTAAAAATTTGTGCAGCGTTGGTGGTATAGTGGTGAGCATAGCTGCCTTCCCATTTTAAAAATTTAATTCAATTAATTAACATATATTATTGGTTTCTGAGGTAGAGGTCAATGATTCATCGGTCTTATATAAAACTCAATGCTTATTACATCACACGCCCTCCGCAAAGTCCATCACCCAGCTACCCTATCCCTCTACCCGCCTCCCCTCCATCAACCCTCAGTTTGTTTCCTATGATTAAGAGTCTCTTATGGTTTGTCTCCCTCTCTGATTTTGTCTTGTTTCTTTTTTTTTTTTTAAAGATTTTATTTATTTATTAGGAAAGAGAGAGAGTGAGAGAGAGCATGAGAAGGGAGAAGGTCAGAGTGAGAAGCGGACTCCCCATGGAGCTGGGAGCCCGATGTGGGACTCGATCTTGGGACTCCGGGATCATGACCTGAGCCGAAGGCAGTTGCTCAACCAACTGCGCCACTCAGGCGCCCCTGTCTTGTTTCATTTTTAAATAAAAATTGAAAATCAGTTTTTTAAAACTAAAAATCTGGGACGCCTGGGTGGCTCAGTTGGTTAAGCAACTGCCTTTGGCTCAGGTCATGATCCCGGCGTCTTGGGATCGAGTCCCACATCGGGCTCCTTGCTCCACAGGGAGCCTGCTCCTCTCTCTGCCTCTGCCTTCCTCTCCGCCTGCTTGTGTTCTCTCTCTGTTAAATGAATAAATAAAAAATCTTAAAAAAAAAACAAAACTAAAAATCTAATCATATCTTTCCTTAGAACCCTTCCATGGTTTCCCATTGCCTTAGGACAAAAGCTAAAATTCTAAACTTGGCCCATAAGGCCTGCATGATCTGGCCTGCTCTATTCCTCTTCAGATATCCACTTGGCACTGCCCTTTTCTTGCTGTCATGGCTCCAGGCTCAATGGGCTTCTTTCAGTTCTTCTATGGAATTATGACTCCTAACGCAGGGTCTTCGCACACGCTATTTCTTCCATTTGAACCATTCTTCCCCTCACTCTTCACCTTGTAAAGTCCCACTGACTCATCAGGTACCAACCCAAATCAGTGGCATCTGGCGAGGCATCTGTTATTTGCTCTAGATCCAATCTCCTCCATTTCTTACTCCCTGAGAGACTGACCCATATGGAGCGCATCAACAGGAGATTCCGTAAGTGTAGAAGAGTAAGATCAAGTGTTTATCCTCTCAGCTCCCTCCCTCCCTTTGGGTTGGCTATGTTTCTCTATCAAAGGCCATGGCACCTGTCAGGCAATCCTCTCCACATTGCTCTCTCTTGGGGGCTTGGGTAACTATTTCTGCCCCATGTCCCTGGAGACTATGTCATCCCTTATGGTTTCTCTCCTGCCTACACTTTTGTAAGCAGACCCTTTATGTAATTCTGAACTCTGTCTTTGCTTCCATCCAGAGCAACACTGAGTGATGCAATGACCTATCTACACAGATTTTATATAAAGTGTGCACACGCATACATACATATAAATATATATACATGCAAATAACTGACACAAGTTTCATATAACAATTTACCCTTAATCTGTATGATATTCTGATAATTTTGATTCTATCATATTTTGCCTATAATACTATAAAGTATTATAACCACAATGTACTACTGGGCCTTCACCTGCAGTTTGAAAAATGCCCTAAACGACACTTCTGTAAGTGACACTTTCCCTAACTCATTAGGCTGGATCAGGACTCCGCTGTTCAAACACTCATTACAGTCTTATTTTCCTGTAGAGCTCTCTTCACAATGTGTAATGTTGTCATTCCACACCCCCCCCACCCCCGAACTGTTAAGTGTCTTGAAAGCAGGAAATAATAGTGATACTATTATATCCTTTTGCAGGCACTGTGCTCAAGAAGTATATTTGTGGACTGAATGAAAGCAAAAGGAAACAAAATTCACATTTAATGCGTTCTTCCTCCCAGGGCTACTCACATTTGGATTTCTAGTACATTTTTAGTGTATTTCTGGGACAGAGAAAACTGGTAGAGGGAGTGGGTTATAAGTATGAACATTCTATCCTGATGTATTTAAGAAAGGACTTCAAATACGATTTATAGATATCTATTTCATAAAACTTTGGAGTCATCCTTTATTCCTCTCTCCCATTCATTATCCATTAGCAAACCCTGTCAGGGTTACATTTAAAATATATTCAGAATTCCAGGACCTACCACCCCTGTCTACATGCCATCATCTATCAGGTTTATTACAATAGCCTCCTAATTGATCTCCCTGTTGGTGTTCTTGCTTCCTCTCAGTCTCAACAGAGTGACCCTGTTAAAATGGAAGTCAAATTGAGTCACTCCTACACACAGAACCCCCAAATGCTTTCTCATCTCAGAGTAAAAGGCTTTTTTTTTTTTTTTTTTACAGTGGGCTCCCTGCTTAATTTTTTTCTCGATAGGGAAAATTTTTCTCACGTCCACTTTCTAATGTGCCAGATATTTTACTTGCTTATTTTCTTGCTCCGCCTGCTAGGATGTAAGCAAGCCCTTTGAGGGCAGAGACTTCTGTGGCTTTTCGTTTACTGCAGCGTCCTCCGAGCCAAGAACAAAGCTTGGTACATAGTAGTTAATCAATATATTGCTGAATAAATGAACGACCCCATAGAGAAACCCAAGTAAATGTGCAATAATTAGGCAATGTAAATCTCTGATATCCACTAATCTATCTCATTCTCGTCTGCAAGTATTTACGGAAGACCCATTTCTTGTAGGCACGGTGCCGGGCGCCCCGCGAGTTTGTCTGGCAGCAGAATGATTATCTTTAAAAGGCATGAAGGCCTTTTCAGGGCAGTCCTATTCACACTGGAGTCAAAACGAAGGATGCAGGTAAGAACTTTGGTCATTTCTTGAAAGAGATAAAGGAGTAGGAGAAAAGGAGTAAGGGGGGGGTACTTAAAGGAAGAGCTCCTCCTGCCTTCGCGCTCCGGGCCTTTCTCTTCCACGCTAGGATCCGATAGTCTCCGTTCACGCTACTCCTCTGTAGTAGCAGGGGAAGATATCCCCATGTTGGCGAATCAAATCTGGGATACCCGAGGCGGGGAGATACCCTGCAGTCTGGCTTCACTTTTTCCACCCGAGGAACCAAGCTCTGGTGTTTCCCGGGCAACGCTCAGGTTTGGGGACCTTTTCTTCTCCTCGTCTAGCTGGCTACCATCTTGCCTCCCTCTGTTTCAAAATGATACGTGTTACAGCTCACAAAGATGAAAGGACCTAGACAAAGTCCTGTAAGAGTGCTCCTGAATATGGTTTGTTTCAGTCAAAAACGCCACCTGAGGCTTTTTTTTTTCTGGCGATTGCGGAAGATGCCTAAACTAGGGGCGGGGCTGAGAGGTGTTTATCCCACAAGGCCAGGCGGCGGGGCTTCGCCTTTCTTTTTCCGCCATCTTGGAGCCTGTGGAGGTGAGTGGAACGCTTGTTGCCGAACTTTGGTTGCAAATAAGTACGGTGAGCTCAACTGTATGCCTCGGCAGGGCACTGGTGCGGTTCAGAGGCCGTGTCGGCGAGTGATTTTTATGGATTCCAGCAACAGGAAGGACAGGATTGAGGAGATGTGGGACTGATTGTGCTGGCCCCGTACGGCCGGAGAATGGGAGCTCCTGTAATCGGTGTTGCTTCCTGGGCCTTAGCGGAGTGATAGATGCACTTTGCCCGTTTGTAGTTCCCGTTTGGAGGCAGTGGCTCCTTTAGGATGAGTTCTTTTTCTGTATGTTCCCATTGCAGACCAGGCTATGGCTACAGCCTCCGTTTCCTCAGCATTTCCTTTCTCATTCAGCGCTTCAGTCTTTCTGTGTGCTTCTCTGATTCCTCGCTCTTCATTTTTTTTCTACTGATCGTGGTATGTATTTTCTCAGGACTTCTTTGGAGTTTCCAGGAGCTACTTCTTGTCCTGTGGTCTTGATGCTTTCGTTGTAGGCTTCATTTTGGAGTTTGCTCAGTTATATCGGGCTTTTCTCTGAAGCTGGGAAGTGTTGCCCGACTGTGCTTCATGTAGATGTCATGGTATAATTACGTTTCCCCGTACTCTTAATGCGAAATGCCGAGCAAAGGGGAATGTGACTGACAAGTTTAAAGAACGTGGAGAGGACTGGGTGGGAAACGAGCGTTGCAAGATTTTAAACTAGTTCTTTTTATTTTAAGGCCTGCTGGGAACAGGACTCCTAAAACGCCAAATAATGTCTGGAAGGTACGGGTTTTAAATATACTTGCTTTGTGTCTTTGGTTTTTTTGTCTATCAAGCATGAACGTAAATGTGAGCTTAAAGCTGGTGGGAAAGTTTGCTACAGATAACTTTTGTGTAGAGCTCATTACAAGTCAGATCTTACCAGTGCAGTGAAACGAGATCTTTTTAACAACTTAATGGTTACTGTGTATTTTGTCTTAGGCTGTGGTCCAAGGCCATTTTTGCTGGCTATAAGCGGGGTCTCCGGAACCAGAGGGAGCACACAGCTCTTCTTAAAATTGAAGGTGTATATGCTCGAGACGAAACAGAATTCTATCTAGGCAAGAGATGTGCTTACGTGTACAAAGCAAAGAAGTAAGTTTATAGTATTAATAATGCCTTTTAAATTTTTAGTTGAGATTTGTCTCATTCCTATTCAAAGAATAATCATCAAAAGATACTAGTAAAGTAACTGGTACTGTTGTGTTTTCTATTTTGGATCTTTAAGGAACTTTGTGGGAGGTTATAGAAGGATGTTACTTGTCTGGGCAGTGTTGGATTTGGGTATCTTAATGCATTTTAGAAAGATTACAGCTGTTACTTGTTTCAAGGAAACAACCAACTCCTTATATTCTTCTCTTAAGGTGTTAATAGAGCAGTTTTCAGTGTACTTTGATTCATTTTGTTGCTTTCTTGCAGTTATGTTGTGTACATGCTTAAAAACGTGTCTAGATCATTGATTCTTAAACTCATTGAACCAATTAAAATTTCTGCGAACATGGCTTTCATCTTTGCCCCCCCATTCCTCCTGCAACAAGAATGATCCTTTAAAATTATAACTCAGATCACCTATCCCATTTCTCGCATACCACCTCCCCCCACCCTTCTTGAGTAAAAACAAAGGTCATTAAGGAGGCTTTAAGACCCTATTCATTTCAGGGCTCCCTATGTCTACACTTAGCCTATCTAGGATTCACTCCATGATATTCTGACTTTCCATAATTTTTTAAAGTATTGCAGGTATTATCATCTGACAATATATTTTACTTAACTATTTGGTTATCTGAAAGGGATTTTGTTTTTTGTAAACTGCAACTTTGTATTTTACGAACTTAACAAAAAATACATTTACTAAAGTGTCTGGCATACAGTAGGTATTCAAATATTTGTCGAATGAATGATGCCCCAGACTTTAGTTTCTCAGGTGACTTAGTGGTTAACTACAGTTGTTGAATTGGTGACCACTGGTCTAGGTCACCTTGAATTTGTAACACCCTACACTTGTTGCCTGGGTTCTCATACCTCTTTTGTCCCCTTTTAAAATCAGTAATACAGTGACTCCTGGTGGCAAACCAAACAAAACCAGAGTAATCTGGGGAAAAGTCACTCGTGCTCATGGAAACAGTGGCATGGTTCGTGCCAAATTCCGAAGCAACCTTCCTGCAAAAGCCATTGGCCACAGAATCCGAGTGGTAAGTACAGTTATTAGCAGTATGACGCTCTGGGGTCCAACTAAGCTCAGGGGTTTGGACTTTGACCTTTAAAAGACGTGATTTTTAAAATTACCCCATGAGTTGTGCTTAAAAATCATCCAGGGCTCTGTAGATGTATTATGAGACATCAGATTTCCTGGCATTAGAAGGAAAGTGAAGGCAAAGTGTTCAAAGGGATTGTATCTAGATTTAAGATTTTGTTAAAGCTTGGGGTGGGGAGGGTGGTATTTAAATGAATAATTTTCTGGAAAAGATTGAACACAGAAGTTATTGTTAGAAAAGGAAAAATTCACCTTTATCTGGCATAATTTATGATATTCCCATCTCTTCATCATGACAGTCTTGTTAGAATAGGTATTGTTAATAGCCATATTTTATATTAGAAAAGCTCATGTTTTTAGGTCCTAGGACATCGGCTGAAGATCCTATGGTTTTCTAAGATCCTGTTTTCTTTAGTATTCACTTTTAGTAGACAGGGCTATATTCTTGGGTTCACAGGGTACTTGAACCTTTCTGAGCAATTAAGATTTTTCATCATAAGGTTTTTACTCAATTATTGGAAGAAGCAAAATTAAGTAGATTTTCAGTGTTCCCTGTACTGGTTCTTATAGTGTGTTCATCTAGATCCTATAAGAACTTCTCTCCCTGCTAGGATATAAGTAGTCATTGGATTCCTTTTAGAGATGAGTAATGGGACAGTGGGAGGAGATCCATATTGTTGTACTCATTGACATTTACAGATTTGTATATAATATGCATCTAATTAGACTATTTTTTCTTTTTTCTTCCTAGATGCTGTACCCTTCAAGGATTTAAATTTAATGAAAAGTAAATAAATAAAGGTGTAGATTTGTTCTCTTGTATTTTTGTTAAATGGCTTACCATTTTCTTTTTCCTAAATTCAAGTTGCTGTATGTAAATGGTGGTGATTATCCAGCATTTTCAGAGTACAAGGAAGCCAGGGAGCTATATGTAATGGCAGTTAACAGCGATTTAGACAGTAGGAGGGTTTTAATGAGGATAGGGAGTATAGAGTGTCTTAATACATACAAAGCCTTACATGATAGAGGGAAACAAACTTTGATTGGAGGCAGTGGGAAGGAGTATGTTGGAAGTTTAGAAGTGATGGAGCATATGTTCTCTGAAAAGCTTTTGTTCAAATGGAGACCATGTATTCCAGGAAGGACAAAAGCCAGAAATATTGGCCAGTACAGATATATACATAACAACTTTACCAGGTTTCCACATCAGAATGTATCTAACTCATACAACTTTATTTCAACTTTGTACTGTGGTTTATTACATGTAACTGCCTTCCTCATTAAATTGACAGTCGGTGAAAGAAACTTAAAATTATCTTGACGACCTTAGTTACCTTGCAGTGGATGCACTTGTTCAGTATAGATTGGTTGGGAAACTTGTGATTTAAAAATGATAGTTAGGAGAACTTAAAATGAGGATTATATTGATTGTATTTGGCAGCTTATTTAGATAGGCAAGGATGAGATATTCTTGGGATGTGTGACTGGACAAAGCATGCCAGTATAAAACACTTGACTGGTAACAATGTGTAAGTTGAAAATAATACATACCTCAAGAAAAAGTAGTGTTAGTCGGGGTAGGGGGAGGCTGCCTAGATAGTGCAGCTTGGTTCCATGTTTTAATACAGTAAAGTGCAGGATTGAGGTACTTCAGTGTAAGACGAAACTAAAGCAGAGCTGCAGGGTACTTCAAATATCTGATTTTTTTTTTTTTTTTAAGATTTTATTTGACAGGAGAGAGATCACAAGTAGGGGGGGCGGGGGGGAGCAGGTTCCCTGCTGAGCAGAGAGCCCAATGTGGGGCTCTATCCCAGGACCCTGAGATCATGACCTGAGCCGAAGGAAAGGCTTTAACCCACTGAGCCACCCAGGTCCCCCAAATCTGATTAGTTGAAATAAAGTTTGAACCAAGGCATGAGGTTGCAGTATGGTGGCTGTAGATACTTGATTGTTGCTGTAGCAGCTAGTTAGTTCTTTAATTAGCCACAAAATGTTGACATTACACGGAAAATACCAACAAGAAACTTGGGAATTGGTCATACTGAGCCCTTTTACAGTTTTTAATTCTATTTGGAGTAGCATACAGCAGTCCTAAGAAAGGTGTGCTAAACCCAGTGGTGATCCTCAAGCCAAAGTTGCTGTTAGAAGGAAAAATACCAGGTTTCACAGAAATGGCCTTGTGTTTGTACTGCCAGTGTCATTAGAGCTTACTTGGGAAGAATAACTTCAAGGCAAAAGAGGTGGTTGGGTTAGATATAGCTTTGGTCCAGTGTTAATGTTTTGTTCACAAGATCTAAGCAGTGTATTTCATGGCCACAATTTGATTATTAGAATCCTAAGGAGATTAACATTGAGAAATCAAGTCAATGGCAAGAAGGACCAATCTCATACCTACTCCAGTGAGATTTAGTTGTTGAGAAACAACATAATCTGGAAGTATCTACTCTTGTGTTATTTAAGTAGATGTTTTGGTACTTTTTTTAAATTTGAGAGTGAGCTGGTGGAGGGGCAGAGGGAAAGGGAAAGAATCTCAAGCCAACTCCCCACAGAGCTTGTAGCTGGATGTGGGGCTCCCTCTTAGGACCCTGAGACGACCTGAACCAAAATCAAGTGGACCGTGTAAGTGACTGAGCCACCCAGTTGCCCCAAAGATGTATACAGTACTCTTGGAGTGGTTAGGAACAGAGGAAGAAATGCTTGAGATATTTCATAAAAATTGGCTTTTAGGGTTTATGTGAAAGCAGAAGGCATTTGAGGAACTCTTCAACTGGGTTGTGTAGTGTAACAAACCTAATGGTAGGCAATAATTGGGAAATAAATAGGAAACAAATGGCTAGATTATGCCAGGTCTTATGTGCTGGACTAAGGATTAAGAGAATTCAAAGGCCAACAGTCTTCAAAGGCAACATTCCTATCTTTGGTTGTGGGGTGGGTAGTAGTGCATTTACAGAGTTGGGGAACCAGAACGTCATTGGGTGGGTGGTAGTGAGTTTGAGGAAGGACCAACCTCAGTGAACCTGAGGTTCACAACCTCAGTTGTGAACATGTCCAGGAAGGCAGCTGGAATTTTGTGTTGATAAGGCCAGGCATACAGAGGAGGAAACCTCATAAAGCCTGTCACCTTTGTAGGAGTTACGTGTATTTTATTATGAGTAGGATGATGGTAGAGTAATGGAACTGGATAAACAAGAAGTGGACAGGAGTGAAGAGAGAAGTCAGAATCCTTAGGATGACCTGAGTAAATGCTGTGGCAAGGCAGCCTTCCATGCAAATTTGTCCTCTTCAAGTGATTTGATAATACAGCACTTGTAAATGAGAGGGTGCTGCTTTATGCATTTCTGTTCCCGTGAGAATTTGGTGAGTACAAAGATAGTCTTCAAGCCAAAGGTACCATTGGAGGAATCCTGTGTTTCAGAGAAAGGAGCTTGAATGGCTAGCAGTTGGATTGGCTGGATCACTGAAACAGCCTCTCCCCAGCATGACAAAGCTGTTAAAACTAGGAACTTGATGTTGCTTGGTGCTATTCCCTGTTCACAATTGAGTTTCTTTGTCATCTTGTAGTGGAAAAAGCACATATCCTGAAAGTGATAAATATGGTTTGGAGTCCCAATTTCCACTAGTTGTGGGGTGATAGACTCTATGTCATGAGCCTTTACTGGTAGAATGCCCTACCTATCCTTCAGTTTGAGTAAATGATCTTTACCAATCAATTGTACAGTCTTGGGGCTATTCTCTCTTTCCTATCCCCAGTTCCTAGTATAGTAATTTACAGTATTCAGTTCCGGATAAATGACTGTTCCAGTTAAGTGCTTCCAGTTACTAGTTTTAATTGTTTAATGGGCTTTGGAGGAAATAGCCCAATTTTCATTGTTTTACAGTTACTCATGGCCTAGATTGAAGGTAGAGTTTCCTTAATGGCAAGGATCCACCTGGTCTCTTCCTGGGTTAAATGTAGTTCGAATTCTTGAGGTTTTTTTGCAGTTTTTGTGTTGTTGAAAGTAGGCTCCACACCCAGTGTGCGGCTTGAACTCACTACCCAGAGATCAAGAGTCATATGCTGTACCCACTGAGCCAGCCAGGTGCCCCTAATTATTGTTTTGTTTTATAGAAGTTTAGGGATGGGTGGGGGCACCTGGGTGGCTCAGTGGGTTAAAGTCTGCCTTCCACTCGGGTCATGATCTCAGGGTCCTCGGATGGAGCCCCGCATCCTGCTCTCTGGTCAGCGGGGAGCCTGCTTCCCCCTCTCTGCCTGCCTCTCTGCCTGCCTCTCTGCCTACTTGTGATCTCTCTCTGTCAAATAAATATTTTTTAAAAAGTTTAGAAATGGAGTTGAATAGGAACTAACATATTGATTTTATAAGAAATGACTAGTTAAGAAATGGTTCCAAAATTGGTGACTGAGGATAAGAAGTAAAAATGAAAATTATATTCCATTCATCTTTTATACAGAGGGCTAAACCATGAAAGGTTCGGCATCCGTTTGTTTAAGCTACCTGGCACCTAGTGTGTATGCCTTTTTTTTTTTTTTTGTATGCCTATCTTTAAGGTTAGTAACTGAATTAAAGAGAAACGGCCTCATACCAATACCGTCGTACAACACCCACAACCTTCCTACGGCCCAACTCACGTGGGCCGCTAAATGGTATTTATTGGTAGGCTTCGCGCATTGAGACGCGACGGCCGTGATGCCGTTCTCATCCGCGGTGATCTTGCTAGCCAATCAAAAATCGTCTTTCCGCCGGCGGCGAGGGGGCGGGGCTGGCGCCAGGGTGGAGACGTCACGTACTCCATGGTAACGACGCTTGGCCCAAAGATGGCGGCCGAGTGGGATGGAGTGGCAGGTTCTTCGGGTTCAGGCCCTGGCCCTAGCCAGTGGCGCTGGAGCAGGTCTTTATGGGTCCGAGGCGTTTTACTCCTGTTGGGCGGCCTCTGGGCAAGCTCCACATCAATTCCTATCTCCTTGGACAGTTCCCCTCCCTGCCGGCACCACGTCCCCTCTGAAAGTGAGGTAGGGCGACGGAGGGACGGGAGCGGGCGCTGTGAGGGTAAAGTAACACGGGAGGCGAAGATGTAGAGGGTAGTTGTTGGAACAAGGTGTGTTGGAGAAGAAACGGAAATTGGACCAGAAACTGAACTCTTAGGGGGCTGGACCTGCTGTTGTTGCCAGGTGGACCTTGGGTCTTCAGGCCTTGACCCAGCCCCTCCAAAAGATGTCGCTGGAGGCTCTTGGTCTGCCAGGAGAAAGAATTCAAGGACAGACAGCGGGGTAGATAAGCAATATAAGCGGGAAAGTTTCTTTTCTTTTCTTTTTTTTTCTTTAAAGATTTTGTTTGACAGAGAGGGAGAGAGGGAACACAAGCAGGGGGAGTGGGAGAGGGAGAAGCAGGCTTTCCGCTGAGCAGGGAGCGCGATGGGGGGGTTCCATCCTAGCACCCCACATGACCTGAGCCAAAGGCAGACGCCTAAGGACTAAGCCGCCCAGGCGTCCCCAAGCAGAAAAGTTTCTTAAAGTGAAACTACACTCTAGAGACGTGAGAGCGGGGTGCGCTTAAGAAAATGCTGAGCCCACTGGATTTGGGTTTCCGTTATTGACAGTTGTTAACAAAGGGGTGGAATATTCATTACTTGAAGTGAGAATTTCTTAGAAGCAGGGTGGTCTCTTCCTGGAATGTAGGTTATGCCCTTTTTGTTGCCTTCTTTGCCCCATAAAGAACTCCCGTGGAGATTTCGGAGGCGGAGCTCCTTCATAACCGCGGTGCTAATGATTTAACAACTGTATAATGAGCTTAGGTCACTCAAGCTGTCAAAATGACAGTCCCTTGTGGTTTTTCATTTGGCGTGCTGCCAGGACAGGCCTCTTCCTCATAGTTGGCCATGACTTCCTCTTTGCTGGCCTCGCAGCATCTTGTTAGAACCTAATTAACTGCCTACTCTAACAGTATTAACTCCATTTCTGTACCTAGCAAAGTGTCCGAGTTAGGCATTCAGAACATGATGGCTTTCCTGTGCTGAGAGTTGTACTTGGGTAATTGTAGAGCAGTGGTTTTCAACTTGAGAGTGCATCTGAATCACCTAAAGGATTTGTTGAAACAGTTTGCTGTCCTGCTCCCTCACTTTCTGATTCATTAGGTCTGGGATGGTACCCAGAATTTGCAGTTCAGGTTCCCAGATAGTTGATGATGATACTTGTCCAAAGACCACACATACACAGTAGTTGGGAACTACTGATGTAAAGGTTTTGGAAGAAGTTGATAGGAGAGCTAAAGGTATTGGAAGGATATTGGAGGGTTCTCTAAGACAAAATTCAGGCTTATTTTCAAGTTACTTCACCACATTGCTTGCTTTAACCTGTTCTCCTACTGCACAAGTGCTTCCCTCCTTCACACTCCATTTTTCTCCCTCTCTACATTTTTTTTTCCTCTCTACACTTTTTAAATCCTAGTTAAAGTTCTCTATGTTCAAGACAGTCAGCTGAAACCACTCTAGAAGAATGGTTTTTCCATTTCATGGTATGTCTTATCTGTAATCTCTTCTGGCACTTAATCAAGTACTGCTGTGTGGGGAAGGTTTATTTCTCAGGCATTTCTTTGTAGTCTTGCTTTTGTAGTTAAATTGTAAGGTTCCTTGGGATGAGACTTAAGTCTATGATTCCTCCACAGTGTTTAGAAAGCCCACAATAATCTGTTCTTTGAGGAAAGGAGATAGAGTACCTGGGGTAGGGCGGCATGTTATGATTGATTTTATATTTGTCGTATTACTTTATTAAGAAAGATTAATCTAGAAATTTTCAGTTTAGCCCAGAAATCTAAGACCACTCATTTTTGTGGTAATATTCAAAAAGTTCTGTGCATACTGTTATAACCATATGTGCCAAAATACTAAGTTTGGGGCTTGTAGCTATATTTCTTCTTTTATCATGACACTGCATTTTGGCTGAATTTTATTTATTTTTTTAGTCTCTTAGCTACTTTCAAGTTTATAATACTGTATTGTTGACTGTAGTCACTATGCTATATATTAGATCTCCAGGGCTTATTTATTTACTGGTTGCAAGATTGTACCCTTAAACAATATATCCCCAATTCTCCCACCCCCAATGAATTTAAAAACAACAACATTCCTGCAAAACCCTGTGCTTCTTTCGTTGAATTTGGATTACAGTAAGAGAAAGCTGTTCGAAGAACTGCAAAATCTCTCCACTAGAGGGAACCTACATAGCTGTTTCTTCTAGTGATTGTTGCCACTGTTCAAAACTCCAATTTATATTTGAACGTCTTTGTGGATAGGATGATTATCTCCAGAGGCAACCCCTTGGCTTGCTGGAGATCACCAGTATAAAGTTCTTCTTTTTATAGAGGTGAAAACTCTTCCTGAAATTTCCACCCACTATTCCTATTTATGCTTCTTGGCTAAACAAACTCAGTTGTGATAGTGCTTCAGATATTAAAAGCAAGCTATTAAGTTCTTTTTGAGACTTCTCTCTTTTTTTTTTAAGATTTTGTTTATTTATTTTAACAGAGAGAGAACACAAGCAGGCAGAGAGGCAGGCAGAGGCAGAGAAAGGAGCAGGCTCCCTGCCGAGCAAGGAGCCCGATGTGGGACTCGATCCCAGGACGCTGGGATCATGACCTGAGCCGAAGCCAGCTGCCTAACCAACTGAGCCACCCAGGCGTCCCGAGACTTCTCATTCTTAATAAATTTCCTAGTTCTTATAGATTATGTAATAGCAAGTCCTTCCAACCATTGTCTTAGCTTTAACCTAAACATAATGTATAGGCAAGAATTATTCATTGTGGGTGCCTGGGAGGCTCAGTTCGTTAATCATCTGCTTTTGGCTCAGGTCATGATGCGGGGTCCAGCGATTGAGCCCAGCATTATACATCCTGCTCTGCAGGGAGTCTGCTTCTCCCTCTGTCTCACTCCCCACTCGTGCTCAAATAAATAAATGAAATCTTAAAAAAAAAAAAAGAATTGTTCATTGTACTCATACTAGTGACTACACCTCTGTTAAATGCTATAAGAAATTATGTAAGATTTTTGGGGGTGTGATGGGAAGTACAAAACATGTCAGGGTGGGGGGAAGAAGGAAGGGAAGTGTAGGGAGGCGCCTGACTGGCTCAGTTGGTAGAGTGTGAGACTCTTGATCTCTGAGATCAGGCCCCATGTTGGGTGTAGACTCGATCTGTGAGTTCAAGCCCCAGGTTGGGTATAGAACCAACTCAAAAAAAAAATTTTTTTTTAATTTTTTTAAATTTAAAATTTTTTAAAATTTAACTTGTTTTCAACCAAAAGCTCTAAGGTTCATTTTTTAATTATATAAATTAAAACAAAAAAAAAATTGGAATAGTATAATGAACTCTCATGGACCCATCACCCAGCTTCAACTCTTACCATATTCTCTCATTCTTGTTTCATATACTTCCACCGATTTCCCATTCTCTCACTTGTTGTTGTTACTTTTAAAAGTTTGTTGTTGGGGCACCTGGGAGGTTCAGTCAGTTAAGTGTTTGGCTCTTGATTTTGGCTCAGGTCATGGTCTCAGGGTTGTGAGATCAAGCTCTACCTGGGGCTCTGTGCTGGGAGTGGAGCCTGGTTGGGAATTTCTCCTTCTCTCTCTGCTCCTCCCTGCTCTAAAAAAAAGAAATAAAATAAAAATATTATTTTAAACTTTTTTTTTAAAATAATTTCTATGCCCTGTATGGAGCTCGAATTCAGAACCCCAAGATCAAGAGTGGCATGCTCTACCAACTGAGCCAATCAGGTGCCCCTAAAAGCTTTCTGGCAAAATTTACATATATTGGAATGCAATCAATGCAATCATGTAGTTCACATGAAACTTGTAACCACATGATGCAGACTATTTCCATGTCTCCAGAAAGATCCCCACCCCATCTTGTGCCAGTCAGTCTCCCCAATCCAGATACCCCAGGCAACAATTGTTCTCTCTTTTTTTAAACATTAGATTAGTTTTGTCTCAGGACTCCTGGGTGGCTCACTCAGTTAAGCAGCTGCCTTCAACTCTGGGCATGATCCCAGGGACCGGGAACTGAGTCCCTCATCGGGCTCCTTGCTCAGCAAGGAGCCTGCTTCTCCCTCTGCCTGCTGCCCTCCCTGCTTGTTTTCTCTCTCTCTCTGACAAATAAGTAAATAAAATCTTAAAAAAAGAGAAAATTAGTTTTGTCTCTTCTGAGCTTACTTTACACAAATGGAATTATGTAAAATATTTTGTTATATGATAGAATACATTGAATTTTCCAATAGTAAATTGTGTAAATAGCAATTGCTTTTTGTGATAGACCCTACTTGGTCTTAACTTAAGGATGTATTATCCTTTTTATATACCTCTGAATTCAGTTTGCTAATAGATTGTTAAAGATTTTTGCATCTACATTTATGAGTAATGTTGGTTTATAATTTCTTTTTTTAATGAGGTTTTGTTCTTTATGATTTTATTTATTGAGAGAGAGAAAGAGAGAGCGCACAAGCAAGGCGTAGAGGGCAGGTAGAGGGAGAAGCAGGCTCCCTGCTGAGTTAGGAGCCTGATCCGGGGCATCATGACCTGAGCTAAAGACTGTGGCTTAACTGACTGACCCACCGAGGCATCCCTTTGTTCATTTTTGATAACAGAATTATGCTGGCCTCACATAATGAGTTGGGAAGTGTTTCATCTTCTTGTATTTTCTTTTTTTCTTCTTCTTCTTGTATTTTCTAAAAGAGTTTGTATAAAATCAAAATCATGTCTTCCTTAAATGTTTAGTATAACTCATAATTGAGACCACCTGGATGTGCCTGCCATTTTCTTTGTAGAGAGTTTTTAAGATACTCTTATTGAGGGTCACATGGTGGCTCAGTGATTAGGCATCTGCTTTCAGCTTGGGTAATGATCCAGGGTCCCGGGATTGGGTCCCACGTCAGGCTCCTTGCTCCGTGAGGGCTTGCTTCGCCCTCTTCTTGCTGCTCCCCCTGCTTGTGCACACTCTCTTTCTCTCTCTTTGACGAATAAATAAAATCTTAAAAAAAAAAAGATACTCTTTTGGAGGTATAATTTATATAACATAAAATTCATCCATGGGGGCGCTTGGGTGGCTCAGTGGGTTGGGGCCTCTGCCTTTGGCTCGGGCAATGATCTTGGGGTCCTGGGATCGAGCCCCGCATCAGGCTCTCTGCTTAGCGGGGAGCCTGCTTCCCCTCTCTCTCTGCCTGCCTCTCTGCCTACTTGTGATCTCTCTCCTCTGTCAAATAAGTAAAATCTTTAAAAAAAATTCACCGACTTAAATTTCCAATTCAATGACTTAATAAATTTGCAGAATTGTGCAGCTATCAGCACAATCCAGTTTTAGAATATTTCCATCACGTTAAAAAGATCCACTATGCCCATTTTTAGTCACTCCCTGGGGGATCTGGCTGGCTTAGTCAGGAGAGCACGCAACTCTTGATCTCAGAATCATGAGTTTGAGTCCCATGTTTGGTGTAGAGATTACTAAAACTCTATCTGCCTACCTATGTCTAGATATGTATCTAGATACATATCCGACTGTGTATCTAGTCAATCTCTGTTTTCACCTCTAGCCCCAAGCAACCACTATGTAGAAAAGTTTAGATAAATCCAATTTCTCTGATACAAGTCTATTCATACTTTCTATTTGATTTTGTGCCAATCATGGTAACTGGTGTTTTTCAAGGACTTTATTTCATCTGAACTGTTAAATTTTTTGGCATAAAGATATCCTAAATAACCAACTGTTAGCTTTGGTAATTTATTTATTTATTTTTAATGGAAAGAGTTGTGTGATTTTTTTTTTTAAGATTTTATTGATATATTTGAGATCAAGAGTGCATGAGAGAGCAAGAGCAGGGGAGCAGAGGGAGAGGGAGAAGCAGGCTCCTGCTGAGTAGAGGATCCTGATCCCAGATCCCTGGGGTCATGACCTGAACCAAAGGCAAATGCTTAACCCACTGAGCCACCCAGGTGCCCCTAGCTTTGGTAATTTAATGATTGTCTTTATTTCATTGTTTTCTGTTCTTTATTATTTCTCTTTTCTACTTATTGTGGATTTACTTTCTCATATTAGGTGGAAACAGATCATTATTTTCAGCCTTTTTTCCTTTCTAATGTAAACATTCAAAGATATCAATTTGACTTTAGCTGCATTCTGCAGATTTTGACATATTGTATTTTAATTGTTTTGTTCAGTGTTTTTATTTTGCCTGGTAATTTCTTCTTTAATCTATGGGTTATTAAAAATATTTAAATATACTTTCTAAATATTAGATCCTTTGCTAGATCTCATTATTACTATTATTTAGACCATATCTTTTTTTTTTAAGATTTTATTTATTTATTTGAGAGAGAGAGAGATAGTGAGAGCGAGCATGAGAGGGGAGAAGGTCAGAGGGAGAAGCAGACTCCCCGCAGAGCTGGGAGCCTGATGCAGGACTGAATTCCAGGACTCTGGGATCATGACCTGAGCCGAAGGCAGTGGTTTAACCAACTGAGCCACCCAGGCACCCACTGGGCATATCTTCTGTAAGAATTTAGTCCTTTGAAATTTGGGATTGTTTTATTTATACCTCAGCATATGCTATATACTGTTTAACTTTTTATGTGTACTTGTAAAGAATATATATTCTATAGTTATTGATTATAGGTTTTTATATGTGTCAATAAGGTAAAGTGATTGATGGTATTCTAAACATTTTCTATATTCATATAAATTTTTGTCTAATTGTTAAAGTCTTAAAGATCTCTTAAGATTGTAAATATTTTCTTTCTCCCTTTACTTCTATCAATTTTTGCTTTGCAGACTTTGAATCCATTGTTACTAGATGCATTAATATTTACAGTTCCTGATGTATTAATCCTTTATCATTATAAAATATTACTCTTTATTTCTACAACTTCAGACACCAGTTGTAAGTCCAGACTGTCACTAGAGCTTCTGACCAAATGACTATAGATTGGAGTTTCCAACAACCCCTTCCTTGGGTTGGAATAATTTGCTAGAGCAGCTCACAGAACTCAGAGAAAAAATGTACTACTAGATTACCGGTTTATTATAAAAAAGTATAACTCAAGGACAACTATATGGAAGAGATGCATGGGGCAAGTAGTTTCCCCCATCAGACTATTCCATTCTCTAGGAATCTCTTTCGTAAGGTGTGAAAATTAATAAAAAGAGAAGCCACATTTAGAATGGAGCTGGAAGGCCAGCAAGAGGGAGCTCTCGTGCCCTGCCACTCATTGTCAATTGCAGACCTAACAGGAAGTGATGGACCTTGCATGTGGATACTATTTTACCATCCCAGCAGGAGGAAGAATGTTTTTGCTTCTTGCCTGGCAATAGTCCAACCACTGACAGACTGTCACAACCCAGCCAATGAACAGGCATTTACTTCGAACTCCCAGTTTATTCCAGTAGACATTTTGCTTGTAACAG
>CM052799.1:132914625-132942990 GCA_028533885.1 Nasua narica
TTTTTCCATTTCTTTGTGTCTTCCTCAATTTCTTTCATGAGCACTTTATAGTTTTCTGAGTACAGATTCTTCCCCTCTTTGGTTAGGTTTATTGCTAGGTATCTTATGGTTTTGGGTGCAATTGTAAATGGAATCGACTCCTTAATTTCTCTTTCTTCTGTTTTGCTGTTCGTGTATAGGAATGCAACTGATTTCTGTGCATTAATTTTATATCCTGACACTTTACTGAATTCCTGTATGAGTTCTAGCAGTCTTGGAATGGAGTCTTTTGGATCTTCCACATAAAGTATCATATCATCTGCAAAGAGTGAGAGTTTCACTTCTTTGCCAATTTGGATGCCTTTTATTTCTTTTTGTTGTCTGATTGCTGAGGCTAGGTAGTCTGTTTATGGTTTTTGTTCAGTCGTAGGTTACTTTTCCTCTTCTAATGATTTTGTTAGGGTACTTTATTATTTAAGGATATTAATCCTTTTTTATGTTTGTTGCAAATATTTATCCCATTTACTTACTTTATCATATTTTTCATACAAAAAATTTTAAAATTTTACCACTAAGTTCATCTAGTTTTTCTTCTGTTGTTTAAGAAATGTCTGCCCTCCAATAGTTAGAAAAATATTCTCCTAAATGTTTTCTAGTAAATTATTATTTGAATTTTTTACATTCATAGCTTTAATTCATTCAGAATTTATTTTTGCTTCACGTATTTTGGGGTTTTTTGTAAGATACATATATGTTTATAACTATTAGATCTTCTTAGTGGATTAACCCTTTCATCATTATAAAATGTCCCTCTTTGTCTCTCCTAAAAATTTTTGTTTAAAGTCTATTTTGTCTGATATTGGTACAGCCATTCCAGCTTTCTTTTGATTACAGTTCTTATGGCGCATCTGTTTAATTCTTTTACATTCACTCTATTTGTGTTTTTGAGTCTGAACTGAGTTTCTTACAGACATAGTTGGATTATGGGTGTTTTTTTTTACATGTGCTTTTCCAGTCAACTGCATTCTGCCCCCTGACTTTTGCTGACTTTTACCATGATTGTGGGCTCTGAGTTTTCAGGGCTGCCATATAACTGAAGAGAGGGCTTGGGAAAATGCTATAAAACTTGCAGTTCTTACTGAATTTATCCATTTTTTAAAAAATAAATGGTTCCTGGATGGCTACAAGTCTTCAGTTAATTTTCAAAGTTCTGAAAAGTTGATTAGGCATTTTGCCACTTTCCTCATTGCTTTCATGAACAGAGAATTTTCAGAGGTCTGCCATTTTTGCTGACATCATCCTGGAATTTATTTCTGTATATGGGATGAAATGGGGATTTAACTTTTTTCCTAAGTGGGTAAACAGTTGTACAGTACTGTTACTAAGTAAATTATACTTTCCCACTAAATTAAAATGCCATTTTTTTGTTGTTATTTGTTAAGTTTCCTTATGTACTTGGATATGTCTCTGGACTTGCTTTCGTTTTATCCAATAAATTTGTTAAAAGGAAGTAATTCAGTGTCATCTGAACCAAGTATTAGCTGTGTGAACTTGAGCAAGTTACTTCATCTCTCCAAACTTCTGTCTCTTTACCTGCAAAACAGTGATGATAATCTCATAAGGTTGAAAAGATTAAATTAGAAAATGTCAAGTACTTTGCAAAGACTTGGTACATAGTAAACTCAAATATTTTAATTTCATATTGATGTTCATAAACACTTTTACTATTTAAAGTTCTGAATTTGCAAAATGACTGTCTTTTATTCTTTAATTGCAGTCTTGGATTATATCAATGGAGTGATAAAGTAGTACGAAAAGTGGAGAGATTATGGAATGTTCGAGATAATAAGATCGTTTCTCACACTGTGTATCTTCTAGTAACACCCCGTGTTGTCGTATGTATTAACCCAATTTCTTCATGTTTTCTGACCCATCTGCTCTTTCCTTTCTGATAGTTCTTTCTTTACTAATCATTAATGTTTAAGAATTGAAAAGACTGGGGCGCCGGGTGGCTCAGTGGGTTGAGGCCTCTGCCTTCGGCTCAGGTCGTGATCTCAGGGCCCTGAGATCGAGCCCCACATCGGGCGCTCTGCTCAGCAGGGAGCCTGCCTCTCTGCCTACTTTTGATCTCTCTCTCTGTGAAATAAATAAATAAAATCATTTTTAAAAAATGAAAAAAAAAAAAAGAATTGTAAAGACTAAGGGCACCTGAGTGGCTTAGTTGGTTAAGTGTCTGACTCTTGGTTTCAGCTCAGGTCATGACCTCAGGATTGTGGAATCGAGCCCCACGTAGGGCTTTGTGCTTATTGTGGAGTCTGCTTGAGATTCTCTCTCCCTCTGCCCTTCCTCCCACTTGTGCTTGCACACTGTCTCTCTCTCTCTCAAAAATAAATACATCTTAAAAAAAAAACTTAAGATTAAATTTCAGAACCTATAATAAGAAAAATAATATAAAGGCAGTATAGTAAAGCTACAATCCAAGAGAAATCTGAAGAAATGAAAGTTTGGCAGTAACTCTCATGGCTCCATTTTACTCATTGCTTTAAGCCAGTGTTCCTCTACTGTCATACCTCTTAGGATCACTGGTACTGTGTTTGTGTAATTACTGCTCCTCTCATATACAGTCTGTATTCATCCAGGCTGTCTAGAGAAACAGAACCAACAGAATGTGTTGACTGAGAAAGAGGTGGAGAAATGGAGGGAGGGAGGAAAGGAAATTTATTTTAAGGAAATGGCTTGTGCAGTTATGGAGGTTTGGAGAGCTCAAACTCTGATGTAGCCTGGCAGGCTGGACACTCAAGGAAGAGTTAACAGTTTGAGTCCAAAGGCAGTAAGCTGGCAGAATTCCTTCTTGCTTGGACGAAGTCAGTCTTTGTTCTTCTTAGGCCTTCACCTGATTGGATGAGGCTTGTCTATAATTACTGCTTTTTAAAGTAATTTACATGTTAATCTCATCCAAAAACACCCTTACTGAAGCATTCAGAATAACGGTTTGATCAAGTGTCTGGGCACCGTGGCCTAGGCAGGTTGACACGTAAAATTAACCATACCACCCACTTATTTTTAAAATAAATTCTACCCCAACGTGGGGCTCAAACTCAAGACCTCAGGATCAAGAATCACATGCTCTACTGACTGAACCAGCTAGTTCAGTCAGTACTAGCTGACTAGTACTGACTAGTACTAGATAATAAGTACTAGTAGTTAATAAGTAGTTAATAAGAGGTTAACGACTTATTAGTTAGCTCATAACTAATTAGTTAATAACTAATAACTAACTTCCTTCCATCCTTTCTTTTTTTAAGATTTTATTTATTTATTTGACAGAGAGAGAGAGACAGGGAGAGAGGGAACACAAGCAGGGGGAGTGGGAGAGGAAGAAGTAGGCTTCCCACTGAGAAAGGAGCTCCATGTGGGACTCAATCCCAGGACCCGGGAATCATGACCTAAGCCGAAGGCAGATGCTTAATGACTGAGGGACCCAGACGCCCCATCACTGGAAATTTCTAACCAAAGGACAGAAAAAAAAAACCGAATGAGCAAAATTGTATTCTAATGAAGAACTTATTTTTGTTTCAAAGACTATATACTAAGAGCAGTTTATACCTTCATTAAAAACATTGTTGGAAAAAAAAAAATCATTGTTGATATAATAGTTACAAATGGTAATCATGTTAGTCTGTAGCTTTTTGAAATATATGTGACTTAAAGCCAAAATCTTTAAAAAGAGGAAAAATTTAAGAGAAATAGCAATTTACTAGCAAAGAGTGTAGTAGTATCAACATATTTTATTTAATTATATTAAAAACCATATTTTTAAAAGATGTTCTCACTTCTAACCAAAGTAATTCTTTAATGGCTACTTTATTATATTTATATTAGATTAGATAAAGATTCTGCTGTTATCTTACCATATTTACGTAGGGTTTATTTATTTTTTTCTGATTCTTAGGATGAAGCACGAAAACATTTTAATTGTCCAATTCTGGAGGGAATGGAACTTGAAAATCAAGGTGGTATGGGCACTGAGCTCAATCATTGGGAAAAGCGGTTATTAGAGGTCAGTTTTTTAAAATTTTACTAGACATATTTTTCTTTAATGAAAGTAATTCTCTCTTATTTTAATAAAAGTAATTCTTATTCAAGTTATTCTAACAGTATAATGGGTTATAAAGTAAAACTATTTTTCTTTTTTTTTTTTTTCTGTTTGTCCCTCCCCCCCCAACAAGCAGTTTCTCATTATTAAGTTCAGGTCAATAAGTTCAGTAGTGGATCTTAACTGACCTTCTTGTTTATTGTTTGTTAGTTAACTCCTTGCCTCTTTTTAAAACTCAAATGTTTGATAGGCAGCCACTAAAATAAGTCCTCTTCCTCTTTCCCACTCACTTCCCTTTCTTTTCCATAAGGTGGACCCTGTGTAAACCTAAAAACATGGTGACTTAAAGTTCCTTTTCCTCTTAATGCTCCAAATCTACTTTAGATGTAATCACTATATAAGTTTTTTGTATATTCTTCCAGAAATGTTTTGTATATTCTTCCAGAAATGTTATATAGATATACACGCCAACACACAGAAAACTATTTTCCACTTAATAATGTATCTTAGACATCTTTCCAAACAGTACAGGACTCCTCCTGTAATGCAATATATGCTTTCCTAAAAAACCTCTTTCTTCAAAATTGAACATTAAAAATAGCAAGACTCATGGAAAAAACAACGTACCACTAACAAAAGCAGTAAGTCATAATAAAAGTACTAACTCAGTTTTAAGCATATTTCCAATAAATAAGCTCCTATATTTACTATAATATTTCTTTACCTTAAACAACACCAAAAAGCAATGGTAGTTAGCAGGGAGACTATAAATTGAGTAATGGGGGCAAGACTAAAATGTACAAAATTAGGGGCATCTGGGTGGCTCAGTGGGTTAAAGCCTCTGCCTTCGGCTCAGTCATGATCTCAGGGTCCTGGGATCGAGCCCCGCATCGGGCTCTCTGCACAGCGGGGAGCCTGCTTCCCCCTCTCTCTGCCTGCCTCTCTGCCTACTTGTGATCTCTCTCTGCCAAATAAATAAATAAAATCTTTGAAAAAAAATGTACAAAATTAGAGGGAGCCATGCAATAACCACTTTTAAAGCAGAGCCTCTGGTCATATTGAACCAAGTGGAAGAACATGGGGTGAAAGGGTGTCACGCACAGTTTCAGCATTCCTCAGTTGCCGTGTTTAGCTGTCTTAGTGCACTTCATATTTAGCTGCTACTGCTGTGTTGCACAAAATATTGAAATCCTGGGAAAAATCATTATAAACCAACACGATTTAACAGCTACATAGTATTATATGAAATGTAACAATAGTCCTGTGTTAATGAACAACGTTTTAAATTTTTTATTTTATTTTTATGGTATTTCTAAGATTTTAAGTAATCTCTACACCCAACGGGAGGCTTAAACTTAATAACCATGAGATCGAGAGTTGCACACTCTTCTGACTGAGCCAGCCAGGAACCCCTAAATTTTTTATTTTAAAAATGTTGTGATGGGGCATCTGGGTGACTCAGTTGGTTAAGCATCTGCCTTCAGCTCCAGGCATGATACCAGGGTCCTGGGATCGAGTCCCATGTAGGGCTCTCTGCTCAGTGAGGAGTCTGCTTCTCCCTCTGCCTGCTGCTCCCCCTGCTTGTGCTCTCTCTTTCACATGCTCTCAAATAAATAAGATCTTTAAAAAAAATATTGTTATCAATTTATTTATATCTGTGATACCTTTCAGGAGTGACATTCCAGTGGCTGTTCTTAGGTTCAACTAATTGAGCATTCAGGCTCATAAGACCTAACAGGCCATATTGAAAAAAGATTCACTTGGAAGGATACAAGAAAGAATGTGCAGCATGGGAGCATGGCAGAAGTCAGGCATTTCTCTTGTGCTCCACACAGCAGACTAGGGGCCGTCATCTATGCCTTTCCCCACCTCACTCCAGCTCAAATAGAGGAGCATAAGGCCATAACAGAGGGGCGTAAGAACCAGCCTGGCTTAGAAGTACTATGTCCCAAATAAGAACTAATATATGGGTTTTATTTAACAGTTCCATAGACATAACTTCCAGATCTCTGTAAGGGACATCCCCATAAGAGTCAGTGCACATGGGGTAGTTCCAAACTGTGCTTACAGAAGAGTGAAATTAATGCTTGTGCTGACTATTCTTATCAGGTGACCACAAATCAATAGTGATAGAAACTTATGGAAGACACATTATATTTGTTTCTCCCATGGGAATTTCAGTTTTTAAATTTTCTTTAAGCAGTTTTCCCAAGTGGTTCCCATTAGAAAATGGTAGATTAGTCACACATGAAAATTTATTCACTCTGAAGTAGAGACTTGAGAGTATTAATTTCATTAACAGCTGCCTTTCTCTGAAATCAACTTTGTATCTTTGAACTACTTTTTTTTTTAAGATTTTATTTATTTATTTAAGAGAGAGAGCACAAGTGGGGGGCCAGGAGAGGGAGAAGCATGCACCCTGCTGAACTTGGTGCCTGACTCAGGGCTTGATCCAGGACCCTAGGATCATGACTGGAGCTGAAGGCAGACATTTAACCAATTGAGCCACTCACTACTTTTTTTTTAATGATATTAAAGTACTTGAGGTGACCATCCAGCATTCAGCATAAGGATTTGAAGAAAAATCAGAGCTGTTGTAGGGAATTTTAGGATATGAGTAAAAACACTCAGTAGATAGTAGACCTTGATGACATTTTAGGTCCCTTATATACCTCCTTTGATTCTACGATTCTGTGATACTTGTTTTGTATGTTAATGTATATTTCTGTGATCATAAGATTGAGGGTTGTAAAAGCATTTATTTTTTATTTTTATTTATTTTTAAAAGATTTTATTTATTTATTTGACAAGTAGGCAGAGAGGCAGGCAGAGAAAGGGGGGGAAGCAGGCTCCCTGCTGAGCAGAGAGCCTGATGTGGGGCTCTATCCCAGGACCCTGAGATAATGACCTGAGCCAAAGGCAGAGGCTTTAACCCACTGAGCCACCCAGGCACCCCAGCATTATTTTTTTAATTCAGGCAAATAACCATCCCTTCCAATATTTTATGGGCATCTATCTCAACCACTCATTTTACTTTGTCTAGATAGCATAATATTTTTACAGTATTTCTGTTTGCTTATATTTATCTTCATTTTAATCAGAGTTCTAACTGCTGGTTGTCTGCCGACTTAGGAAACTGTACACAATGTAGACATTTATGACAAAAAGCAGATCTTTCTTTAAGCTTCACTGTTGTCATTTTAAAGAAGGCTTATATGTGTTTCACTACTTTAAGTGGATAAGTCAGCCTCTCACACTTGAGACATTTTACATATACATCAAAGTAATGGAAATTATTGGGAGTTTCAGGAGGTCTAGTTTTCTAATTTAAAATCTGTTGATTTTCAGAATGAAGCAATGACTGGTTCTCACACGCAGAACCGAGTCTTCTCTCGAATCACTTTGGCATTAATGGAAGACACTGGGTAAGACTGCTGTGAGAATATTATATGCATTGCTTATTAAAATGAAATGAATATTAAATTTAATATTAAGATGAAATGAATATTAGCTTAAGGAAATATATTTTACCCTGAAGTAAAATATTTGAATTTTGTGCAGTTAGCTATCTTTACTTATACCAACTCCATTCATTCTTTCAATAAATCTTTAAGGCCCTTAGGTGTAGTAATGAATAGATCAAAATTCCAGGCATTATAAGATTTATTTTCTAATGAGTAGAGGCCATGCTAATATAAAGGAAAGACTAAAGTTGGTTTTTTTTTGGGGGTTTTTTTTTTTTTTTTTTTGGTTTTTTAAGACTAAAGTTTTTAAAGTTGTAAATGAAACTGATGATGTGTAGATTCCTGGTTATTGAAGCAGAACTTTTTTTTTTAAGATTTTATTTATTTATTTATTAGGAAAGAGAGAGAGAGAGCATGAGAAGGGAGAAGGTCAGAGTGAGAAGCGGACTCCCCGTGGAGCTGGGAGCCCGATGTGGGACTTGATCTCGGGACTACCAGGATCATGACCTGAGCCTAAGGCAGTTGCTTAACCAACTGAGCCACCCAGGCTCCCGAAGCAGAACTTTCTGATAAAGCAGTAGAATACTCTTTTTAAATGACTCCAATGGGAGTCTTTTTCTTTGTGGGCTCCTGAGTCCTTATGATAAGACTCACTAGTTTTTGATAGCTTCCTTCCTTCCTATTTTGGTATAACAGGATGTGCCAGGCTGATGGGCATACACCCTATCCTAGATCTGGGCATCAGTCAATCTTCCACGAATCACTGGTTCCATTTAGTGGAGAATAGATTTTAAATGATTTTTTTAAATTTTATTTGTTTATTTGATAGAGAGAGAGAGCACACAAGTAAGCAGAGCAGCAGGCAGAGGGAGAGACAGAAGCAGGCTTTCTGCCGAGCAGGGAGCCCAATGTGGGGCTCAATCCCAGGACCCCGAGATCGTGACCTGAGCTGAAGGCAGAGGCTTTAACCCACTGAGCCACCCAGGTGCCCCTAGTGGAGAATAGATTTTAGAAGCCACAACCTGCCGGTGTCTGGGTGGCTCAGTTGATTAAGTGTCCTCCTCAATCTCAGCTCAGGTCTTGATCTCAGGGTCATGAGTTCAAGCCCTGTGTTCAGCTCTACACTGAGCATGGAGCCTACCCAAAAATGAAAACAAAACAAAGCAAAAAATCACCGCCTAGGCACCATATTCATTGCTACTAGGTTACCATTGCTTCTCATAGTTTTTAGTGGACCAATTTGGGAAATCCGTATTTTTGAAAAGAAAGAAGAAAACACTGGATTTCTTTTAGTAACATTATAACTCTTCCCATTTATTCTTGGGCAAGCAATGGCCAGCAAAAGTGGTCCTGCTGCTCTGTTTAACAACCTATTTATAGCCCTTTTATAAACAATGCTGGTTTCTTTAAGATACCAGTAGGTTACAGAAACACTGGAGTGCGTGAGTCACTAGTGAAATCATGGCACTGGCGATTTTTATAGCATATTTTCCTTTTTCTGGGGCAACACAACAGTAGTAACATGGTCAGATGTTTCTCAATATCTGGCAATATTTTAAAGTTATAGACATGGAAATTAATTTTCATAAATCCATAAGACTTAAGTGTAGGTTAACTAAGTTGCTTCTCCCAGTAAAAAACATTATTATTTATCCATCCAGAAACCTAGAAATCATCCTTGACAACTCCATCTTCCCACCTTTTACTTCCAATCAATCAATCAAAATGATTGGATGTAAAAGTGATTTTTAGCTCTTTAATATCTCTGGAGTCTATTTTTTTGGTCACCACTGCCTTTATCAAGGTCACCATTATCTTTTGCCTGGATTACCATAGAAGTTTTTTATTACTGTCTCACTGCATTTTAAATGGTCCTTTCTATTGCCCAAGGCTTTTCACAAATGTTCTTTAGAAGGTTTTTTTTTTGTATAGCATCTCACACAGTAAGAAAGATACATATCATGACCAAAGAACACATGTACATATATAATAATTAAGAGCAAAGACATTGATAGGGGTACCGAGACCATTCAGTGATGAAAGAATCTTTTTTTTCCACAAATGGTGCTGGAATAACTGGATGTCCACATGCAAAAGAATAAACCCCTATTACATATGATATACAGAGATTACCTCAAAACAGATCAAAGACCTAAAACTATAAAACTCTTAAGTCAAAGAGTCCAAGATGGCAGAGTAGTAGGAGACCCTAGTTTTGTCCCAGGAGTTCAGCTAGATAGCTATTAAGTAATTCTGAACACCTACAAACTCAATTGGAGATCTAAGAAAAGGGTTGCTGCAATTCTACAAATAGAAAAGTGACCACTCTCTGCAAGAATGACAAGACAGAAAAACTTACCTCAAAAAAAAAGAACAAGAGGCAGTACTGACTGCTGGGGACTAATCAGTATGGACATAAGTACGATGGTAAAACTAGAGCTCAGAATAACAATTATAAAGATACTAGCTGCTCTGGGCTTGAAAAAAGCATAGAAGACACTAGAGAATTTCTTCTGGAGAAATGAAAGAACTAAAATCTAACCAAGTTGAAATAAAAAAGGCTATTAATGAGAAGCAATAAAAAATGGAGGCTCTGGGACATCTGGGTGGCTCAGTCAGTTAGGTGTCTGCCTTCGGCTCAGGTCATGATCCCAGGGTCCTGGGATCAAGTCCTGCATCGGGCTCCTTTCTCAGCAGAGAAGCAGAGAGCTTCTCCCTCTCCCTCTGCCTGCCGGTCCTGCTTGTGCTCTCTCTCTCCCTTTCTGATAGATAGATAGATAGAGAAATAAATAAATGAATAAGTAAATAAATAACTTTTTAAAAAATGAAGCTTCTAACTGCTAGGATAAATGAGGCAGAAGAGAGGATTAGTGATATGGAAAACCAAATGATAGAGAATAAAAAAGCTGAGGAAAGGAGAGATAACTACTGGATCACAAGAGGGAGAATTTCAGAGAGAAGTGATAACGTAAAGTGAAACAATATTAGAATAATTGGGATACCAGAAGAAGAGGAAAGTACGAGCAGAAGGTATACTAGAGCAAATTATAGCAGAGAACTTCCCTAGTCTGGAGAAAGAAACAGGCATTCCAGTACAGGAGGCACAGAGAACCCCCCTCAAAATCAGTAAAAATAAGTGCACAACTCGATATATAATGGTGAAACTTGCAAATCTCAGAGAAAAGGGAATATCCTGAAAGCGACTCAAGATAAGAGGTCTATAACCATCTTACAAGGGTGGACACATTAGATAGCATAGGCAGCAGACGTATCTACAGAGACGTGGCAGGCCAGGATGGACTGGCATGGTATATTCAGGGTGCTAAATGAGAAAAATATGCAGCCAAGGATATTTTATCCAGCAAGGTTGTCATTCAAAATAGAAGGAGTGATAAAAAAAAAAAAAAAAAAGGAGTGATAAAAAGCTTCCAGGACGAACAAAAACTACAAGAATTTGCGATCACCAAAACAGCCCTACAAGACATATTGAAAGGGGTCCTCTAAGCAAAGAGAGAGCCCAAAAGTAACATGGACCAGAAAGGAACAGAGACAATATACAGTAACAGTCATTTACAGGCAATACAATGGCACTAAATTCATATCTTTCAATAGTTACCCTGAATGTAAATGGGCTAAATGCCCCAATCAAAAAACACAGGGTATTATATTGGATAAAAAAGCAAGAACCATCAATATGCTGTCTGCAAGAGGTTCATTTTAAACCCAAAGACACCTCCAGATTTAAAGTGAGGGGGATGGAAAACCATTTATCATGCTGATGGACATCAAAAGAAAGCTAGGGTAGCAATCCTTATATCAGACAAATTAAATTTAAATTGAAGACTATAAGAGATGAGGAATTATTACCATAATTGAAGGGTCTGTCCAACAACATCTAACAATTATAAATATTTATGCCCCTAACATGGGAGCAGCCAATTATATAAACCGATTTATAACAAAATTAAAGAAACACATTGATACTAATAAATAATAGTAGGGGACTTTAACACCCCACTCACTGCAATGAACAGATCATCGAAGCTGAAGGTCAACAAGGAAATAGGGCTTTGAATGACACACTGGACCAGATGGACTTCACAGATACATTCAGAGCATTTCATCCTAAAGTAATAGAACATACATTCTTCTTGAGTGCACATGGAACATTTTCCAGAATAGATCACATACTGGGTCACACAGATCACGTCTCAGCCAGAACCAAAAGATTGGTATCGTTCCCTGCATATTTTCAGACCACATTGCTTTGAAACTTGAACTGAAATCATAAGAGGAAATTTGGAAAGAACTCAAATACATGGAGGCTAAAAAGCATCCTACTCAAGAATGACTGAATCACAAAGAACAAATAATCCAACCAAGAAATGTAAAGAAGACATGAACAGACATTTCTGCAAAGAAGACATCCAAAAGACCCAAAAGACACATGAAAAAGTGTTTGGCATCACCCAGTGTCACCTTCCAGAGGTGAGGAACCTGGTGATCGGAGCCAAAATGATGAGGGGACTACTGACTGATGATCAGTAGACAACTTTATTGAGTTAGTATAGTGCTTATATACTCTCAAGATCCAATTTTCTACAGGATGTAGTGATGTATGAGACAATTGTATGAGTGCTTGTGATTTATACAGGATATGGTGAGTATTCAGGGTAATCATGTACATACATGTGAGCAATAACAATTGTATTTTGTTTTATTTTTTTAAAAGATTTTATATATTTATTAGAGAGAGAGAGAGAGAGAGATATCACAAGTAGACAGAGAAAGAGGGGGAATCAGGCTCCCTGCTGAGCAGAGAGCCCGATGCGGGGCTTGATCCCAGGACCCTGAGATCATGACCTGAGCCAAAGACAGAGGCTTTAACCCACTGAGCCATCCAGGTGCCCCGATTGTATTTTATTTTTAAATAACAACAAAAAAAACCAGACTAATAATTCTTCATGTAACTGGTTCAATCTATTCTTAAAGGGAATATGAAATTACTCCATGTATCCTTTCATGTTTATTCTGGGCATCGGAGAACTTCTGTCCTCTTCCTCCTCTTCCTGGAGCTTTCTCACAAGATATGACACTACTCCAGTCACATCAGCAAGGATCCAGGTTGTGTTCCCAGCATCAGGGAAACACAAATCAAAATCACAGTGAGATACCACCTCACACCAGTCAGAATGGCTAAAATTAAGAAGTCAGGAAACAGGGCGCCTGGGTGGCTCAGTTGGTTGAGCCAACTGCCTTCAGCTCAGGTCATGATCCTTGAGTTCCGGGATCGAGTCCCACATCGGGCTCCCAGCTCCACGGGGAGTCTGCTTCTTCCTCTGGCCTTCTCTCCTCTCATGCTCTCTCTCACTTTCTCTTGTCTCTCAAATGAATAAATAAAATCTTTAAAAAAAAAAAAGTCAGGAAACAACAGTGTTGGTGAGGATGGGGAAAAAGGGGAAAGAACCCTGTTACTGTTGGTGGGAATGCAAGCTGGTGCAGCCGCTCTGGGAAACATGATGGAGGTTCCTCAGAAAGTTGAAAATAGAGCTACCCTATGTCCCAGCAATTGCACTACTGGATATTTACCCCAAAGATACAAACATAGTGACCCGAAGGGGTACCTACAGCACATTATTTACAGCAGCAATGTCCACAATAGCCAAACTGCGGGAAGAACCCAGATACCCATCGCTGGATGAATAAATAAAGAACATGTGGTGTATATCTACAGTGGAATATTATGCAGCCATCAAAAAATGAAATCTTGCCATTTTTAACACTGTGGATGGAACTAGAGGGTGTTATGCTAAAGAAAATAAATCAATCCGAGAAAAGATCATATGGTCTCACTTATATGTGGAATTTCAGAAATAAAACAGGATCATAGGGGAAGAGAGGGAAAAAATGAAATAAGACAAAACTAGGGAGGAGACAAACCATAAGAGATTCTTAATCATAGGAAACAAACTGAGGGTTGCTGGGGTGGAGGGGGGTGGGGGAATGGGGTAACTGCGTGATGGAGCTTAAGGAGGGTATATGATGTAATGAGCACTGTGTATCATATAAGACTGATGAATCACCGAACTCTACCTCCGAAACTAATAATACACTTTATGTTAATTAATTAAATTTCAATTAAAAAACTTAGAATCTAGGTGTTAATCTTCATGATATTGGGGTAAGCAGTATTTTTTTTTAAAGATTTTATTTAGATATTTGAGAGAGAGAAAGCTCAAGCAGAGGGAGAGGGAGAAGCAGACTCCCCACTGAGTAGGGAGCCTGATGCAGGGCTTGATCCCAGGATGATGGGATCATGACCTGAGCTGAAGGCAGATGCTTAACTTATTGAGCTACCCGGGTGCCCCAGCAGTGATTCTTCTTTAAAGATTTTATTTATTTGTTTGAGAGAGAGAGAGCACGCAAGGGGTACGGAGGGGCAGAGGGAGAGGGACCAGAAGACTCGCTGCTAAGCTCCCTGACAGAGAGCTCAATACCAGGACTCTGAGATCATGACCTGAGCCAAAGGCAGGCACTTAACTGAGTTACCCAGGTGCCCCAGCAGTGATTTCTTAAATATGATAAGGGAAGCATAAACAACCAAAGAAATATTAGATAGATTAGACTTCATCAAAATTAAAAACTTTTGTGCTTCAAATGGTACTATCAAGAAAGGGAAAAGGCAACTCACAAAATGTGGAAAATATTTGCAAATAATCTTATAAATGTCTAATACCCAGAAAATATAAAGAATTCTTATAACTCAACAATTAAAGGCAACCTGATTTAAGAATAGGTGAAGAATTTGAATAGATATTTCTCCAAAGAAGATACTGAAATGGCCAGTAAGCACAAGAAATTATTCTTGGCATCATTAGTCCTTAGGGAAATACAAATCAAAATTACAACAAGGTACTATTTCATACCCAGTAGGATAACTATAATAAAAAAAGACAGTAGCAAATACTTATGAGGATGTGGGAAAATTGGAACTCATATAGTGCTAAGGGGAATGTAAAATGATCCAGCCACTTTGGAAAACAGATTGATAGTTCCTCAAAAAGTTAAGCAGATTTACCATATGATCTAGCAATTTTACTCCCAGTTGTCTGTCCAAAAGAATTGAAAACATGTCCACACAAAAACCCAGACATGAATATTCACAGCAACTTTACTTATAGTCAAAAAGTAGAAACAGCCCAAATGTTCATCAACTGATGAATGGATAAACAAAATGTGGTATATACATACAATGAAATATTACTCAGCCATGAAAAGGGATGGAGTCAAGAGAATGAAGAGACATGTTACAGACAAGGAGAATATATTTGTAAAAGGTACATCTGATAAAGGACTATTACCCAAATACATATTTAAAAAAAAAAAAAAAAAACCTTAAAATTCAAAGGACTCCTGAGTGGCTTGGTTGGTTGAGATCTGCCTTCATCTCAAGGTCACGATCCCAGAGTCCTGGGATCAATCCCCACATCAGGCTTCTTGCTCAACAGGGGCCTGCTTCTTCTTTCTCTGGCTACATTCTCCTTGCTCCTGCTCTCCCTCTCTCTGTCTCTCTCTGACAAACTCTTTAAAAAAAAAAAGAAGAAGTCTTAAAACTAAACAATAAGAAAATTAACAACCCAATTAAAAATTAGGAAAAGATCTATACAGACTCTTCACCAAAAAAGGTATATAGATAAGCATATGAAAAGATGCTCCCTGTTTTATTTAGTGACAAATCATTTTGTCAGTAATTTTAACATCATTGCAAAAAGAGTTTGTAGGGCGCCTAGATGGCTCAGTTGGTTAAGTGTCTGCCTTTGGCTTAGGGCATGATCCCACAGTCCTGGGATTGAATCCCACATGGGGCTTTCTATTCAGCAGGGGGCCTGCTTCTTCTCCTGCTGCTGCTGCTCCCCCTGCTTGTACTCTCATTGTCAAATTAATAAATAAAATATTTTAAAAAGAATAAGAGCTTGTAACTACTCTGTAAGTTTTTGATGTTTACTAGGTTTTGATTTCCTTAATAAACAATTTCTTTTCATCTAATTAAGAAAAAGGGAAAGGAAGGAAGGAATAAAGGGGGAAGAGGAAGGAGATAGGATGGAAGGAAAAAAGAAAGAAGCATCAACAACAGGAAGACATTCTTCTCACATTCTGAATTTCAGAACTATAATTTGGAGTGATAGCAACTATAGGAAAGAAATAGACTATGTGTGAACTCTTTTTTGTATTTTTTGTTTTTTCTTAAGTTGTTGTTTTTTTTTTTTTTTTTTTAAGATTTATTTATTTGACAGAGAGAGAGACAGCAAGAGAAGGAACACAAGCCAGGGGAGAGGGAGAGGGAAAAGCAGGCTTCCCGCTGAGCAGGGAGCCTGATGTGGGGCTCCATCCCAAGACACGGGGCTCCATCCCAGGACCCTGGGATCATAACCTGAGCTGAAGGCAGACGCCCAATGACTGAGCCACCCAGGCGCCCCTGTGTGTGAACTCTTAAGTTGAAAATTTAATGTGGTTTAGATGTGTGCATTAATCCATTTTTGGAAAATACCACTGTCCGTTAATTATGGCCCAACCATGAGTTAGCTGTACTGTACTTAAGAACAGTACTCTGTGAACATGACTAGTAATAAGAGTTCTATCCTAGGATGCTGTCCTGTGCAACAAAAAAGTAGATTAGATGCCAATAAGAAGGCACCTAATCATTTATCATGGAAGATGGCAACTGTATTAAAGAAAAAGCAGGGGGAAGAAATGTCATCAGGGAAATGCAAATTAAAATAACAATGAGAGGGCGCCTGGGTGGCTCAGTGGGTTGAGGCCTCTGCCTTCGGCTCGGCTCAGGTCATGATCTCAGGGTTCTGGGATTGAGCCTCGCTCGGGCTCTCTGCTTGGAGGGGAGCCTGCTTCCCCCTCTCCCTCTATCTGCCTCTGCCTGCTTGTGATCTCTCTCTCTGTCAAATAAATAAATAAAATCTTTAAAAAAAAAACAAACAATGAGATACTACTACGCACCTATTAGGATGGCCAAAATCTGGAACACGGACACCACCAAATGCTGCCAAAGACATAGAACAACAGGAACTCTAATTCATTGTTGGTGGGAATCCAAAATGGTATAGCCACTTTAGTATCTTTCTCTTTTTTTAAAGACTTACTTATTTATTTTAGGGAGAGAGCACAAGCAGGAGGGGCAGGGGGAGAGGGAGAGAGAATCTGAAACAGACTCCACATTGAGTGCAGAGCCTGACACAGGGCTTGATCTCTTGACCCTGAGATCACAAGTAGTTATTAGTGATTACTAATGGGGACATAGTTTTTTGAGGGGCTATGTAAATGTTCTGAAATTAGATATATGTATGCCTTAGAGAAATACCATGTTTGGCTCCAGACCACTGGACTAACTAAAGCAAATCAAATGAATTTTTTTTAAATGGTTTTTTTTTAAAGATTTTATTTATTTATTAGGAAAGAGAGAGAGTGAGAGAGAGCATGAGAAGGGAGAAGGTCAGAGTGAGAAGCGGACTCCCCATGGAGCCGGGAGCCCGATGTGGGACTCGATCTCGGGACTCCGGGATCATGACCTGAGCCGAAAGCAGTTGCTCAACCAACTGAGCCACCCAGGTGCCCCAAATCAAATGAATTTGTTTGTTTGTTTCCCAGTGCATATAAATATGCGGTAGTCTGTTACATGTGCAATAACATTATGCCTAAAAAAAACAATGTATGTACCTTTTTATTAAACTCATCTCTATACCCAATGTGGGGCTTGAACTTACGACCCTGAGATAAAGAGTTGCATGCTGTGCTGACTGAACCAGCCAGGCACCCCACAATGTACATACCATAATTTAAAAATATGAGATTGCCTGGGTGGCTCAGTCAATTGATTGCTTTGGCTAATGAGAGTGGTGGGTGGTAAGGATTGGGGTGGTTGTGGCAATTTCTTAAGAGAAAACAATGAAGTTTGTCACACTGTTGGACTCTTCCTTTAATGAATAATTTCTCTATAGCATGCGATGCTGTTTGGTAGCATTTTACCCACAGTAGAATTTCAGACCACTCAAACTTCCTTCATCAGTAGCAATAAAGCTGTTTTACTTTCTTTATTATGCATGTATTCATTGTAACATCACTTTTCATTTCCTTCAAGAACTTTTCCTTTGCATTCACAGCTTGGCTAACTGGTGCAAGAGGCCTAGCTTTTGGCATCTCTCAGCTTTTGACTCATTTTTCTCATTAAGCTAAATCATTTCTAGCTTTTGATTTAGTGAGAGACATGTGACTCTTCCTTTCACTTGAACACTTAAAGGCCACCATAGGATATTTTCTTTTTTTTTTTTAATTTATTTACTTATTTGAGAGAGAGAAGAGCACGAGTGGGGGGAGGAGTAGAGGGAGAGGGAGAAGGACACTTTTCGCTGAGTCCAGAGTCTGACATGGGGCTTGATCACAGACCCTGAGATCATGACCTGAGCCAAAATCAAAAGTCAGATGCTTAACCAACTGAGCTACCCAGGCACCCCAGCGTAGAGTATTAATAGGCCTAATTTCAGTATTGTTGTGTCTCAGGGAATAGAGAGGCCTGAGGAAAGGGAGAGAGACAGGGAACAGTCAGTGGAGCAGTCAGAATACACATTTATTGTTGTATAGGTGTGGTTCCTGGTGCCCCAAAACAATTATAATAGTAACATGAAAGATCACTGATCACAGATTACTATTACAAATATAATAATCATGAAAAAATTTAAAATATTTTGAAAATTACCAATGTGTGACACAAAGACAGGAAGTTAGCAAATGCTGTCGGAAGAATGGTGCCAGTAGACTTGCTTGACACAAGGTTGCCACAAATCTTCAATTTTTAACAATAAAAAGACAGTATCTGCAAAGTGTAATAAAGTGGGATGCAACAAAATGAGATATGCCTATAGTGGTAATGGTTGTACAACCCTGTGAATATACTAAAAACATTGAATTATACACATTATGAGGGTAAATTTTATAGGATATGAATTATATCCCAATTTTTTAAATCAAGAACACTGACACTGAAGCCAGAACCCTAGATTCAAATCCCATCTTTGCTATTTACTTGCCGTATCTTTCCCTCAGTCCTCTCATCTGTAAAATAAGGGTAAAATGTGATACCTCCCTCAGAGTTTTGTGAGGCTTTAATGAGTTAATACGTGTAAAGTCCTTAGTAAAGTGTTTGGCACATGTAGGTGCCAACTCAGGTATTAGCTATTGTATACAAAACTGAACCAAAGTTCCTGGAAATATATTTACCCTGCTACCAACAATGCAGTCATTTTTTCCCCCATTTTATTGATTTTAAAAGAAAGAGTTAAGATACAAATAAATTGATTTCACAACCCTCTAATGCCACTAAGAAACTGTTTCCACTGCTTCCCCTGCTCCCTCAGCTATCTCGTGCTCATTCTTTGGATTTAGCTTAAAGTCGCTCCCTCAAATCTTTCCTAATTCCCCAGACTAACATAGATTTTCCTATTAATGTGCTATTAGCACCTTATACTTAATCTCTGTAGCATTCATCCCAGTTGTAATTTTTTTTTTTAAATATCTGTCTTCCCCACTAGGTTATAATCTTCATGAAGGGAGGAACTGTGTCTATTTATTCACATGATATAAATATTCACATGATTAAATTCACATGATATAAATGATATAGCCTTATCATTAAACAAAGTGCCTTCCATATAAGAAGTGCTTAATAACTGTTGACTCCTAGCATAGGAAGAGTTGCAAAGAAGGTATCAGGAAGGTTTCAAGAAATGTTGGTGGAGTGCTTAGCTGGTGATTGAATGACATTAGTGCTGATGTTATGCTCTCTACTCAACCTATATTAGATATGCTAATTCCCAAGGAAATCCTATTACTTTACATTTTATCTGTAGGGAGAAGAACTGCCTAACCTAGGCACTGCTAAAATGACTGCTAGTGTGCAATACTGAGGGCATCTGTTACTATCTGGACAGCTTGACCTGCTGTAATACTATGTTAGCCAATTTATGTAAGTCACGTTATAGCTGCAGAGGTTGCTAGCATTTTGATTATTGGAATGCTGAGATTCACGTCTTCAGTTTCTCTCTCAGAGAGTTCTAGCCTTAAAAAAAAAAGAGAGAGAGAGAGGGTTTGGGGGGGGGGGCGGCTGGATTCTCAATCAGTTAAATGTCTGCCTTTGGTTGAGGTCATGATCCCAGAGTCCTGGGATGTAGCCCTGTGTTGGGCTCCCTGCTCAGTGGGAGCCTGACCCTCGCTCCTGCTCGTTCTCTCTCACCTAAATAAAATCTTTAAAAAAAAAAATTTAAAGAGGAGAAGGTTTTGAAGATGTTCCTTTTTTGATTTTGATTTTGTGGGAAGGTGGCTGGAATGGAGGGAATAATTCTTGTCATTCCCTCAGCCTTTGAGCCTGTGTTTTTATTTACTGTTTTGGTAATGCTAAAGGGACAAGATATAATAGAAAATGGTTAGAAACTGGGGCGCCTGGGTGGCTCAGTCAGTTAAACGTCAACTCTTGGTTTCAGCTCAGGTCGTGTTCTCAGGGGCATGAGATTGAGCCCCACATCGGGCTCATAGCAAGTCTGCTTGAGGTTCTTCCCCCCTCCTCTCCCTCATCCTCTGCTCCAACCTCTGGCGTGCAGGTCCGCGCTCACTCACTGTCTCTTAAACAAACAAACAAATACATTTTTTAAAACGGTAAGAAACTATTTTTTATAATTTAAGAATAAAAGGGGGGCACCTGGGTTGCTCAGTGGGTTAAGCCTCAGCCTTTGGCTCAGGTCATGATCTCAGGGTCCTGGGATCAAACCCCACATTGGGCGCTCTCTGCTCAACAGGCGGCCTGCTTCCTCCTCTCTCCCTGCCTGCCTCTCTGCCTACTTATGATCTCTCTTTGTCAAACAAACAAGAAAATGAATGAATGAATGAATGAATGAATGAATGAATGAATATCTTAAAAAAAAAAAAGCCTCTGCTTTCAGCTCATGTCATGATCTCAGGGTCCTGGGATCAAGCCCCCACATGGGTTCTCTGATCAGCAGGGAGCCTGCTTCCCCCCCCATCTCTGCTTCCCTCTCTGCCTACTTATGATCTCTCTCTCTCTGTTAAACTAAATAAACAAAATCTTAAAAAAAAAAAAATAAAAGTAGGCTCCTAGACTTTGATTAAATTTGCCAGGAAACCAAATAAATGTGGGGTTTTTTTTCCTGAAATTAGAACATTTTTAAAGTATTAGACATAGTATTCATGTCTTACTATAATAGTGTCATTTTTAGTCACAAGCATAACCTGTGTTGATGGAATATCACAAATTCAAGGCCAGAGAAGCAACGAATTAGGTCCAACTGAATCAGATTAGGTAATCTTTATCCACCTAGTAAGACCACTATTTCTTCTTCAGTTTACTCCCTTGTCTTTTTTTTCTCATTCTCTTTTTGTTTCTTTGGCCCTTAATCCCTTTGTCTCACACCTTAACCACTTTTACTCTGTGACTTCTGTCATTTTTGAAAATACAAAGACAGCATATTTTGGTTTTGATTTTTTTTTTTCCAAATATGAAAGTACTCTTACTATAAGACAAGTTTCCCAGTCCTTGGTAACGTGATTCTGTGCAGCAGTTCCCACGCACAAGGGCTTTGCTGGTAAATGCTCCTCTATCTTCAGGTCCCTTTGCTCATTGTTGAGATTTGTAATTGATATGCTGGAATTGTTTTTAAAATGACAATGATAAGCACTTTATTTGAATTATTTCCACAGCTGGTACAAGGCTAATTACAGTATGGCCGAGAAGTTAGACTGGGGCCGAGGAATGGGCTGTGACTTTGTCCGGAAGAGCTGCAAATTCTGGATTGACCAACAGAAACAAAAGTAAGAACACATTTCCTCATTATAATCTTTGATAACACGGTTGATTTCTGTCTGATTTTGTTCTTTTTCCTGAACCTGCAATGTCACTATTTTGAAAATGTGGTCTAAACAGTTCAATTTCAAAATGTACAGAAAACCATCTATGGTGCTTCGTGGTAATATAATAAGTAGCTATAATAAGTAGCTATTGTTGTTTTAAATCATATATGAAAAGAATCTACAACGTGGGAGCCAGAGCCATAAGCATTTCTATTTAATTTATAATTAATAAACTACAAACTGTAAAATTTTTGTATATTCTGTCATTCTTACCATTTTCTTCAGAGAATGCACTCATAAACGTAGATGTAGCTGTTGATTCAGTATCCAAAAACCTGAATATACTTTGGAATAATAGTTCTCAAATCTGGATGAATGTCAAAACCACCTACCAAACTTTTTAAAAATCTATTCTTCAAGTTTGGGGGATACACATACCCATACATTCATATTAAGTAAGCTCTATGCCCACTGTGGAGCTTGAACTCGTAACCCTGAGATCAAGTGCATCACACTTCAGGACTCGTGGATGGATCAGTTGGTTAAGTGGCTGCCTTTGGCTCAGGTTATGATCCCAGGATTCTGGGATCGAGTCCTGCATTGGGCTCCTTGCGCAGCATGGAGCCTGCTTCTCTCTCTGCCTGCCATTCCCACTGCTTGTGTGTTCTCTCTCTCTGACAAATAAATAAATTAAATATTTAAAAAAAAGAGCCTCACACTTCATAGACTGAGCCAGCCAGGTACCCCTATAAATATATATTTTTTAATTTTTTATTTTGAGGGAATTATAGGTTCACATGCAGTTGTGAAGAAATATACAGAGATTCGATATACACTTTATCCAGTTTTCTTAATTGGTAACATCTTGTAAAAACTATAGTACAATAACATAGCCAGGATACTGACATTGATACAATCAGACACAGAACATTTCAGTACCACTGGAATCCTTCATGTTACCATTTAAATAGATAGACCTACTTCCCTCCCATTCCAGTCCCTCTTAAGCCCCTGGAAACCACTAATCTATTCTTCATTTCTATAATTTTGCCATTTAAGAAAGTTCTGGGGTACCTGGGTGCCTTCAACTCAGGTCATGATCTCAGGGTCCTGGGATCAAGCCCTGCATCTGACTCCCTGCTCAGCAGGGAGCCTGCTTCCCCCTCTCCTTCTGCCTGCCTCTCTGCCTGTTTATGATCTCTCTCTCTCTGTCAAATAAATAAAATCTTTAAAAAAATAAATATAAAAAACTTCTATAGATTATTTTATAACCTTTGGGAATTGGCTTTTTTCATTCCACATAATTTTCTGGGTTGTGTATATTGGTAGTTTCCTAAAGTTAATGGCTGAATAATATTCCATGATATGGATGTACCACAATTTGTTTAAGCATTCACGTGATTTGTTGGTTTTTTTTTTTTTTTAAGATTTTATTTATTTGAAAGAGAGAGAGACATCATGAGCAGGGGGTAGGGATAGAGGGAGATACAGACTCCCCGCTGAGCAGGGAGCCTGATGCAGGACTCATCCCAGGACACTGAAATCATGGCCTGAGCTGAAGGCAGCTGCTTAATGGACTGAGCTACCCAGGTGCCCTAAGCATTCACATACTGAAGGATATCTAGGTTGTTTCCAGTTTCGGACTGTTATGAATAAAGCTGCTATAAACATTTGTGTAAAGGTTTTTGTGTGAACATAAATCTTCATTTCTCCAAGATAAATGCCAGAGGGTTCAATTGCTGAGTCATATGGTAGTTGCAAGTTTAGTTCTCTAAGAAACTGCTGAACTCTTTGCCAGAGTTCTAGTATTCTTTTCCAGAATGGCTATACCATTTTATATTCCACCAGCAATGTATGAGTGATGAAGTTTCTCCGCATCCTTGTCAGCATTTGATGTTGTCACTATTTATTATTTTAGTTATTCTGAAAGATAATAGTGATATCTCATTGTGGTTTTACTTTGCATTTCTCTGATGGCTAATGGTGTTGAATATCTTTTTGTGTGCTTATTTGATGTCTGTATAGCCTCTTTGATGAGATATATCTTCATGTCTTATGCCAGTTTTCTAATTGGAATGTTTGCTTTTGTTTTGTTTTTTTACTGTTGAGTTTTGAAAGTTCTAAATATTCTAAGTACTAGTCCTTTTTCGTTTGCACACATTTCCTCCTAATCCGTAATTTTACTTTTTATTCTCTTAATGGGGTCTTTTGTAGAGTAAAAGTTTTTAATGTTGGTGAAGTCCAAATTATCAGTATGTCCTTTTCTGAGACATGCTTTCAATGTCAAGTCAATGGTGAAGTCATAAATCTCAAAGATATTCTTGTATTTCATTTTCAAAAATTTAATTTCGTTTTGTTCTATATTACAGGCTAAGATCCATTTTAAATTAATTTTTGTATAATTTGGGAGACTTAGGTTAAGTTCATATTTTTGTGTATAGATATTCAGTTGCTCCAGCCCCATTTGTTGAAAAGGCTGTCTTTCTTTTATTGAATTTCTTTCTTAAATTTGTCAAAGAATCAGTTGGGTGTATTTATATGGGTCTATTTCTGTGCTCTCCCTTCTGTTCCATTGATCTATATGTCTGTTGCTCTATTAATACTGCACAGTCCTTGATTACTGTAGCTATGCTGTGTCTTAAAATTGGGTAAACGGATTCTTCCCACTTTATTATTTTTCAAAATCATCCTAGCTGTTTTAGTTCCTTTGCCTTTCATATAAATTTCAGAATAACCATGTCTATAAAAAATCTTGCTGGGATTTTTCTATAAATTGTGTTAAACCTATATATCAATTTTAGGAGAATTGACATTTAGCACTGTTGAGTATTTTTAATCCATGAACACATTGGAGGGGGCATTCAGTTTTTCACTATTAAGTATAATGTTAGTTGTTGGTGTTTTGTAGATGTTCCTTTTCAAGTTAAAGTTCCCCTCTTTACCTGTTTTTCTGAGAGGTTGTTTTTTTTTTCTGAGAGTTTTTATCACAAATGGATGTTGACTTTTGCTCTTTCTGCTTTTGTTGGTATAATCATGTGATTTTTTTTTAAAGATTTTATTTATTTGACACAGAGAGAGAGATCACAAGTAGGCAGAGAGGCAGGCAGAGAGAGAAGGGGAAGCAGGCTTCCCGCTGAGCAGAGAGCCCGATGCGGAGCTCGATCCCAGGAACCCGAGATCATGACCCGAGCTGAAGGCAGAGGCTTTAACCCACTGAGCCGCCCAGGCGCCCCAATCATGTGATTTTTTTATCTATCCTGTTAATATGATAGATTATACTAGTTTTCAAATATTATTATCTTTTTATTATTAATGTATATTGAATTATTTGTTTCAGGGGTACAGGTCTGATATTCATCAGTCTTACACAATACACAGCATCCACCACTACACATAACCTCCCCAGTGTCCATCATCCAGCCACCCCATACCCCCCACCCGCCACCACTCCAAAAACCCTCAGTTTGTTTCCTGACATTAAGAGTCTCTTATGGTTTGTCTCCCTCTCTGGTTTTGTCTTGTTTCATTTTTTCCTCTCTTCCCCTATCATCCTCTGCCTGTGTTTCTCAAGTTCCACATGTCAGTGAGATGATATGATAATTATCTTTCTCTGACTGACTTATTTTGCTTAGCATAATACCCTCTATTTCCATCCACGTCATTAAAAATGGCAAGATTTCAAATTTTTGATGGCTGCATAATATTCCGTGTGTGTGTGTGTGTGTGTGTGTGTGTGTGTGTGTACCACATCTTCTTTATCCTTTCATCTGTCAGTGGATATCTGGGCTCTTTCTGTAGTTTGGCTATTGTGGACATGGCTAGTATAAACATTGGGGTGCATGTGCCCCTTCGGATCACTACATTTTTATCTTCAGAGTAAATACTCAGTAATGCAATTGCTGGGTCATAGCATAGCTCTATTTTCAACTTTTTGAGAAACTTCCATACTGATTTCCAGAGAGGCTACACCATCTTGCATTCCCACCAACAGTAAGAAAGTTCCCCTTTCTCCCCATCCTCGCCAACATCTGTCATATCCTGACTTGTTAATTTTAGCCATTCTGACTGGTGTGAAGTGGTATCTCATTGTGGTTTTGATTTGTATTTCCCTGATGCCAAGTGATGTTGAGCACTTTTTCATGTGTCTGTTGACCATTTGGATGTCTTCATTGCAGAAATGTCTGTTCATGTCTTCTTCCCATTTCTTCATTGGATTATTTGTTCTATGGGTGTTGAATTTGATAAGTTCTTTATAGATTTTGGATACTAGCCCTTTATCTGATATGTCATTTGCAAATATCTTCTCTCATTTTTTCTGTTCTCTTGGTTTTGTTCACTGTTTCCTTTGCTGTGCAAAGGCTTTTGATCTTGATGAAGTCCCAATAGTTCATTTTTGCTTTTGTTTCCCTTGCCCTTGGCGATATGTCTAGGAAGAAGTTGCTGCAGCTGAATTCGAAGAGATTGCTGCCTGTGTTTTCTTCCAGGATTTTTATAGATTCCAGCCTCACCTTTAGGTCTCCATTTTGAGTCTATTTTTGTGTGTAGTATAAGGAAATCGTCTAGTTTCATTCTTCTGCATGGAGCTGTCCAATTTTCCCAACACCATTTGTTTTTTTGTTTTGTTTTGTTTTCCTCAACACCATTTGTTGAAGAGACTTTTTTTCCACTGGACATTCTTTCCTCCTTTGTCAAAAATTAGTTGGCCGTAGAGTTGAGGGTCCATTTCAGGGCTCTCTATTCTGTTCCATTGTTCTATGTGTCTGTTTTTGTGCCAGTGCCATACTGTCTTGATGATTACAGCTTTGTAATAGAGTTTGAAGTCCGGAATTGTGATGCCACCAGCTTTGCTTTGCTTTTTCAACGTTCCTCTGACTATTCAGGGTCTTTTTTGGTTCCAATACAAATTTTAGGATTATTTGTTCCAGATCTGTGAAAAAAGTTGATAGTATTTTGATAGGGATTCATTAAATGTGTAGTTGCTATAGGTAGCATAGACATTTTAACAATATTTTTTCTTTAAATCCACGAGCACAGAGCGTTTTTCCATTTCTTTGTGTCTTCCTCAATTGCTTTCATGAGTATTTATAAATTTTCTGAGTACAGATCCTTTGCCTCTTTGGCTAGATTTGTTCCTAGGTATCTTATGGTTTTAGGTGCAGTTGTAAATGGGATCAACTCCTTAATTTCTCTTTCTTTTGTCTTGTTGGTGTATAGAAACGCAACTCATTTCTGTGCATTGATTTTATATCCTGCCACTTTACTGAATTCCTGTATGAGTTCTACCAGTTTTGGGGTAGAGTCTTTTGGGTTTTCTACATAAAATATCATATACTCTGCAGTGAGTGAGAGTTTGACTTCTTCTTTGTTGATTCAGATGCCTTTTATTTCTTTTTGTTGTCTGATTGCTGAGGCTTGGACTTCTAGTACTATGTCGAACAGCAGTGGAGATAGTGGACATCCTTGCCATGTTCCTGACCTTAGGGGAAAAGCTCTCAGTTTCTCCCCATTCAGAATGATATCCACTGTGGATTTTTCATAGATGGCTTTTATGATATTGAGGTATGTAGCCTCTATTCCTGCACTGTAAAGAGTTTTAATCAGGAAAGGATGCTGTACTTTGTCAAATGCTTTTTCTGCATCTTTTGAGAGGATCATACGGTGCTTGTCCTTTCTTTGGTTAACGTATTGTATGACATTGATTGATTTATGGATGTTGAACCAACCTTGTAGCCCAGGAATAAATCCCACTTGGTCATGGTGAATAATCCTTTTAATGTACTGTTGGATCCTATCGGCTAGTATTTTGGTGAGAATTTTTGCACCCATATTCATCAGGGATATTGGTCTGCAATTCTCCTTTTTTGATGGGGTCTTTGGTTTGAGGATCAGGGTAATGCTGGCCTCATAAAATGAGTTTGGAAGTTTTCCTTCCATGTCTGTTTTTGGAACAGTGTCAGAAGAATAGGTATTAATTTTTCTTTAAATGTTTGGTGGAATTCCTCTGAGAAGGCATCTGTCCCTGGGCTCTTGTTTGTTGGGAGCTTTTTGATTACTGCTTCAATTTTCTTGTGGTTTTTGGGTCTGTTTAAGTTTTCTCTTTCTTCCTGCATTAGTTTTGGTAGTTTATATGTCTCTAGGAATGCATCCATTTCCTCCAGATTGTCTAATTTGTTGGCATGTAGTTGCTCATAATATGTTCTTATAATTGTTTGTATTTCTTCAGTGTTAGTTGTGATCTCTCTTCTTTCATTTAAGATTTTATTTTGGGGGGGTCTTTTCTCTCGTTGATAAGTCTGGCTGGGGTTTATTCATTCTTAGTAATTCTTTCAAAGAACCAGCTTTTAATTTCATTGATCTGTTAATTCTGTTCTTTTGGTTTCCATTTCCTTGATTTCCGCTCTGATCTTTATTATTTCTCTTCTCCTGCTGATTTAGGCTTTCTTTGCTGTTCTTAATCTCCAGGTCCTTTAGGTTTAGGATCAGATTGTATATTTGAGACCTTTTTTATTTCTTGAGAAAGGCTGTAGTGCTATATGCTTTCCTCTTAGGACCCCTTTTGCTGCATCCCAAGGATTTTGAACAGTTGTGTTTTCATCTTCATTTGTTTCCATAAAATTTTTTTTTAAATTCTTCTTTAATTTCCTGGTTGACCCATTTATTCTTCAGTAGGATGCTCTTTAGCCTCCATGTATTTGAGTTCTTTCCAAATTTCCTCTTACGGTTTCAGTTCAAGTTTCAAAGCAATGTGGTCTGAAAATATGCAGGAAATGATCCCAATCTTTTGTTTCTGGCTGAGACCTGATTTGTGACCCAGGATGTGATCTATTCTGGTGAATGTTCCATGTACACTAAAGAAGACTGTGTATTCTGTTGCTTTGGGATTGAGTGTTCTAAATATAT
>CM052799.1:132943490-132965121 GCA_028533885.1 Nasua narica
AAGTTCATCTGTTCCAGTGTTTCATTCAAAGCCCTTATTTCCTTGTTGATCTTTTGCTTAGATGATCTGTCCATTTCAGTGAAGGTGGTGTTAGAGTCCCCTACTGTTATTGTATGATTGTCAATGTGTTTCTTTGATTTTATTATTAATTGGCTTATATAATTAGCAGCTCCCGTGTTAGGGGCATAAATATTTACAATTGTTAGATCTTCTTGTTGGGTAGATACTTTAAGTATGATATAGTGTCCTTCCTCATCTCTTATTACAATCTTTGGTTTAAAGTCTAGTTTGTCTGATACAAGGATTGCCACCCCAGCTTTCTTTTGATTTCCATTAGCATGATAAATGGTTTTCCACCCCCTCCCTTTAAATAAACTAGAGGTGTCTGGGTCTAAAATGAGTCTCTTGCAGACAGCACATCAATGGGTCTTGCTTTTTTATCCAATCTGATACCCTGTGTCTTTTGATTGGGGCATTTAGTCCATTTTCGTTCAGGGTAACTAATTAAAAGATATGGATTTAGTGCCATTATGTTGCCTGTAAGGTGACTGTTACTGTATATTGTCTCTATTCCTTTCTGGTCCATGCTACTTTGGGGCTCTGTCTTTGCTTAGAGGACCCCTTTCTGTGTTTCTTGTAAGGCTTGTTTGGCTTGATCCCAAATTCTTTCAGTTTTTGTTTTTCCCGGAAGCTTTTTTATCTCTCCTTCTATTTTCAGTGACAGCCTAGCTGGTTATAGTATTCTTGGCTGCATATTTTTCTAGTTTAGTGCTCTGAATATATCATGCCAGTCCTTTGTGGCCTGCCAGGTCTCTGTAGATAGGTCTGCTGCCAATATAATGTTTCTACCATTGTGGGTTACAGAGCTCTTTTCCTAAGCTGGTTTCAGGATTTTCTCTTTGTCTTTGAAATTTATAAGTTTTACTATTAGATATTGGTGTGTTGACCTATTTTATTGATTTTGAGGGAGGTTCTCTGTGCTTCCTTGATGCCTGTTTACTTCCCCAAATTAGGGAAGTTCTTTCATATAATTTGCCCCAATATACCTTCTGCCCCTCTCTCTCTTTCTTCTTCTTCTGGGATCCCAGTTATTCTCTTGTTTTGCTTTAAGGTATTATTTATCTCTCGAATTCTACCCTCGTTATCCAGTATTTGTTTATCTCTCTTTTTCTCATCTTCTTTATTCTCCATCATTTGGTCTTATATATCACAAATTCTCTTTTGTGCCTCATTTATCCTAGAAATTAAGAGCCTCCATTTTTTTCATCAAATCTCAGTAGCCTTTTTTATTTTGACCTGGTTAGATTTTAGTTCTTTTATTTCTCCAGAAAGGGATTCTCTAGTGTCTGCTATGATTTTTTCAAGCCCAGCTACTATCTTTATCATAGATAGTCATTCTGATAGTCATTTATCATATCATAGACATTCTGAACTCTAGTTCTGACATCTTACTAATGTCTGTATTGAGTAGGTCCCTGGCAATTGGCACTGCCCTTGTTCTTTTTTTTTTTGAGGTGAGTTTTTCCTTCTTGTCATTCTGTCCAGAGAACAGATGAACAAGAGAACAAAATATGAAAAGGGCAAAAACAACCCCAGAGAAGTAAACACTAGACAAATCAGAAGAGACCTGAATCTGGGGCAAAAAGAAAAATAAAAAAAAAAAGAGAGAGAGAGAAAATATGATCAAGCTGGTAAATAGAACAGAGGTGTACACTAGATTTGGGGTATATTTTGGTCTCTTGGAAGAAACTGCCTCCCAAAATTTTAAAGAAAGGAAAAACATGTGTATACAAAAAATAAGGTTAAGTACAATGAAGGGATAGAACATGACTGTAAAAATGAAAATTAAAAAAGATTTTAAGATAGGAATTGATAAGAAGTTGGTTGAAAAAGGAAAAAAATTTTTAAAAGAAAAAATTAAGAAAGTTTTAAAAATTAAAGTTGAAAGACTAAAGAATCATGAAAACAGTCATGAATTCTATGTGCTGTATTGCCCTAGGCTGGAGTTTTGCAGTTCTCATTGATTGGTAAACTTGTTCTTGGCTGGATGTTCTTGCTGCTCTTCTCAGAGAGGGATCTGTTGCATTGATTCTCAAATGTCTTTGCACCAGGGAGAATTGAACTGCCCTTGCCAGGGGCCAGTCTAAGTAATCTTGGGTTTGCTCTCGGTAGCTTTTTTTTTTCCCTGACAGCTTTCCACACGGCTTTAGAGGATAAGAATGAAAATGGCAGTCTCCCAATCTCTGACCCTGGAGGAGCCGAGGGGACCCACTCCTCAGTGCGCCCTCAGAGAAAAGCAGTCATTCCTGTCTCCCTGGTCTCTGGCTATACTCCATGTTCACCCAGCCTGTGATCAAGCATTTCTAGCTCAGGCACACAGCCCTGTTTGGAGTCTCCAAACCCAGCAGATTCCTGTAGCGTGCTCCCATGACGCTTCTCCCTGGGGAGGAAGGGCAGTCTCCCCAGATCTACTGCTTATTGGGCCCCTACTAGAAGATTAGTTGCCCATCTGCGCCGTGGATCACAGTTTATGGCAACCTGAGCTGAGAGCCCACTCCTCAGCTCTGTCTGTAGCCGGCTTCCCTGCTCTGATACCTGGGAACTCTGCCACAGTCAGGCACCCTCAGTCTTTCTATGACCCAGAGGGTCCTGAGACCACACTGTCCCAGCAAGGGTTCCAACCCCTGCTTAGCCACCGGAGCAATGTCCCTCAGCAGAGGAGACTTCTGAAAGTTCTGATTTTGTGTTCCGCTGATCTATCAGTTTCTGGTAACAGGCTGATGGAGGCTCCCTCCCACCGTGGTTAATCTTCCCATGTATCACCTCAGATTCACTTCTCCCCTTGTCTTACCTTGCAGAAAGTGATTGCTTTTCTGTTCAGAGTTGCTGCTATTCTTTTCTTCAATCTCTAATTGAGTTTGTAGGTGTTCAGAATCGTTTGATAGCTATCTAACTGAATTCGTGGGACCTTACAAAATTTAGGTCTCCTACTCCTCTGCCATCTTGGACCTGCTTTTCAGCCTTGCATTGCTAGAATAAGCCCCACTTAGTCATGGCATATAATTATTTCCATATATTGCTGAATTCCATGTACTAATATTTTATTATGGATTTTTCTGTACATATTCATGAAGAATATGGTACTTTCTTTTTTGTACTTTTTGTATCAGGGTAATATTAGCTTCATAAAATGAATTGGGAAGTATTTCCTCCTCTTCAATTTTCTGGAAGAGTTTGTGTACAATTGGTGTTAATTCGTCTTTAAGTGTTTGGTAGAATTATCCAGTGAAACCATCTGGGACTGTAGATTTCTCTTTCAGGAATTTCTAAAGTATTAATTCAACTTCCTTAATATTTATAGGGCTATTGATATTCATCTATTTCATATTGGTGAATTGTGGTAATTTGTGTCATTGAGGTATTCAAATGTTTTGTTTAAGTTAGTAGATTTATGTGTACATAGCAGTTTGTAGTAGTCCCTTACTATTGTTTTAATGTCTGTAAAGTGTGTAGTGAGATCCATTTCATTCCTAATGTTGGTAATTTGCATGTTTTCCATTTATTTTTCAATTTTGCTCTCTAGCAAATTTTGTCAACTTCATTGATTTTTTTAAAGAGCTAGCTTTTTGTTTCATTGGTGTCTTTTATTGTTTTTCTGTTTTCTAACTTATTAATTTCTGTTGTTTATTATAGCCTTCCTTATGCTTCTGTTTGTTTTATTTTTCTCTCTCTAGGTTCTTGACTATTGATTTGAGATGTTTTATCTTTCTAACATATGTATTTAATACTATAAATTTCCCTCTTAGCATTTCTTTAGCTGTCCCACAAATTTCAATATTTTGTTCATTTTACTGATAATTAAAAAGTTTGAGACAGGTGTCTTGCCTAGAATCCTATAGCTGATGAGGGACTTTAGCTTCTCTCTTTTCAAATCCAGTGCCTTGTCCACTAAATCATGGGTACTTCTTGTGAAGATGTTATTCATATCTTTTCTCCCCTGGGTTAGGTCTCGAAGTAGTTTAGTTCATTTTCTATTAAGGAGTGTGATGTCTGAGTTATGATCCTGCATGAAAAGAGTTGTATCAGGAAGCACCTGCAGCCACTTTGGGGGCAGCTAGTTATATCCAGCACTACAACTTGTCTGCTAGTATAGTAATTCCCAAATTTTGCTGTGCATTAGAATCATCTAGAGATTTCTTAAATCTTCATGCCCACATTACAGCCTATCTCAATTAAATCAGAATGTCTGGAAGTGGGAACCAGGCATTGATATTGTTTTTAGAGATCCCTGGGTGATTTCACTTTGCAGCAAAGTTTGGGAACTGCTGTTCCACTGTGTTAAAGGAAGTATATAATTAACATTGCAGCTGCAAGAGTTTAGAGGTTTTTTTCTTTTAAAAGCTGTAACTCTCTTCTGCTTTAGGTCCCGATTATAGGATCACCTAAAACAAAAAAAAGAAGAGAATTTCCTCTTCTCCATTCTTCAGAACTAAAGTTTTTGGTTCCCTGAATTCTGTCCTTTCAGCCATAAGCTAGAGGTTGGCAAACTTTTCTGTAAAGGGCCAATTAGCAAATATTTTGTGCACACAAAATAAGGTTCTTTCTGTGTTTTGGGACAAGTGGTGCAGTATTACCTAAGTCCTTTTCCTAGTTTTTCAGAGTCATACAGTCTCTGTTACAACTACTTAACTCTACTTTCGTACATCAAGAGCAGCCCTAGACAAAATGAATGAGCATGGCCATGTTCTAGTAATACTTTATTTACAAAAACATTTGTAGGAGAAACATAGAAACTAAAAAAGCAGTTATGAGCAGGATTTGACCCAAAAATTAAAGTTTGCTAATTCCTATTAGGAGCATTCAAATGCCCCTCTTTTGAAACATCAGGGTCCAGAGGTCCTTATAGCACAGAAGCCAACTTCTGGCACCATAGGCCCAGTCTCGCTATATCCCTGGTTATCTTAGATTCCAGTGTGACCATTATTGAGCACAGGGGCTGACGCTTAACTTCAGCTGTGACTCCTCTCCTTCGTCACTGTTGGGTGACTGGTGTGAGAAGAGAATGGTTGAGCATAGGCAGAGCCTTACTCATATGAGTCATTTGAATCTATGTACGCACACAACAAGGTTCTTTTTTTTCTTTTTTTAAAGATTTTATTTATTTATTAGAGAGAGAGAGATTGAGAATGAGAGGGGAGAAGGTCAGAGGGAGAAGCAGACCTCCTGCAGAGCCGGGAGTCCGATATGGGACTCGATCCCGGGACTCCGGGATCATGACCTGAACGGAAGGCAGTCGCCCAACCAACTGAGCCACCCAGGCGCCCACATAATAAGGTTCTTTTTATGGTACCACAAGTGGCTATACAAATTTATATTTAATTAAAGTTAAATAAAATTTAAAATTCAGTTCCTCAGTTTCACTAGCCACATTGCAAGTGGTTAATAGCCACTATATGATTAGACATCCTGGATAGCACATTGCAGAAAGTTCTATTAGGCCGAGCTGCTGTAGAATTAAATGCCATGAATCTTGAACAACTCTAACTTTGGTACTTTTTTTTTTCTAAGGTTTTATTTATTTGACAGAGAGAACACAAGAAGTAGGCAGAGAGGCAGGCGGGGGGTGGGGGGAAAGCAGGCTCCCTGCCAAGCAGAGAATCCGATATGGGTCTCGATCCCAGGACCCTGAGATCATGACCTGAGCCAAAGGCAGAGGCTTTAACCCAGGCACCCCTAACTTTGGTACTTTTTAAATCAGTATTTTTTTAAGTTCCTTACTCCTCTTTATCCATTTAGCCAAAACTCATATTCTAATTCAAGGTAAATATTATGTATTGTTTTATTTTAGAGAAAAAGGAAATTAATTTCGTGGTATTGAGAACACTTTCTCAATTTAGTAAGATTTAGTAAGAACTCCTGGTCATATTCATTGGAAACGTTATCACAGAAAGCTATAAAATTGCCTTATATAAAGATTTTATACGAGTGGTATGGACAATGAAATTATATTTATTGAGTAACTTGTATGTGCTAGACACTGAGTGCTTTATAGTTGAAGCTCAGGAAAATTAAGTAAACATCAAATAAATTGGTATTTGAAACCAAGCCTGTATGAAGGCTTCTAGATGTTTACTTTCCTATTACACTGTGCTGCTTCACGTTTACCAAAGGCTGTGGTAGGTCTTTTACATATTTTATCTCAAGAAGCTGTAACTCCCCTAGAAATGTTTTATTGCTATACTGTGTTAACTTAAATGAAGCAAGTATCAATTTTTTTTTTAAATAAGAAATCTAACCTAGGCTTTTTTCCCCAACAAGCATGTGGGAGAAGAGGAAAAATAGCAGTATTCCTATTACAATTTGGCAATGTCTTAATAGGACTTATATTGTTTAAGAATAGTGGAATTTCGTTTAGAATATTACCATTATGATATTAATATAATTTTATTGTAATTATCAATAAGGCAACTAATTTGAAGATTATTTCTACAGAACAATGCAATAGATCCCAATGTCTTTGGAAAATTACAAGATGTCTTTTTCCAAATTGTACTTTCAAGATTAGGTTTAACAGAACAGAGCAACTTGTAATAATTAGGAGTATTCACACAATCTTCATTTTGCACATGAGAACAAGATGTCTTGTGAATGTGTTCAATTTAACAAACTATCAAACAAGAGTCTGAACTAGATGGTGGCATAGAAAAAAGTCACTCTTTATAGCTGCAGGACAAAAGGTCGTCATCTCCATCTCTCTCTTACACTCCATTATATTGATTATGGAGATTTGCATTTCCAAGCAGGATTAGGAATTTTATTATTTGTCTTTAACATGCAGATCAGGTCTGCAGATCTCCATTTTCCTGGCAGAATTAGAGAAACAGATAAATAGAATTGTGTTTAATACTGGTGGAATAATGTTATAGTGCATATAGCATTTATCTTTCATATCTACATTAAGCATTTCTTTTTACACTTTTAAAAATAACCTCATAACCTGAGTCAGCATTTAGTATTAGGCTATTAAATATACTGAAATGATCATAGAAAAGATAAGCTCTAAAATGGATTTGTTATATTTTCTTTAGAGTGTGATAGCATGTTGTTTATCTTTCTGTGCAGGAGGCAGGTGCTGAGCCCTTTCTGTGACACACTCAGAAGTAATCCGTTACAGTTAACTTGCAGACAGGACCAGAGAGCAGTTGCAGTATGTAATTTGCAGAAGTTTTCAAAACCTTTACCTCAAGAGTACCAGGTAACACTTGTTTTGGGCACAATTTTATAAATCAACTCAACTTTTTATTTTTTTTATTTTTTTTTAAAGAGTTTATTTATTTATTTGACAGAGAGAGATCACAAGTAGGCAGAGAGGCAGGCGGGAAGAGAGAGGGGGAAGCAGGCTCCCTGCTGAGCAGAGAGCCCGATGTGGAGCTCGATGTGGGGCTCGATCCCAGGACCCTGGGATCATGACCTGAGCCAAAGGCAGGAGCTTTAACCCACTGAGCCACCCAGGCGCCCCGTCAACTCAACTTTTTAAAGAGAAATCTCCATTTTGAATTAGAAGAGTAACTTGAGTTTTCAACTTATGAAAGGCCCCATTTGTTTTCTATGTCAAAAAAAATGAAGAATTCTTATAGTTCTTTAAAGTCAATGTGCTAATCAATAACAGTTAATATCTAGCAATGCCTTGTAGTAATGGCAAAAGGCATTTAGAATATTTTTCAAATCTATTTTTAAGGAGTATTTGTATTTTTTTCTAATTGTTTCCAAAGTCTTTGTGTTTAGTTTCCTCTAATTTACACAGAAGGACAAAAGTTCTTCAAAGAAAATAACTGAGGTACTCTAATCTAATTAAAAATCTTGCAAGTTCTTTAGAAAAGGTTTGACATGTGGGATCTAAAAAGTGAGGGAGGGGCATCCGTGTGGCTCAGTGAGTTAACCATCTGACTCTTGATTTCAGCACAGGTCATGATCTCAGTGTCATGAGATCCAGCCCAGCATCGGGCTTCACTCTGGGCGTGGAGCCTGCTTAAGAGTCTTTCTCTGGCGCCTGGGTGGCTCAGATGGTTAATTAAGCGTCTGCCTTCAGCTCAGGTCACGATCCCAGGGTCCTAGGATCGAGTCCCACATCTGGCTCCCTGCTTAGTGGAAAGTCTACTTCTCCCTCTGCCTCTGCCTGTCCCTCTTCCTGCTTGTGCTCTCTCTCTGTCAAATAAATAAATAAAATCTTAAAAAAAAAAGGTCTCTCTCTCCCTCTCCATCTGCCCTTCATCTCTCTAAAAAAAAAAAAAAAAAAAAGGTCTGACATATTCAGTCTGAATCTCTGATTAGACCTTTAAGTTTGTTGTTGCAGTGGCCATCTCTAAAATGCCTCAGTTCTGCCTAACATTTACAAAAGATTCTTTAGTTAGAAGTGGTGTCTCAGAAGATAAGTTAAAATGATTGCTGCTAAATTTAGACCTTCCTGCATGTGTTTATGACCTCACTGAATGCCTCAGATACCATAAGATGGCAACTATATTTCTAGGCATAGTAATATAACTCAGGGAGTTTGTGTAAATGTGAAATCTTTAAATTTTATCTGGTACCTTATTCCTTTGGTATTCAAAGTATTTTTTTTAAGATTTTATTTATTTATTTGAAAGAGAGAGTGTGTGTGCATGAGCGGGGACGGAGGGAGGGAGAGGAGACAGAGGGAGTGGGAGCAGGGGAGAGGGGAAAGGATCAGGGCAGGGAGGAGGCAGAGGGAAAGGGAGAAGCAGACCCCCAAGATCTGTCAGGACCCCAAGATCACAAACCTAGCTGAAGGTAGATGCTTAACCAACTGAGCCAGCCAGGTGCCCCTCAAAGTATTTTACATATATGATCTCATTCATACTATCACAGTTTTATTTTTTCAAGTTTGTCAAAACAACACATAAATTAAGTCTTCTAAAAATGCTTGAAGTACATTATATTTAAAATATCTTAATTCTCTGGATTAGTTTTGTGTTTTGTCAACTCTTAAAACGTTTCCTATTCATCTTTTTAAAACATTGGTCAAATTTGTTATCTAGTAAAAAACTTAGACTAATATACTTACCTTGCTTATTTCTAAAACTACAACAACCTTGAAATACCCCTCAGGTAGTATATTATTGTCTTTATATTCTATTATATATGAAGAAAAGCACAGTGATATCTTTTTTATATTATGCGGCATTAGAGGGTTGCTATAAATTGCCTATGGACTTTGTTTTGATTATACAGAATGTTTCTTAATTTTTCTGTCTTCCTAATAAATTTTCTTGTAGTACTTCGATGAACTAAGTGGCATACCTACAGAAGATTTGCCTTATTATGGTGGTTCAGTAGAAATTGCTGACTACTGCCCTTTTAGTCAGGAATTCAGTTGGCATTTAAGTGGTGAATATCAGCGCAGCTCAGATTGTAGAATATTGGAAAATCAACCAGGTTAGTAGTCTAGTGAAATGAAATGTTGTATATGTATTAAAATTACATATTAGCAATATAAAATAAGGATTAAGGGCACAGACCCAGGAGCCAGAATATCTGATTTTGTATTATGGTTCCCCTGGTATCCATTTGTTAGAAGTAACTTTACTTCTCTCTGCCTCAGTTTCTTCCTCTGTACCAAGGGATAATAATACCTATCTTATAGAGTACTTGTGAGAACTAAATGAATTCACATAATAAATGCTTAGAAGTATGACACATAACAAGTATTTAGTTTTTTAGATACATTTGCAGATGTGTGCACCCTACTTTTTTGTTGTACTTTACATCTGCATGACACTTCATTTGCAAAGCATTTTCATTTTTATCATTTCATTTTATTCTTCTAAAAACCTGATGAGAAACACAGAGAACATATTACTGAATGTCACAGGTGAACAAAGAGACACTAAGTAATACAATTAATTGGTGCCAGTGTAAGATCCTCCAATGCAGAGCTCTTTTTATTAAATCATATTACATGTCCTATTTTTTTTCTCTTCTGAGAGGTGTGCATTTTATGTAATTTAGAAGTTACATGTCATTCTCCAGATAACAGAATAATACTCTTGTCCCATGGCTAGTAAGATATATTGCCAATTGGGTATTTACTTTTGTAAACAAAATGTTATCACATCTGATATGTTCATAAATAGCAATAGATAGTTTTTCACTCTGTGGTTGTCAAAATTTCTAACCTGCTCCTTTTTTCTTTTTTTATTTATTTCTTTTTTCTTTTTTTAACTTAAATTCAATTAATTAACATATAATATATTATTTTTTCCAGATTCTGTTATTTACATTTTAAATTTCCAAAATGGTTTTCCCTTTTATTTTTAAACCTGGTAGATTTAACTGGATTTATACAGTCATTTTTTCATCACTCACCTATTTAATAAATGTCTAAAAATTGATAACTATTCAGCAGTTCCATGTTAAAGCCAAGAAATGCGGAGATCTGTCAGTTATGGATTTGCCCACGATATTTTGCCAACACTATTGTTTTAGAGCTGGAGTCAGCAAACGTTTATTGTAAAGAGAAAGATAGTAATATTTTTTAAGAAAAATAGTAAATCTTTTAAACTTGGTGGGTCATAAGGTCTCTATTATAATTACTGAACTCTGCTGTTACAGTGTGAAAGCAGTTATAGACAATATGTAAATTCATGACAGTGTTCCAATAAAACTTTACTTATAAAAACCTTCAGGTACTTTTCAGGATTGGCCTGAGGGCTATAGTTTGCTGACCAGCCCCTTTTCTTTTTTTAACACTGATCACTTTGTTTTTCAAGTACTTTGACATATTCATAAATTAAAAACAAAAAAGTTTTATTCTGTTTTATATTTTTTCTTAGTTTATGTAATTAAAGATTTTTTAAAACTGACATAAAATACCTATCTTTAAGAACTCTGCTTTCAGAAGATGAAAGTTGTATTAAGCATAAAGAACAAATTATTGCTAGGGCTTAAGAGCTTCATTCCTTTGTCTATTAGCTACTTAGAGGTCATTTAATCCTATACCTCTGCATGGCTGTGTTCAGTCTGAGCCTGGATCAGCATGTTATGTATGGACCTCCAGGAGATAGCATACAATGAAAATACAAGAAAACTGTAAAAACTTTTTGCAGCACCGCAAAAAAGCCTTCATTAGATAAATCACTTGGCTTCATCTGTGAGGTGACTCCTATTTAGACTACCAATAAAGATGATTCATCATGCCATTTCCTCTATATATCTAATTTAGATACTTTAGGCCCAGTTTTATCTCCTGTTTTTGATACAATAATTTCCTCCCACTAAGTCCTTTATTGAGAACCCAGTTTGACTTTGGAGCCCGTTTCTCTTGATTTTTTTAACTGAAAATTTCCATTAGACATGTTCAATATTTAAAGCAACTTTTAACCCTAAGAATAGAATGCTTCAGCTTCTTCTTTGAACCAAAAGTCAATTTTTAACAGAAATTCTTTGGTTTGCTTCAGATCTTTTTAAAAACTATGGTGCTGAAAAGTATGGACCTCATTCAGTTTGTTTAATTCAGAAGTCAGCATTTGTCATGGAAAAGTGTGAGAGGAAGCTGAGTTACCCAGACTGGGGAAGTGGATGTTATCAGGTAAACTATATGATTGTTAATAATTATTATCAAATATTATATAATTTTATCTTGTTATCAGTGGTTTTTATATTTTAAAATACATTTTATATTTTTATATAATATACTGATTAATGCTTTTAACTTATTTATTTATGTAAATATTAGTTTGGATGCTTATGTTTTGTGAAAATATTTTCATTTCTTTGAGAGAAATTACCTTTTTCCATTTGTTTACAAAAACATATAATTGTTATATAGCAGCAAGTTTTATGGTAATTTTACTTTGGACATATATCCCAAGGAAATAATGGAACATATGTAATTTTGTTTTTGAACAAATATTACTTTGTAATGGAAAAATTTGCAGTTTTATTTCATAAGATCTGAGGAAAGTGTGGATTTAAGAATTAATAAGTCAACTACAGATTAATAATAGGTTTTCTCCTTTGTAATTAGAAATCCAAAGGTAGCAAACTACCTTTGGATAGTTTCTTAATTGTCTTTTTTCTTAATTGTCTCATTTGCACATCTGATTTTAAATGACTGCATCACCTTATTAGAAACTTACTAAGAGGGACATCTGGGTGGCTCAGTCAGTTAAGCGTCTGCCTTCAGGTCAGGTCATAATCTTAGGGTCCTGGGATCGAGTCCACACATTGGGCTCCTTACTCAGTGGGGAAGCCTGCTTTTCCCTCTCCCTCTGCCTGCTGCTCCCTCTGCTTGTGCACTCTTTCTGTCTCTCTCTCTGTCAAACAAATAAAACCTTTAAAAAAAAAAGTTATTAAGATACAGGCATTCTGTAACTTAGGAGCATCCAACTTAAAGAGTATTATGTACTCTGCTAATGAATATCAGGGAGGAAAGTGTGATCCTATGAATTGAAAAATAAGAATTCTTTGTACCATTTCAGCTGTAAAATCTAAATGGACTTCTGTAGCTGGTAATTTTATTGTTACTTTTAAAGTTACTTATAAAATTAACCTTTTTTTTTTTAAAGATTTTATTTATTTATTTGACACAGAGAGAGAGAGAGAGAGAGAGAGAGAGAGAGACCACAAGTAGGCAGAGAAGCAGGCAGAGGGAGAGGGGGAAGCAGGCTTCCTAACGAGCAGAAAGCCTGATACGTGGCTCAGTCCGAGGATTCTGAGATCATGACCTGAGCCGAAGGCAGAGGCTTTAACTCACTGAGCCAGCCAGGTGCCCCTAAAATTAACTTTTTTTGATAACAGCTTTATTGAGATATAATTCACATATCATCCAATTCATATAAAATTATCTTTGAAATCTTAAAAAAGACAATTCAAAATACATACTTATAGCTATAATCTGACAGCTGTAATCCAACAACCATTTTCTGATAAATTCCATTGCAGATATATGTATTTATTAAATTTATAGTTTTTTGGGTTTTTTTTAAGATTTTATTTGACAGACAGAGAGAGATCACAAGTAGGCAGAGAAGCAGGCAGAGAGAGAGGGGGAAGCAGGCTCCCTGCTGAGCAGAGAGCCTGATGCAGGGTTCAATCCCAGGACCCTGAGACCATGACCTGAGCCAGAGGCAGAGGCTTTAATCCACTGAGTCACCCAGGGGCCCCAGATTTATAGTTTTGACCTAATTGTAATCATAATATAAAATTTTATTTTACTGCCTTCACTTAGTGTGGAGCAAAATACCTTTTCCAAATTTTTCCAACAATTAAAATTACTATTGTTTTGTTTTGTTTTTTAAGTAAACTCTGCCTACCATTTGGGGCTTAAACTCACAACCCTGAAGTCAAGAGTTGCATGCTCTACCACCTTAGACAGCCAGGTGCCCCAATAGTTACTATTCTTTATGGCCATAAGACATTACATCTTTTTAAAGTATTATAATTAAGGAAGTCATTTCCTGTTAATATATATTGAGTTAATTTTCATTTTTCATGATAAAAATATGCTTTTATAAACACATTTATGTAAGATGTAAAATGTAAATGTGTAAAAAGCACATTCATAAAAGCACATTTACAAAAAAAAATATTTTTTGAAATAAATTCCCTTAAGTGAAAATGTTAAAAGGGGATGAAGCTAGAGTAGTGGCAACCATAAGAGGAGGATTACCTCTTCAGGGTATTTTATTTTATTATATTTTTTCTATTAAGTAAGCTCTGCGCCCGGTGTGGGACTTGAACTCATGATCCCGAGAATAAGAGTCACATGCTCTACTAACTGCGTCAGCCAGGCATCCCATCTTCAGGCTATTTTAAAAGTCTGTCAACATCACAGCACCACAGAGGGCTTATGCAGATTTGTAATTCCGCCTACAAAGATTTGAATAAATGTACTTGGCTTCCCTGTACTTAGAGTTGTCAGTTAACTTTGCTAATTTAATACTACTAACCAACCATTTTGTGGGAAAATGTGTATAATCTCCAAACACTTAACATGGATTAGCTGTTTTGTTGTTTGTTGTTTGTTTTATTTATTTTGACAGAAAAGTTGCAAGAATGGTACATTTTTTTTGAGTCATTTACGTGCAAACCACTGACATGCTTCACCCTCTTTCCCCAGTTACTTTGTGTATGTCTTATACATGAGGACATCCCACTATCTATATTAACTTAATGTTAATCCAGTTTAGTCAGCTACCTTTACTAGATTTGGTTTTGGACAACTTTTAGGTATTTCTAAAAGTTACATTATCTTGCTAAGTAAAAATTTGCCACCATTAGGCATATTCAGAATCCACCCTTGGTTTGAAGATAGGCCCAGAAGAGAGGTTCCAGAAGTATTTCAAGTGAAGTAGCATAATTGAAATTAATGTGAAGTCTTTTTAGAAAACAACTTTGAGAGATGCCTGGGTGGTTCATTTGGTTAAGCGTCTGCCTTCGGATCAGGTCATGATCCCAAGGTCCTGGGAGGAATCCTGCATCAGGCTCTCTGCTCAGCAGGGAGCCTGCTTCTCCCTCTGCCTGCCTCTCCCTCTGCTTGTGCGCTCTCTCTCTCTCTCTCTCTCCCTCCCTCTTTCCCTGTCTCCCTGACAAATAAATAAATAAAATATTTTTTTAAAACACTTTGCATAAAACATATTTAAAATTATTTGAAAGTTAGCTTTATTAGGGGCACTTGGATAGTTCAGTTGGTTAAGCAGCCCACTCTTGGTTTTCGCTCAGGTCATGATCTCATAGTCATGAGATTGAGCCCAGTGTTTGGCTTCATATTCTCTGTCCTTCCCCTTCTGTCCCTACCCCCACTTGCGCACCCCCCCAAAATAAATAAATAAACAAACAAATAATTTTTTTAAAGATTTTCTTTATTTGACAGAGAAAAAGCACAAGTAGGCAGAATGGTAGGCAGAGGGAGAAGGAGACTCCCTGCTGAGCAGAGAGCCCAGTGTGAGACTTGATCCAGGACCCTGGGATCATGACCTGAGTGGAAGGCAGATGCTCAACTGACTGAGCCACCCAGGCACCCCCAAAAAATAAAATCTTTTTTTAAACAGTTAGCTTTAGTGTGTTTGCTTTTTAAAATTGACTTTATAGGCGCCTGGGTGGCTCAGTTGGTTAAGCAACTGCCTTCGGCTCAGGTCATGATCCCGGAGTCCCGGGATTGAGTCCCATATCAGATTCCCGGCTCTGCGGGAAGTCTGCTTCTCCCTCTGACCTTCTCCTCTCTCATTCTCAGTCTCTCACTCTCTAATAAATAAATAAAAATCTTTAAAAAAAATAAATAAATAAATAAATAAATAAAATTGACTTTATTAGTTACCCTTTGCAGTTAAGATGTGAGTTCTACCTTTAGAGATGTTACCAGTCCATGTAAAATCACTAGGACATTTTTTATACCTGAGCAGAGGATCTGTGATAGTGAAAAAGAATAAAAAAACTTTTATTATGTACATTTCTGTGCTGTACTACTTTTTTTACAATGAGCATATATTATTTTTATAATTTAAAATAATAAAAATTTGATTTATAAAATTTGTGACTTGTGGAGAAAATGACATGAGTAATGGCTCTTTGACAAAGGTTTAAGCTGAAGTATAAGTGAGGATACTATAATCTACAGAAGTGTTATTCTTTTTTTTAAGATTTTATTATTTTTTCAATTTATTTTTTTATTTTTATTTTTTTTTAAGTTTTTTTTTTTTTTAAAGATTTTATTTATTTATTAGAGAGAGAGAGAGACTGAGAATGAGAGGGGAGAAGGTCAGAGGGAGAAGCAGACTTCCCGCAGAGCCGGGAGTCTGATATGGGACTCGATCCCGGGACTCCAGGACCATGACCTGAGCCAAAGGCAGTCGCCCAACCAACTGAGCCACCCAGGCGCCCTATTTTTTTATTTTTAAAGTTTTATTTATTTAATCTCTACACCCAACATGAGGCTTGAACTCAGGACCCTGAGATCAAGAGTTGTGTGCTTTTCCAACTGAGCCAGCCAGGTGCCCCTAAGATTTGATTTTTTTTTTTTTTTTTTTTTATGTCAGAGAGAGAGAGCACAAGCAGGTAGAGAGGCAGAGATAGAGAGAGAAGCAGGTTCCCTGCTGAACAAGGAGCTTGACGCGGGACTCGATCCCAGGACCCTGGGATCATGACCTGAGCCAAAGGCAGTGGCTTAACCAACTGAGCCATCCAGGCATCCCAAGATTTGATTTTTTTTTTAAAGTAATTTCTACACCCCTTGTGGGGCTCAAACTCACAACCCTGAGATCAAGAGTTGCAGGCTCCACAGACTAGACCACCCAGGGGCCTTGATAGAAGTGTTATTCTTGACAAATTGGCCTCAAGGTATATGAATCCAAATTGTATGTAAAGTTGTGTGTTGTCTTGTATATTTAAAGAGAAGTGTCTGTAGCTTTCCTCAGATTTTTTTTGAAAGTGCTAAACTGAAAGTTTAAGAGCTACTACTACAGAGTGAAAATTCTTTTAAAACCTGAATAATTTCACTTTTTTTTTCTTAAGATTTTATTTATTTGACAGAGAGAGAGAGAGATCACAAGTAGGCAGAGAGGCAGGCAGAGAGAGAGGGGGAAGCAGGCGGGGTTCGATCCCAGGACCCTGAGATCATGACCTGAGCCAAAGGCAGAGGCTTTAACCCACTGAGTCATCCAGGTGCCCCAATAATCTTTATATGAGATTAAAGATATGCCTATACCCCAAATTGTGTTTTATAGTCAGTATTTTTAGTAAATTCTAATGTATTTTCCTGTAGGTGAAAAAGGCTCATATATCCTTTATGAAAATCTTATTGATCTGATTTTTTTCCCCTTTCTATTGGAAGGTTTCTTGTTCTCCTCAAGGTCTGACAGTGTGGGTTCAGAACACTTCATATTTGTGTAGTCGAGCTGGGCAGGTCCTCCCTGTCAGTATTCAGATGAATGGCTGGATTCATGATGGTAACCTGCTCTGCCCATCATGCTGGGACTTCTGTGAGCTCTGTCCTCCAGAAACAGATCCTCCAGCAATTAACTTGACCCGAGCTCTACCACTAGGTGAGTAGTCTTTGTGGTTGGAGTAAGGACAAGGACTTTTCTTATATAATGTTGGAAATGCCCTTCAAGGAAACTCTAAAACAGTTGGAGCATCTTCTCTTCTAATTGGAGTTTTATGGGAAAGCCTCCTTCTCACCATTGTTAGAAATTGAAGGTGAGTGAGCATGACTCTTCCGTTCAGTAAGAGCAAGGATAAGGAAACCTTCTAAAGACCCTCTGATTTGCAACAAAAAAAAATTTTTTTGTTCAAGATTACAAAAACTGAATGTTTCAACCATTCATTTTGAAAATAAGTGTAAACAAAATTCTGCTCATTAAACACAAGAAGCAATTAAATGTATTTCAGTTATATATGCATACCTCATTTTATTCTGCTTTACTTTATTGCACTTCACAGATACTGCATTTTTGACAAATAGAAGGTTTGTGCCAACTCTGTCAGCAACTCTGCCAGCACCACTTTTCCAATAACATTGGCTCAATTCATGTTTCTGTCACACTTTAGTAATTTTCACTATATTTTAAGCCTTTTAATTATTGTTATATTTGTTATGGTGATCTATGATCTGTGATATTTGATTTTACTATTGTAATTTTGTTGTTTGGGTGCACCAGGAACCACACTCATTAGAAAGTGAACGTGATTGGTAATTGTGTGTGTTCTGACTGCTCCACCAATCAGTGATTCCCAATTCCCTCCTCTTCCTCAGGTCTCCCTATTCCCCGAGACACAACAATATTGAAATTAGGCCAATTAATGACCCTACCATGTCCTGTAAGCGTTATGTGAAAGGAAGAGTCACATGTCTGTCACCTTGAATCAAAAGCTAGAAATGATTCAACTTAGTGAAGAAGGCATGTCAACAGCTGGTTGTGTCAGTTAGCCAAGCTGTGAATGCAAAGGAAAAGTTCTTGGAGGAAATGAAAAGTGATATTACAGTGAATACATGAATGATTAAAAAAAAAAAAAGTAAAACATCCTATTGCTGATATGGAGAAAGTCTGCATGGTCTGGATAGAAGTTCAAACCAGATGCAACATTCTCTGAAGTCAAAGCCTAATCCAGAGCAAGGCCCCAACTCTCTTCACTTTTGTGAAGGCAGAGAGAGGTGAGGAAGCTACAGAAGAAAAGTCAGAAGCTAGCAGAGGTGAGTTCATGAGGTTTAAGGAAAGAAGACGTCCCTGTAACATAAAAAGTGTAAGGGGAAGTAGCAGGTGCTGTTGTATTAGCTACAGCAGGTTATCCAGAGTTGGCTCAGACAAATAGTGGAAGTGGCTACACTAAACAACAGATTTCTGATGTAAATGAAGCTTCCATTAGAAGAAGATGCCTTCAGGGACATTCAGAGCCAGAGAGCAGAAGTCAATGCCTAGCTTCAAAGCTTCCAAGGACAGGCTGGCTCTTTTGTTAGGGGCTAAAGCAACTGGTGACTTGAAGTTGAAGCCAGTGCTCTTTTACCATCTGAAAATCCTAGGGCCCTTAGGAATTACACCAAATCTACTCTGCCTTTGCTCTGTATGTGGAACAAAGCCTGGATGACAGCATATCTGTTTGCAGCATGGTTTACTATTTTAAGCCCCGTGTTGAGACTTACTTCTCAGACAAAATGATTCCTTTTAAAATTACTGCTCACTGTGAATCCACCTGGTCATCCAAGAGCTCCAATGGAAATGAATAATGAGATTCATGTTGTTTTTATACCTACTAATACAGCATCTGTTCTGCAACCCACAGATCAAGGAGTAATTTTGACTTTTGAGTCTTATTTTTGAAGAAATATGTTTTATGAGGCTATATAGCTGCCATATATAGTGACTCCTCTGATGGATTTGAGCAAAGGAAATTGAAACCTTCTTGCAAGAATTCACCATTCTCAATGTCATTAAGAACATCCCTGTACCAGGTGCCTGGTGGCTCAGTTGGTTAGGCATCTGCCTTTGGCTCAGGTCATGATCCCAGGTTACTGGGATTGAGCCCCACGTAGGGCTTCCAACTCAGTGGAGAGTCTGTTTCTCCCTCTCTCTTTGCCCCTCCCCCCAGCTTGTGTTCTCTCTTTCTCAAATAAATAAATGAAATCTTTAAAAAAAAGAAGAAGAAGAAGATCTTAGGGACACTTGAGCGGTTCAGTCGGTTAAGCGTCTGCCTTCAGCTCAGGTCTTGATCCCATGGTCCTGGGATCAAGTCCCACATCAGGCTCCTTGCTCAGTAGAGGCCTGTTTCTCCCTCTGCCTGCAGCTCCCACTGCTTGCGGTCTCTCTCTCTGACAAATAAATAAATAAAATCTTAGAAAAAAAAAGAAGATCTTAGGTTCTTTTGGTGTGGTAAATAGTATAAGTAGTGTTAAATACTCTTAGTTAACTTTTACTCTTAATATGAAGCTGATATGATGACTTAATTTTGTTGTTACTGTTAAATTGCTTTGGCTAGAATAAGAAGGCTACAGTGCACAAGTTAAGTAGTTCTGATGGAGTTCCCATCCTCAGGCCTAATCTCAGTTAACTATAACAATCTGTCACCATCTCATTGTCCAAGACACGAGCAAGGATTGAGCCATTGGCAGAGTTGAAATAGTTATTCCAGCTGGTTCAGGGGTAAGAATCTTAGGAGTACAGTAGAAAAGTGTCTAGGAATGAGAGAAAATCTGAACCAGGACAAAGGGCTATGAGATGATTTTTCCTGTTTTTGGAGCGTGACAAAGACAAGTGAATCTATTAAAAGGAGGTGGCAGGTGGCGATTGCAAATCACCTGCCCCCTCCACCTGCACAGTCTGCAGCTTACACTGCTTCTCCTACTCCTTTATCGGTCACCCTTCTGATACCGGAAGATATCAGGATCTTCTGATATTGTGCTGCTATAATGTGATTGATTTCCCTGTTAACTTGCCGTTTCTGTGAGGAAGCATGGTCAAGCCAGTTTTGCAAGCACCAAATCACTACTACAATTTTGAAAAATGTAAAAATATTACAAGAATAAATACATTCTAGCATTGCTTTTTAAACATACACATCACTGTTGAAATTCTAAAATACCCTGACTTACCATATTTGTTAATGTGTTCACTGAGCATATCAAGTCTTTACGAAATATTTATTGGACTATGTGCCAGAAACTATGACAAGTGTTTCTTTCAGGTAAATAGTTTGTTTCTGTTTAATACTTTTTTATGACCCACTAAACTTGTAGAAATATTTTGATACTTTAATTTTTTTAAAAGATTTTATTTATTTATTTGTCAGAGAGAGAGAGATCACAAGTAGGCAGAGAAACAGGCAGAAAGAGAGAGGTTATCAGGCTCTCCACCGAGCAGAGAGCCCGATGCGGGGCTCGATCCCAGGACCCTGAGACCATGACGTGAGCTGAAGGCGGAGGCTTTAACCCACTGAGCCACCCAGGTGCTTGTATGAGAAATGCAAATAATTAGAATTAACCTATGATGAACCTTATTAATAAACAAATGATCATCCCTAATCTGTCTAAAAAATATTTTTTAGGTTTTTAAGCATGCCTTTAAAACATTAAAAATGCTAATATTCTGGAGGAAGTGAAAAGATATTCTCCCTAAATTCTTCTGATTTTTGTTATTATTGATCTTAGGTGTTAGTTTGCATAGCTTTTTCTTATATTTGTAATTGCTTTCAGAATGTAAAACTCTGGGGGCACCTGGGTGACTCAGTCAGTTAAGCATCTGCCTTCCGCTCAGGTCATGATCTCAGGATCCTGGGATCAAGCCCATTGGACTCCCTGCTTAGCAATGAGCCTGCTTCTCCCTTTGCCCCTCCTCCTGCTGATGCTCTCCCCCTCTCCTTTGTTGCTTTCTCTCTCTTTCTCAAATGGGTGCGAAAATTAAAAAAAAAAAAAAAAACCAGAATGTAAAACTTTGACTTTCTTTTCTCTCTTTTTCCTAGTTGTCACTACTAGATGCTAGAGTGTGATTAGTTGTTCTATATTGCCTAAAATAGTTTCCATTAGTGACTATGAAAGATTTATTTGTGAATTTTTTCATATATATATATATATATGAATATATATACATATATATTCATATATATATATATATATATATATATATATATATATATATATTTCCAAATATATATATATTGGTTCTTAATCTCCAGGTCCTTTAGGTTTAGGATTAGGTTGTATATTTAAGACCTTTTTTATTTCTTGAGAAAGGCTGTAGTGCTATATGCTTTCCTCTTAGGACCCCTTTTGCTGCATCCCAAGGATTTTGAACAGTTGTGTTTTCATCTTCATTTGTTTCTATAAATTTTTTTTAAAGATTATATTTATTTATTTGAGATAGAGACAGTGAGACAGAGCATGAGAGGGGAAAAGGTCAGAGGGAGAAGCAGCCCTCCCCGTGGAGTTGGGAGCCTGATGTGGGACTCGATCCCAAGACTCTGGGATCATGACCTGAACCGAAGGCAGTTGCTTAACCAACTGAGCCACCCAGGCGCCCTCCATAATTTTTTTTTTAATTCTTCTTTAATTTCCTGGTTGACCCATTTATTCTTCAGTAGGATGCTCTTTAGCCTCCATGTATTTGAGTTCTTTCCAAATTTCCTCTTA
>CM052799.1:132965621-132988756 GCA_028533885.1 Nasua narica
ATTGCCTGTGCTTTAAAAGGAGGTGATGTTCTTGATGCAATATGATTTCTGCCCAGTGCTCTGAGTGTCAAAGCGAAGAAATGCAATGAAGCACAGGTGAATGGCAGGAGACTATGACTCTCTTAAGGTAGCCAAATGCCTTGTCATCTAATTAGTAATGCATATTAGTAATGCACATGAATGGGTGAATGAGATTCACACTGTCCCCACCTACTATCCAGAGAAACCACAGACAAGGGAATGAGTTTGGCAGACGAAAAACAAAAACAAATACCATAAAAGGAGGTGATGTTTTTTGCTGCCTGCTTTTGACATTCCTCCTATTACCATGTAGATTCTCATCCTCAGAAGCAATTCTACTCTGGTACTAGAGCTTACCATTCCCTCTTAGTAATTCCAATTGGAAATTTTTTTTTTAAAGACTTTATTTATTTATTTGACAGAGAGAGAGAGAGAGATCACAAGTAGGCAGAGAGGCAGGCAGAGAGAGAGGGGGAAGCAGGCCCCCCGCTGAGCAGAGAGCCCGATTTGGGGCTCGATCCCAGGACCCTGAGATCATGACCCGAGCCGAAGGCAGAGGCTTAACCCACTGAGCCACTCAGGCGCCCCCCAATTGGAAATTTTTTAATGATGAGTAATACCCAGTTAATCTCTCTAAAGCTAATGAAGACCTATAAACACCTGAACAATATTTTTTTATTCATTCATTCATTCATTTGCCTTTTAATTCAGCATATAGTTATTGAGCACTCCATTTAAGAGATTATGCTAAGTGAGCAAGCAGTATAATTACTAAAAAGTAATTCCAACTGACTATTTGATATTGGATCCAAACTTCAACCCAGCATAAAGGAAAGTCACCTTTTTCTAATGTGTAAATTTTAAAAATGTATTTGCATGCAGTTTTAAATTGGAGCTATTTGTCATTATAAAAAAAGCTGGGGGTCTCTAGCACAGCCGACTTCAGCTAAAAAGAAGTTAATAGTAATGGTGTCAGGCCATTTTCCATTTTCTGCCTTTGTCACACATTTCTTTAAAGGTCAGAGAAAAGTATAGAGTATATTTTTAAGGAAAATTATAAAACTTTAAACTTAAATATTGATTGTTATTATGAATCAGCCTACAAAGTTGTATAAAGAATTTCACCAAAAATTTGATGGATAATATATTTGAGGTCACAGTGGTAGGTTCAATTATATTTTGACTGTTGTGCAGTAATGCCATTTAGGTAGTATTGTTTCCAAGCATGGTGCTTTTTATACTTGAAATATATTTTTGCTTTATTTTTTATTGATATAATTATATTTGCACTAATGACTTTCTGGAGAAAATATTATAGATGACATTTTTTCTATATATATTTATTAAGCTTGGAATCTGATAACCTAGTGTTTTCTCTGCACAAATAAGGAAATTGATAAGGTATGAGGCTAAGAAATGTTAAGTTTCTGAGGGTAACCAACAGCTCCGATGTCTTCCTCCTCTTCAACAAGTCTTAGTGGTTGCTTCTCACTGATTCTTCCTAGTGTACTCCGTGAAGACTTAGAAGGCCATTGAACCTGTCAGAGATGTTAGGAGGATTCGAATCACTTAGAGTATGACCATACTCTAAAAACAAACTTAAAATCTGAGCTTTCAATGCAGAGTTAGTGAGGTACAATTCAGCTTTGAACTGAAGAATTCGAAATGGCCTAAATGTTGGTATCCTGTGGCAGGATATCTTTTACGTTAACAAAAGCAGTTCACTGAGAAGACTAGCAGACTGCAGCCATGGTGGAAGTGAGGTGGGGCATGGAAGGAGAATGAGGAGTAGCCGATTTGGGGACAGTAGACTGGAGTCTCTGACTCAAAAAGTGTGGAGTGCATATAAAAATGGACTAGACTACCTCAGTTTTCAGTTCAGATTTAGGTTCGTTTGATAGTATTAAAGTCCCAATTGTCAAAAATAACAAGTGAATTTGTCTCTCAGGTTCTTAAGAACAGAATTTACAGGAAGGCAGCAAAAGCCATGTCAGCAGACTTGAGCTGACAGCTTTAAAGAAACTGGCAAACAGTTAGGTAGTCTTAAGGTAGATCCCCCTCTAATATTCTCCTGAAGAATGTTTTTTCCCTTACTTATTTCTTAAGGATATTTATTTTTGTTAAAACCAAATAGATATTCTTAAAATGTTATAAATTATGCTTGAAATTAGTTTCAGCCTAGTATGTTGGCTTAGAGTTTATCAGTATTTGAAGATGAAGCATAAATTAGTGAAGCTTAAATGGCTTTAGGAAGATACATAAATGAACATATCTGAGTATTCCATAAAATTTTATCAATATCCTCACTATTAGAAGACAAACTGTAAAATGGCTAGCTAGCTGCTTTGTCAGATTCTTTTAGCTAGCTGCTTTGTCAGATTCTATGACTAACACTCATCCAGATTCAGTAGGTCACTGCTGGCTCTGATCTGCGTCCTAGAGTATGCCAGCTTGCATGTCACATTCATGACAGTGTCTCGTGCTCAGTGTCGTGGCTCTGTCTAGGTCTTTGGACACTGAATGGAGAGAGAAGAGCCATCTCTGAGGGCATCTGAGCTGTCCTGGTAAAGGAGGTGGACTTTAGTCATAGCCCCACAGACCCATTATTCATAGTGGGCACTAGTCCTTCATGCCATATCCTTGCAGCCCTGGAGGATGAATGTATTTTAGTAAAGTCTGTGCTACTCATTCTTCAGAAGGAACTTACCTGAAAGGATGACAATAACAACAACTTCGTCATCGTCGTCGTTGTCGTCTTTTTTTGGATACATTCAGTCAGGATAGGGGAGGAAGTAATGAATTATTTTCTTTTATGTTTACAGTTTTGGTAAATAGACGATTTAAGAACTAATCTTTATTTGTGTTATTGAACTTTAAGTGTTATGTATTCCTTAGTAAAAAAAAAACACAACTTTAATAAAAATAGAAACTAATCTGTATCTTGTCATTACTTACCATCAGTTTTTAAAACCTGGATAAAGAACACAAGCCATGCGCACTGTTTGAGGAGCACGAGGTGTTAATTATGAAATAATCCAATTTCTACTTGAACTGGACTAGAATTGTCCTACTTAAAGAATGGGGACAGGTCATATGTAAAGCTATAGGGAGTAGCCCTCCACAAAGAGTTATGTAGGAAAGAGAGCAGTCTAAAACAATTCAGGGCAAGCTCCTCTGGCTACAGATTATCCCAATCCCTTTTGTTTTATGCTGTGGGCCACGAGTCTCATTGCATGAGCACCCTGGCACATTCACGTACCATAACTCTGTGCAGTAGCAGGAAGTAGACTGTGGCGGTAGTCTTGGGGTGTGATTCTTCTTCATCACCTGAATGTAGTTTGAGAACGGATATCCTCGACATGCCTTCACCATGTATATTTGAAGCCATTCCATCCTGTGGCATGGATCCAAGCACTTTGTGACCTAACTGCTGAGCTGAAATCTTTGTGGGAAATTTTAACAATAATATTTAGATTTTTAAAGTTTTAAATATTTCATAAAAGTAGCTAAAACTATATATAATAAATTACTTCAAGTAGTTGAATGAATTAAGCCAATATTATTTACATAGTATACTGATGATGAAACTGTCTATATCTTATATATTACATCGTTTACCTTTCGGTATGTTCATCAACTATACTTAGTAGGCATTATTCATAAGCTGTTTTTTGTCTACAACCTCTCTAATAGATTTGCCAAAATGGAGGGGTTTATTTAAATCAGCTTTGTTAAGTGTTTGTCCAGAAATTCATTCTTTAACGTTTAAGTTAAATTGGACATATTTGGAGATGGTAGTCCAAATATGTGCTCTGATGTTCCAGTAGATAGCCACTACATTTGCCATTCTATATGTATAGAAATGGGTATTTTTCTGCCTATGGACATCAGTATATCTTAGGTTCAATACCATTTCAACACTCAATACCACTAATAGTTAATTTTTTTCAATTTAGACAGAAACAGTGACTCAACAACTTTCTGACATTATTGCATTTGGAAATACTCAAATCACAATCTCTGAACACCTGGCTTCCTCTCCCTCACCCCATTAGGTTTCCTAGTGACATTTCAAGAAGGTTACAATCAACTTGGAAGAGATTTTCACATGGGTTCATACATATGGTTGTTTATGAATGTGTATACAGTGAAGGTTTTGATGTATTTGGCTGAGGTGATGAAAATTTAATGTAAGTTAACCACGAAGAATAGAGTTTGCTCTATTGTTGTATGCCTCAGCACAGTTTGCCACCCCAGTCTCCAGAGTCTTAAATCTTAAACAGGTTATGCCACTATTCTAAAGTGATTTGGGGGTATGGGGGTGGTCGCCCTGGGTAGCTCAGTTGGTTAAGCATCTGACTTTTTCCTTTTTTAATTTTAATTTTTTTTAAAGTAGGCTGCACGCCCAACATAGGAAACAGAGGACTCGAACTCGCAACCCGGAGGTCAAGACCTGAGCTGAAATCAAGAGTTGGATGCTTAACTGACTGAGCCACCCAGGTGCCCCAAGCATCCAATTCTTGATCTTAGCTCAGGTCTTAATCCCAGGTTCATGAGGCCCAGCTTGGAGCCTACTTAAATATAAATAAATAAATGAGGGGTCCCTGAGTGGCTCAGTGGGTTAAAGCCCCTGCCTTCAGCTCAGGTAGTGATCTCGGTCCTGGGATCAAGCCCTGCATCCAGCTCTCTGTTCGGTGGGGAGCCTGCTTCCCCCTCTCTCTCTGAATGCCTCTCTGCCTACTTGTGATCTCTCTCTCTCTCTCTCTCTCTCTCTCTCTCTGTCAAAAAAATTAAAAAATAAATGAAATGAGATTATTTGGTTGTGAAATTTCGTGCTTGCTATTAAGTAAATAAAATCTCTAAAATCTGTGTTTCTTTTATAATAGGTTTGACAAAGGAGGGAAGAGGGAACCAGTTAAGTCTGATGTTATATATAGATGTTAAATAACCCTAGGGATAAGTATCTTCACAGTGGAAAAAAAAAAAGAAGCGAAATGTCTGAAGCAAGTCAGTGCTCAGACGGAGGTGAGTTAGTGACTTTGCCCCACTGGGATTTTTGCCCCAGAGCCCCTGCACCAGCTCTGTGCACCATGCTGAATCTCCGCAGATGGGGGGTTTTCTCCGTTTTTGCCTCATTTATCCTCTCACTCCACTTGAGCCTGTAGTCATGCCTCCTGCTTCCCCATCACCATTTCAAAACAGCGCAGTTTTCTCAAGTGTATGTACGTATCTATTTGGTGGCATCATTGCCTGGGAGTGGTGTGGGGGATCCTATCCATCCATCATTTCTCAAAGACTGATACAGAGGAAGGGAGCCAGCAACCCTCACTAATTTACTAATCTGGTAGAAACCAGAAGTTCCCATGCCCCTTCAGTCTGCTCCTGCTGTTTGTTTTTTTTTTTTTTTAATAAAGATTTTATTTATTTATTAGAGAGAGAGAGAGAGAGCACGAGAAGGGAGGTCAGAGTGAGAAGCGGACTCCTCTTGAAGCTGGGAGCCCGATGCGGGACTCAATCCCGGGTCTCCGGGATCATGACCTGAGCTGAAGGCAGTCGCTCAACCAACTGAGCCACCCAGGCACCCCTGCTCCTGCTGTTTTTTCGTTTCTGTACCACCACTCAGTTCCCAGGTCGGGAATGGCAGTATCTGGTGCGGCTGCCCGTGCACCATGGCCCAGGGGGCACGGTAGTGAGAATGAGCGCGCTGGAGTCTACAGAGCTGAGGAACACAGCAGGTCAACTCCGGGATGGGTAGGTACCACCTGGGTGTGGCTATCAGATGCTAAATAAGCCAAAGGCCTAGATGCAGAAGTCATTTAGTCCAGAGGCAGAAGCAGTGAAGGTGAATCTATATACAGGGGGAAAAGAAGTCCTGGAATCAGTCAAAGATCAGGCTAACAGGACCAGAGAAACAAGAGGGAATGCAGAATGACCAGACTACATTCTGTTGGACTGGGGAGGGCCTGCCTTTTTGTTCTGGACTCCCAGGTTTAAGTGCACTGAGAGTGCTTTCCGATACTTAACCACGTAAGTGGAGATACTGAATTTCGTGATTTAACATTGGAATAGCCTTTATTGGGTACTTCCTATATTCAACATATATTTGGCATCAACTCTGTCAGGTACTCTACTGGACCTTCCCATGGTCCACAAGAAACCCACAGACATGGTCTTTGTCCTGGAGCCAGTGAAGGATGGGGACAATTGAACAAGCACTTACGGAAAAGTATAGACTTGAAGTTGGTGAGATAAAATGGATAGCATGGGCAATAGTGGAGAGAGCACGGCTGAAGATACAAGAGACTGAAATGCCCAATAAAGTCAGGCTCTGAGAAGAGAGAGGCTGGGAGCAGAGCATGGCGAATGGAGCCCCGTTCACTGTAAGATAGGACACGGAGGGCAGCAGGAGCACATCTGTTAGGTCTGGTGGCCAGGAGCTAAGTTCCTGGCTCTAGGAGGGAAGTCATCATTGTCTGCCATGAATGCGGTTTGAGATTTGAAGAATATTGAAGGTTTAAGCTTTTGCAAAGAGATTTTTTTTTTTTTTTGGTGACTTTTCTGAGTCCATTTTTCCTGGAAGATAGTATGTGCTTTTTTAGTCCATAGATTAAAATCTTCTTTTATTTCATATAATTTTTTAAAATTTCATCTTTATTTACTGTTTTCAGTTCTCCTCTTTAGAAATGCCAATTATGTATGTGTTTGTCTTCAATTATTATCACTTTTTTCTACTCCTTAATTTTTTTATTTCCTTGTCCTTTTCTCATTTCTGCCCACTGCGTTTTTTATGGTGTTGTCAACGTCTCTTGTCCCTTATGCTCCTTTCCTTTTTTTTTTTAAAGATTTTATTTATTTATTTATTAGGAAAGAGAGAGAGTGAGAGAGAGCAGGTCAGAGTCAGAAGCGGACTCCCCACGGAGCTGGGAGCCCGATGCGGGACTCGATTCCGGGACTCCGGGACCATGACCGGAGCTGAAGGCAGTCGCTCAACCAACTGCGCCACCCAGGGGCCCGCTCCTTTCATTTTTGTTCTCTTGTCTGTGATTTTACTTTTCTTTGGTGTCTTTCCTGAGCCCACAGCTGCCTTCAGTATCCACAAAGCTGCTGCCCGGACACTGGAACTCTGGGTGTGGCTGTAGCTGCCTCTAAAGGCGTAGGTCTCTATAACCTTGGCTTCTAATAGCAGCAGCAGCAGCTTCAGAAAGATGGGCTCTGCCTCACAGCGGCTGCTAAATATCATGAGAGTGCCTCTGACTGACAGAACCTAATTTACATCCAGATTCCTAACTGCAAGGAAATCTCAGAAATGTAGTTTTAAGCTTTATACACTCTGTACAAAGAAGGATGAAGAAATGGAGATTGAGTGAGCTAACTCACAGTATCTGTCACAATCTTCTATGTTGCAAATACCTTTTACAAGTTTGTTGTTTGTTAGATGAAAGCTTCAGCTCTTTAAATTTAATTTCTTCTACGGTTTTCATCTTTGGTGTTAGCTTAGAAAAACTTCCTTACCCGTATTATATATTTTTTCACCTCTAAAAGATCATTTAAATTTTTTCTTCAGAGAATTACTGAACACAAATAATAGAAATAATTTATAGTTCTACCACTCTTTAAAATATTATATAGAGAAAGAAATAAAAGTGCTCCTGCTTCCTCCATCCCCTCCCTTTATATCCCTCCAAAGGTAACCTAGAGGGCCCCAGTTAGGTACATAGTCTTTGTTAAATAACAAAATTCAAGGGGCACCTGGCTGGTTCAGTCAGTGGAGCGCACAACTCTTGATATCAGGGTTGTGAATTCAGGCCCCACATTGTGTATAGAGATTACGTTTAAAAAAAAATCTAGAACAAGGGGCGCCTGGGTGGCTCAGTGGGTTAAAGCCTCTGCCTTCGGCTCAGGTCATGATCTCAGGGTCCTGGGATCGAGCCCCGCATCGGGCTCTCTGCTCAGCAGGGAGCCTGCTTCCTCCTCTCTCTCTGCCTGCCTCTCTGCCTCCTTGTGATCTATATCTCTCTGTGTGTCAAATAAATAAATAAAATCTTTAAAAAAAATCTAAAAACAAAATTCAATTGACTGAATTTGAAGATCTAATTGGCTTTATTCAAAGATTCATGAATTGGGCAACATCCCGTCTAGCAAATAAAAAGGAGCTCTAAGAAGCTGTGCAAAATGAAAGGCTTTTATAGGCAGAAAGGGATGGGAAAAGGACATTTCTAGCAAAGAATGGATTGTTTCAGGCAGAGTCTATCAGGTGGATTACCTCACTAGTGTGGACCAGGTAATTCAGATTGACTAGTTGGTTATAGTCCTGGGAGAAGTTGAAACCACAGTTAGGTTGGGATGGTATTAAGTCTTGGATGGTATTAAGCCCTTGATGTGGGTCTTAACAAAAATACACCCATTTTTGGCCTGTTGTTTCTTGTGTTTGGTAGCTTATAGTTATTGCTTACAGGTTCAAACAGTCATCTTCCCACATCTGTAAACTTAGATTTACATCATAGTTTGTAATGATTTTATGGTACCCATCACTTATTTAGCCATTCCCCTACTGCCCCTACTGATGGGCATTTATGTTATTTCCAGTTTATTTATTCACCTATATTTTATTCTGGTTCTTTTAATTTTTACATTTTATTCTTTGATATAACAGGGGTTTTTTTTGTTTGTTTTTTGTTTTTGTTTTGTTTTTTTACTTTTGTTTTTTTTTAGAGAGAGTGTGCATTGGGGTAGGGGGAAGGGACAGAGGGAGAGAAAGAGAGAGAGAGAGTGTCTTAAGCAGACTCCACATGCAGCATGGAGCCCAATGTGGGGCCTAATCTCACAACCCTGAGATTGTGACCTGAACTGAAATCAAGAGTCAGATTCTTAACCAACTGAGCCATCCAGGTGCTCCGACAGGAATTGCTTTTGACATTTGGTCTGGAGAAGGATTCTAACTTGGTTTTTTTCCCAAGTACAATTCTAGTGTCACTTATTAAACCACTAGGAATAGATTTTTGAAGAGTCACGGAAGACCCTTCCATAGAAAAGCAAAATGGCCCAATGCCAAAAAGAATTCCAGCATAAAAATCCAAAACTTACCTCTTCTCAGAAATTATCCCCCATTGGGGCACCTGGGTGTCTCTGCCTTCAGCTCAGGTCATGATCTCGGGGTCCTGGGATTGAGCCTCACATTGGGCTCTCTGCTTGGTGGGAGGCCTGTTTCCCCCTCTTTCTCTGCCTGCCTCTGCCTACTTGTGAACTTTCTCTCTCTCTCCATCAAATAAATAAATAAAATCTTAAAAAAAAAAAAAAGAAAGAAATTATCCCCCTTCTTTCCCAGGTACATATATATCTTTCTCATCATTAGAAAGCAGCATGGCTTTGAGGTCGGCCTAATCCTATGGGGCTGCATGCTTCAGCTCTGCCTTGGCTCCTTTTGTTAGTGGTTAAACTGGGTTAAAGGGCTGACCCTACAAATTATCCACTGCTATATACTGGGTGATTCTTTAGGCATACTCTACCCTAGCTGGCTTCGCCTCATAGCATATTTGGAAGACAGAGACAAACAAAGGAAACCTGAAAAAGAAAGACAATTTGAACACACTCCGATAGTGTGTATAGAGAAGATTTTGTGTGTGAAGTAGTGTGTATGTAAATTTTGGGGAATCAACATAAGGCATATTAAAAAGAAAACCATAGGCCCAAAACGGTGCCTCTTGAGCCAGGCCAAGTCACCAAACCAGAGTTTAATACCTAACCTAATTTCAGTTCCTAACCTCCCTGAGAAATGTAAGTTTGGAAATCTGTTGCCTAGGCCTTCTCCAATCCCCAAAGGAAGATGAGGTAATCTGTATAAGACGACCTCTGCCCTTCTCCATCCATGAAGGTGATCTTGCCTAAAACAGCCCTTTCTTGTCTTTTGCTAACAATTTCCTTTCTATGAACTCCTCTCTACTTGTTAGATGGGATGCTGCCAGATTCTTGAATTGCTTAATAAAACCGATTAGATCTTCAAATTTACTCATTTGAATTTTGTTTTTTAACATGTGGTAAATAAGAGCAAAGTCTCTGGTAGCAGAGAGATCTGACTTTAAGACTTGAGTTAGTTTTCTGTGACTCAGAGTCTTTATAAATCATAGCTCAAGGGGCACCTGGGTGGCTCAGTCAGTTAAGTGTCCAACTCTTGACTTCGGCTCAGGTCACCATCTCTGGGTTGTGAGGTCAAGCCCTGCGTGGGGCTCATGCACTGGACGTGGAACCTGCTTCAGATTCTCTCTCTCCCTCTTCTTCTGCCCCCCCCCCGCCCCCTGCCAAAAAAAAAAATGTAGCTCAAAAAAATTTTATCTTTCTCTCAATGGGTTTAACAGCCTCCATTCTAAAGTAGGAAAAATATTCATTAAAGATTTATGAGTCAGAGTTCAGTTACAAGAAGCAAAAACCACAGGTGCCTGGGTGGCTCAGTGGGTTGGAGCCTCTGCCTTCGGCTCGGGTCGTGATCTCGGGGTCCTGGGATTGAGCCCCACATCGGGCTCTCTGCTCGGTGGAGAGCCTGCTTCCCCTCTTTCTCTGCCTGCCTCTCTGCCTGCTTGTAATCTCTCCCTCTGTCAAATAAATAAATAAATAAATCTTAAAAAAAAAAAAAGCAAAAACCACTTTTTTAAGCTGAGAGTGATTTATTATGGGAACTTGGTGTTTACAGGACACTTGGAAGAGCTGGAGAAAGGGGCTCTGTGCTACTCCTGTAAGAATGTCTTCCAGAACGATCCTGGAGAAATTGGCTCCATCAGAGCTGCTGTCTCTTCCACAAGAAAGGGAAGGTAGCGAGTCAGGAAACTACCCTGACAGCTGCAGCGACTTTGCCCTGCTTGCGCTGCACAATGCTAGTGACAAGATCCTAGAGCACTGCAGAACACTCCACATCTCCATGATAAAGTTCTTGCAGAAAATTAGCCAGGCATCCAAAGTGACTACCTTCCCAGCCCTACAGGATTGAATCTAGATGATGAATCTCATCCATACGCAGAACTTCACTATATGTCCATCACAAAAGGAATTCAGGTTAAAACCACAGAAAACGGTTTTCCATCCCATAGCCAAATTAACATTGTGGGGGTTTTGTGCATTCAGAAATTTGTATGCAAATATAGTCTACATGCACATATGTAAATAAGGGCATACTAATTAATGGTTATACTTAGAAGCATTATTATTTTCTTTAGAGGGTGGGAAGGGGCAGGGGGAGAGGGAGAGAGAATCTTAAGCAGGCTCCACACCCAGCATGAAGGACTTGATCTCACGACCCTGATATCATGACCCGAGCCAAAATCAAGAGATGCCTAACCAACTGCGTCACCCAGGTGCCCCTAGGCATTAATAGAACAGGGGCAGGGAGCAGGCCCTTACTCCCCAGTATCAGCCCACACTTACCAAATTTAATTCTGTCTCAAGTCTCAGCCCAGGCATCACCTGTTGCAGAAAGCCTTTCCCTGGCCTTTTGACCTCCACACCTTAGTGTGGGATGGAGACTTCTCTGCTCCCATGCTGGATGGTAATTATATGTTTGGTAGTTTGTCTTCCTCTTTATGCTGTGAGCAACCCTGAAGGCAGGTGGCTTTTGTTATTTTTTTCCCCAGCATATGGAGAGGTGGTTAATAAACATAAAATAGAAAATTCTTCTTTATTCCTATGATTGTAAAGAAAGTCTTGTTTTTTCCTTCTATCTATGGTCCCTGGCAGAGATGGAACAAGTAGGTCCCAGCTCTTGGGGGAGATCTGGTGCTGGTGCTGAAATTACCCATCTTTGGTCAAGGTGCACTTTGGTCCACTGATTCTATAAAATATGCATTAGTTTTCTCATCACTCAGTATTTAAAAGACAAAACACTCCCTAGTGTTCTACACACCCCCATGGCATCACGGAAACAGGTCACAAATATTTGCAGGTGGAGAAACCTCTCCCCAATATGATTTCCATAAATATGAAAAAGTAACTGCAGAGTACATTAAATTTTCCATTAAGTGAGTTCTCCTCTCTACATTGGCTGAAATTCAGCCCAGGCTTCACAGCTAAGTCAAACACTGGCACCAAGGGACACAACTGTGGTCCTCTTAACCTATCCTAAGACTCTGTTCCCATTAGGACCTTTCTCCCCTGGAATGGTTCATCCTTTTTGAACACAAAGTATTCAGCCAGAACCCTACATTGCACACCATCCTGCAACACCACCATCCCCAAATTGTGTGAAGTGATAATGAGGTCAGTCTCTAGGAAAGTGGAAAGAACCACCAGATCCCTGGAGAATACTTGGCAAAAATGAGTCCCAACAGAGGGCAGCATTGGGTATCTGTGAATCCAGCCCCCAGGGCCTCTGTATTCTAGAAACCACCCTGGCAGAAAAGATAAATACTGAGAGGGGAGAAAAAACCAGGAGGGTGAAGAAATAGAAGACAAGAAAAACAAGGGAAGAGCTATGGGTAAGAATTTCAATGGATTCTTTTCAGGAGAGAAGGGGCAAGTGGGTAGAGTGATGGCTATAAAGCATTGGTGGTTTCAGGGAAATTCTCAAAAAGCATTTTAGTCTCAGAGTCACACTTCTGGTCACAAATGGACCCAAGATTTTACAAAACTTGAGCCTGACTCTAATATTTCCTTTAAAAAAAAAAATTATATATCTCCTCTATTGAACAGAGGTATTTATCCATTTTTTCAAAGATTTTGTTTATTTATTTGCTAGAGAGCACAAGAAAGAGCACAAGTGGAGGGGAGAGGCAGAGAGAGAGGGAGAAGCAGACTCCCCACTGAAGAGGGAGCCCAATGTGGGACTTGATCCCAGGATCCCGAGATCATGACCTGAGCCAAAGGCAGAAGCCCAATTGACTGAGCCACCCAGGTGCTCCTCTATTTATCCATTTTAAACTATCACATTCTCTCCTAGACAGATATGATTCATTGCCATTATAATGTTATAATGAGATAACATTATTTTCCTGGTTATGCTGTGCCCAACATGGAAAGAAATGTATTCTAAGTCAGTTAAAGACAATATAACCAACTTATGCACATTAAAGAATATTGCAGCATCACAATCTGTTATAACTTGCTCAAATTCTAATATTCAACAATAGATGGAGAGGAGGGGAGGATATTTCTAGTCAACCAATATGAGGCAATTGCTATCATATTACTTAACTAGATTTTTTGGTTTTGTTTTTTATTTATTTTTTAGTAATCTCTACACCCAACATGGGGCTTGAACCCATGACCCTGAGGTCAAGAAGTCAGCCAGGAGCCCAGTATTATTTCTCGGTATCAGACAACAACAGATGAGACATTCTACTTTGCATGGTCATATATATATATTTGGAAATTTCACTCATCTATGCCAAAGGAACAATATATTTCCTAATCAAGTGAAACAAGACATTGCCTCAACTGGGGATCTGAGTATTTATTTTTCTCTAGAAATGAGGTACGACAGACACACACATACATAGTTTTATGTAATGGAGTCATGATATCCATTTTTATTATCTTTGCCCTTCATTAAATAGATCATGGATGTGTTTTCTTGATCATGTACATAATCAGCATCATAATTTTTACAGACTGCATTGTGTTCATTGTACCTGAGCAGCATAATTTATTTTACCAATTCCTTATTGATGGATATGTAGGTTGTTTCTACTGGGAACATCCTTGTACATATATGTTTTTCACATTTCTCTGATTATCCCCTTAGGATAAATTCTTAGAAGAGCAATTACTGAAATAAAATCATAAATCATATTAAATTGTGAACATGGGGGGAATGGAGAGTTATTGTTTAATGGGTAGAGTTTCAATTCGAGATGGTAAAAAATATTCTACAGATGGTGGTGATAGCCGCACAACAGTGGCAATTTGCTTAATGCCACTGAACTGTATACTTAAAATAGCCAAATGGTAAGTTTTATATTGTATCTATTTTACCAAAGTAAAAAATAAAAGTAAACGTGAATACATACATGCAAACTGCCCTCTACTGGAGTAAATAACTCATTTCTCCTCAAGCACTAACAATGAATGTTATCTAAAAAAATTTTCTGTTGACCTTTTTTCACATGCATTTCTTCTTTTGACCTGCATATTCAATACTGACCATTTTTCCATTAGAGGTGTTTGCCTTTTTCTTACTGATTTGCAAGTAAGTGTATTAAGAATATTAAGATTCATATTAAGAATAATGATCTATAATAATAATCTTAATTAGATTATAATAATAATCTTGATAAGAATATTAAGATTCACATATTAAGAATAGGAGCCCTTTGCCCATCATTGCTATTTGCCTTTCGGGATTTCCTCTTCTGGGAGCCCCTTGGCCCTGACCCTGTCACCCCAAAATCCCCTTCCTTGCTCTATGTTCTGTACCCTCATAGAACTCTATCCACTGTGCCAGTCTTGTGTCATAGTGATTTCAAAGCAGGGGTTTTGAACAGTTCCTTAACGGTCTTTCCTTGCTCCTCATTTATATACCCTTAGAGAAGAATGTGGAAAATCGGAGTAAATTTGAGGTAAGATTAATAATTTCCTCTTCTCCTTCTCCTCCCCAATCCCCAACCTCACATTTCCTGGCTTTCCAGACCAGCCTTCCCTTGTACCTCCCAAGTGGAAGTGTCCCTTCCTGAATTCAGAAATGCAATCATAACAGAACAAATACAGAGCTTGGGCCTGGACTGTTAGTTAGTGTTGGGGAGGTGGGAGGATGTGGGGAGGAGGCCCATTACCGGCAAGTATCCTCATCTGAAAAAGGAGGATGATTTACCAATCTCATGGGTTTGTGAAAGGAAAGAAGGACTGATTGAGATAATTTATTTATATGAAACAGCATAGGGACTGGCATATGGTAGCTATTATTGTCACTACTGTGTTATTCCTACGATGATTATGACGACGCTGGTGTTGTTGGTGATGGTTCTCCCTATCTCCCAGGTCATTGTAAATGAGCCATGCAAAAGGAAAAACAGCGTGAGTGATAAAGCATGGGATCAAAAATGACACATCTACACCCATACACTCATAGCCCTCAATTTGGCAATTTTGTTCTCTGTAGTGTACTTTTCAGTAGGATGTAGGATGAGTATGTGAGACATGATCAAACACTCTCAGAACGTACAATTTAGATGACAAGATTCTATTCATCTTCCCTATGGCTCCTGATACCTCATTGTTCTCCTTCATCACTCAGTTCCTCTGGGATAACTCCCTGAGGCAGGTAGCCTCTTTGCTTTCCTAACTTTTGTATATTTGTACTTCTCTTACCTCTGTGCAGTTTTCTTTGTTTGGGTTTTGCTTTTCTCTTTGTTCATTCTGGTTTTTTGTGCATTGTGCACTTTGCATGCCCTCCTTCACCTCTCCCCTCTCTCGTCCTCCCTTCCTATAGATCTCTGTGTGGGATCTTGTGACCTTGTGATCTTGTGACCTTCACTTCCATACCTCTGTGGTTGATGTTGCCTCCATCAGTGCATCTGTTTTAATGGCCAGCTTCGCATAGATCACACTGGACACCAGTGGTCATGACGCCAGAGTTCTCAAAAATTCCCTGGTTAGAAAGGAGGCAGATGCCAGCGTTAGGAAAGGACAGGGATAGTACATACATAGCCCAAAATTAGAGAGCAAAGAACAGATTAAAGGAACGCAACCCCCCCACCCCGAAGTCATCGTCACAGTCTCGTGCTCACTGTGAAGGCAGGGAATACACTCTGCCCCATCAGTCCCTCCATTATCACCCCCTCCCCTTATCTACTTTCAGTCTCATTTGATTCTCATGGTCCCCCATTTCATTCTACTCCAGTGGGTCTTAAGGTGCTGCACTTACTAGAATTGCACATTCTTGCGTCCCACCCTAGACCTACTGAATCAGAAACTTCTGATTCTGACAAAGTCCTCTGAGTGACGCTGTGACCAATTCAAGTTTGCAAACCTCTGTCCTAAACTCTTTTGTGCTTTTTACCAGCATCTACTTGGTAAAATCCTAACTCTGGAGGAACCTAGTTATTGAGGCCTTACCTGCACCTGGGCAGCTGAGCGCAGCTGGAAAAAGCATTTAGCTGGGTATTAATTAGTGTCATTGTAAACACACAGTCACTATCCTCAACAGGATTCTGCCTAGCAATCATCTTTCTCCATTCACTTACTCTTGCACTCTTAGCATTGCCAGAATTAGCAAACAAACAAACGAAACAAAACAAAACAAAACAAAACAAAACAAAACAAAACCCAGGATACCCAAATGTGAATTACAGAAAAACATGCACTAAAAAATTATTGTTTATCTGAAATTCCCATTTGACTGAGCATCCTATATTTTTATTTGCTAAGTCTGGCAACCCTAACTAGGAGGTATATATAGTCAGCAGGCAGGCAGTGGGGAGGAGAAGCTGGATCTAAGGTGGAAGAGAGCAGGCACATGCTGGAGCCAAAAGATGAAATGAAACAGTGATAGTCCTTGTTGCCTCCAACCTTGATGGTATGGATGTCCTGCAGAAGCTGGGACCCTTCACCAGAGGGCTAAACATACGCACCTGGCCCAGAAGCCAGAGGTGCTGGAAAAGGATAGAGGGGAAGCTGGAGCAGTTGTAGGTCTGGCTGCTTCCTCACAATAATAAATGACAATGTGTGCAAGCTACACGATGGCTGTTCCTTCACTTCTGCCCTCAGTCTCAAGAACCTCTCATGGATCCTAACTGGAAACACACGTGGAAAGGAACTTGGAAGAGTAGCTCAGTCTAAGCCAAATGACACATAATCTACCACACTCATTCTCCATTTTGAAAAGAGACCCAACAGGCACCTGACTGGCTCAGTCGGTAGAGAATGTGACTCTTGATCTCGGGGTTGTGAGTTTGAGCTTCACGTTGGGTGTAGAGACTACTTATAAACAAAATCCTTTAAAAAAATTTTTTTTAAATAATAAAAAGAGGCTCAATGTTCAATGTCAAAGACAAATAATTTATATAGAAATAGCTATCCTTTGTTGAATGCTTACTACTTAAGCATTTCTCATATATACTCTTTATATATATTTTACTTACATATATATATGAATATACCCATTTCAAATATGATCTAATTTAATCCTTGTAACAATCCTACAAAATTGGTATTACTCATACCATTTATAGACAAAAGGTAGAAAGATGAAGAAATTTTCCCATGACCACACAACATGCAAGGGGCAAAGCTGATTTGAAGCCAGGTCTCTTTTTTTTTTTTCTTTTTTAAGATTTTATTTATTATTTATTTGACAGAGAGAGAGAGAGGGAGAGAGATCACAAGTAGGCAGAGATGCGGCCAGAGAGGGAGGGGCAATCAGGCTCCCTGCTGAGCAGAGAGCCCGATGCGGGGCTCGATCCCAGGACCTGAGATCATGACCTGAGCCAAAGGCAGAGGCTTTAACCCACTGAGCCACCCCGGCGCCCCGCCAGGTCTCTTTACAGCCTATGTTCCTAACCATTAAGCTCTGTGCTCACCCAGCTTCCCAACGAACTGTAGACTTTATTTCATAAGCACTAAACTGCACTCCCGTCTGCAGACCACCTAGGAAACCTTCATGCACTGGTGATCCTCGTGATTCATACTTGACTTTCTAGGTTAGGGAGCAGGTTCTCAAGGCTCTCATCACATTCCCTGAGAACTCACCTGAGCTGGACCCTGTGCAAGTGACTTAACTTTTATCAGCCTCATCCTCCTCATGGGGGCTGGGATTCCTACGTTACAAAATTGTGACTAGATGATACTGACTCTGGGGAAGTGTCTGGCACAGCCTGATCCTCCTTGTCCTCCACAAATGGGAGTCTCCCCTCTTCCTCAGTGCATTTGCTACCATTGCCGACATCTAGGCTGAAGACTCTTCATACTTTCGGTCCTCATCTCTTCTTCTGTCAGGTCTGTATTTCCTGTTTCCCACCAGGAAACACAGCCACCCCCAAATCCTCTTACATCTGAACCACTATGCACAGTTGTTCAATACCATCTTCCCAGTCCTCAAGTTCACTCCCTTAAAATCACTTCCATTTCTTGTCTCCTTCTGCCTTGTTCAGACATTGTGTGTGCAACATAGCTGTTTTCTGAGGAAAAAATCTTTCAATTCCTGGTGCCATATTTTAAAAAGTATATTGGCAAACTTGAGTAAATCAGAGCAGAATGAATAGGATGACAGAGGTCTGGAAAGTGGCCTAGTAGAATGAGGTTATGTATATAAAGGAAATAGAGAGTCTTCTCCTTTAGAACAGAAGCCTAAATGTTGTCATTGGGAAGAGAAGATCCTTTTTCTGTGGGCTTTGGAGTGGATTTGATCCATCGGAAGTGGATTTCTGCTGAACATAAGGACATTTCGAGGATTAGAGTTTTTGCCGTTGGGGTGACTGCAGTCATTTGGGGTTCTCTGTCCCTGTCTCATCTACTTGTTCTTTCCATTCTCATTCCTGCCTAGAGGATGAGGATTTCAGCAAAAAGATATATTCAACTGCTATGAGAACCTTAGGGAAACAGCTTGCTAAGCTTCAAATATGACACATACCAACACCTCTGTTGAATGACCCTTGACCCACTGGAATCATATGCTACCCATCTTGGACCTGTTTGAAACATGGTTTCCAGCACCAGTAACATGAAAACCAAAGGCTGCTCATGGCAAACAGGAGTCTATAATTCCCCTCTGAGCCAACCAGAGACCTGAACTCATACTACTGCCTTAAATAATAGGATACTTCTTTGGTGTATCCAACACTTTCATTTTCAGCCTGGAGAGCCCCTGTTTCACAGTATTTGGGTCCTAATTGACTTTCCTTCTAACGAAGGTAAGCACTGTTAGCAAGACAGAGGCTTATCTTTTATTGTCTTTTTAAGATTTATTTATTTTTGCAAGAGAGAGACAGAGAAAAACAGAAGGAAGAGGGATGGAGGGAGAGAGAGAAGCAGACTCCCTGCTGAGCAGAGAGCTGATGCAGGACTCAATCCCAGGATCCTGGGATCATGACCTGAGTGGAAAGCAGGTGCTTAACCAACTGAGCCACCCAGGCACCCAGAGGCTTATCTTTTTTTTTTTAACATCTTAATTTAATTTTATTTTTTCAGTGTTCCAAGATTTATTTTTTATTCACCACACCCAGTGCTCCATCCAATATGTGCCCTCCTTAATACCCACCACCAGGCTTACCCATCCCCCACACCCTCCCCTCCAAAACCCTATTTGTTTCTCAGAGTCCACAGTCTCTCATGCTTCCTCTCTGCCTCTGATTTACCCCAGTTCACTTTTCCTTTTCTTCTCCTAATGTCCTCCATGTTATTCCTTATGCTCCACAAGGAAGGGAAACCATATGATAATTGACTTTCTCTGCTTGACTTATTTCACTCAGCATAGTCTCCTCCAATCCCATGCATGTCGATGCAGAAGTTGGGTATTCATCCTTTCTAATGGCTGAGTAATATTCCATTGTATATATGGACCATATCTTCTTTATCCATTCGTCTGTTGAAGGGGCATCTTGGCTCTTTCCACAGTTTGGAGATTGTCTTTTAAAATGGCCTTTCTGAGCTTTGCGCAGTGGCAGTATCGTAGCCAATGAGGTTTATCCGAGGCGCAATTATTGCTAATTGAAAATGGCCTTTCTGGGGTGCCTGGGTGGCTCAGTTGGTTAAGCAACTGCCTTCGGCTCAGGTCATGATCCCGGAGTCCTGGGATCAAGTCCTATATCAGATTCCCGGCTCTGCGGGAAGTCTGCTTCTCCCTCTGACCTTCTCCCCTCTCATTCTCAGTCTCTCTCTCTCTCTCTAATAAATAAATAAATAATCTTAAAAAAATAAAATAAAATAAAATGGCCTTTCTGCTCTTAAGAATCTGAGGACAGGACAAAGGGACTTGGCAATCTCAGACATGAGGGGCAGATGGGCCCTGCTGGCCTAAATAGAGATGGTGTGGTAGGATGAAGCTGGGTGGGCTCCAGAGGTCGGACATGGGGAGAAGGGTAAAAAAAGGACAGAGAACAAGAAAGAGGTGTCTCGTCACCCAAAAGGAAACCACACAGGAACAGAAAGAAATATTTTGCTCTGTCCTTTAGACTCTTGAATATGTTCACTAGAGTGCACAAATGGAGGGATGTGGGAGCAGAAGTATACAGCGATGTTGGGCTCTGAAAGTACACAAAGAAAGTCAAATTGCTTGATGGCTGGCCTGCCAGTGTTGGAGCGCATGCCCAGGTTTTGAACCCGATTCCACCACTCACCATCTACCACCTCAGGTAGGTTACCTAACCTCTGTTGCCTCATCTCTAAACAGGGGCCCTAATGTCCCCGGGGAAGTCCTCAAAAATGTTAGTAATCATTTTCTTTAGATGGAAAGTTGACCTGGGGTGGCTTCCAAAGTATTCATGCTGTGAGATGTTTTTATTAATTTTGTGATTTTTGCCTTTCATCTGGGTCTGCATTTTCCTATCCATTTTGATAGCTATCCCCCAGTCCAGGACTATATCCTTGTGCTGCTTGGGGTGAAACAAAAGGGGAGCTTCCTATTGTCCCCATGGATCCCTTAACCACCAGCCCTTCCTCTTCATATCTGCTCTCAGCTCTTTTGACTCTCTTACTGTGTGGTTCTGCACAACAGTGAAGAAAATATCAAGGAACCAAATCAAGATTAGGCAGGTGAACTGCCAACCCAGCCTCTTGACTCCCATCAGAATTCAGGGCATGACTCACCAGCTAGGCTAGGACTGCTGGAGCAGCATCTGTCCTGCGCTTTGCCTTTGCTTCCATCCCCAGATATGGCCATAAGAAGCAAGGTTCTCCTAAGTCCTCCAAGCTTTATCTTTTGGTTTAGACCAGAGTGAAATCCAGCAGCCCCAGAACTCCAGGCAAACATTTTGAGAAAGAGGTCTCTCTACCCTGCCTTGAGGTCAGCCCTGCAAAACCATACTTCATCCTAACCTCCCCTGACTGCTCTATTTTCTGACAGTTTCCTTTTGTTGTATTCAGTTTCCTTCTCTCAACTAGGCATGCGGTCTACACAACAAATCCTGATTGGCAGAGTAGAGTGTGGGTGCATCAAAGAGCCTCACAGGCAAGTTTGAGCCCATCTGAACCCAACTTGAGAGGTTGTGCCTGTTCCGCATGGCTATCCCGGCCTCCTGCCATCCAAACTACACAAATCAGCAGTATCTCCTTCTCTAAACAGTGGCTGGAAAATGTCCCATCTCAGCTTCAGTTCCCTCTGGCTTGAAACGGCATCTCTTATTACGTTGAAACTGTTTATATGTACAGTTTGCCTCTCGATCCTTGCCTTTATCATCTGTCTCAGTCTATTCGGGCTACTATAACAAAATATGACAGATTAGGTGGCTTATATGACAGAAATTTATTTTGCATGGTCTGGAGGCTGGAAGTCTGAGTTCAGGGTGCCAGCCTGGTAGGGTGAGGGCCCTCTGCCAGGTTACAGACTTTCCTTTGTAACCTCAAACAGCAGACGAGATGAGGCATCTCTTTGGGATCTCTTTTGAAATAGTGCTAATCCTGATCACGAGGGCTCGACCCTCATGACTTAAGCATCTCCCAAAGGATACCTAATATCATCACTTCAGGCATTAGGATTTTCAACAAATTAATTTGGGGATAACATAAATATTCAAAGCATAGCATCTTCTGTGTTTTTCTCACTGTTGCCCTACTCAGGCTCCTGAGCATTTCCAGGTGAATTGGCTTCTTGGGTCTCCACTTTTCTGCCCTCATGAATGTGTCATTTCTCTAGCCTAAACTAACCTGTCTCCCACCAGGTCACCCCCACGAAATTCAGCCCAAAAGATGCTTTAGCCTTAGTACTTCAGACTTACCTTAAGCTTTGTAATTTGCAGCTACAAACGTGCAAACATCTCACAAATATGAGGCTTATTATAAGTGGCCTTATATTTAGTGGTAGCCTATGGATTCATAATCAATGTGGCATCACATATGTGCTCCAACATGGATGAACCTTGAAGACATTATGTGAAGGGAAGTAAGCCAGTCACAAAAAGACAGTATTATATGATTGCTTTTCTGTGAGATACCTAGAGTAGTCAAATACATAGAGACAGAAACTAGAACAGTGGTTACTAGGATCCAGGGGAAGTAGGGAATAGGGAGTTATTGTTTAATGGGTACAGAGTTTCTGTAAGGTCAGATGAAAAAGTCCTAGAGTTGGATAGTGCTTATGGCTTCACAACAGTGTAAATGTATTTAATGCCACTGAACTGTACACTCAAAATGTTATGTGGGGCATCTGGGTGGCTGAGTCGGTTGAGTGTCCTACTCAGGTCATGATCTCGGGGTTGTAGGATCAAGCCCTGCGTTGGGCTCTGCCCTTGGCGCAGTCTGCTTGTCCCTCTCGCTCTGCCCCTCTCCCCGCTCATGCTTATTCTCTATCTCTAAAATAAATAAATAAATCTTTTAAAAAATGTTACATGTATTTTAACACAATAAGACAGTTTTTGAGTAATAGATGGTAATTATAGAACTTTCAGAAAATAAGTAAAAAAGAAAAAAGAAAAATACACTTGTAAGATTTACACTTAATATTTTTTTAAGATTTTTATTTCTTTTGTTTTGTTTTGTTTTTTTAATAGATTTTATTTATTTATTTGACAGAGAGAGAGAGATTACAAGTAGGCAGAGAGGCAGGCAGAGAGAGAGGAGAAGCAGGCTCCCCGCTGAGCAGAGAGCCCAATGCAGGGCTCGATCCCAAGACCCTGAGATCATGACCTGAGCCGAAGGCAGAGGCTTTAACCCACTGAGCCACCCAGGTGTCCCTAAGATTTTTATTTCTTGCATGTGAGTCTACAATTATCTCAAAATAAATGGCTTAATTTTTGTAAAAATGAAAAAATTTATGTACACCAATGGTTAGTTTATTAATATAAAATTTCGGGCCCCTGGGTGGCGCAGTTGGTTGGGCGACTGCCTTCGGCTCAGGTCATGATCCCGGAGTCCTGGGATCGAGTCCCACATCGGGCTCCCAGCTCCATGGGGAGTCCGCTTCTCACTCTGACCTTCTCCCTTCTCATGCTCTCTCTCACTCTCTCTCTTTCCTAATAAATAAATAAATAAATAAATAAATAAATAAA
>CM052799.1:132989256-133005916 GCA_028533885.1 Nasua narica
AAAAAAAAAAAAGAATATACATGTACATGCTGAATAAATTTCTAGGCCAAGATGAAGCTGCTCTCGGCCAGGGTGCCATGTTAGCAAAAGGAATATAGGTAACTTTCCTCTCCCTGTATATGTTCCATGTGACCAGAAATATGGTATATCCAATCAGCTGATTTCCAAACACCAAGCCAACTCTGGGCTCTATGCTTATATCCTTGTTCTTTCATACCCCAAGCAAGGTTGACTATGTGGCCCCAGCCAATCAGATACTTTCTAATTTTTTCTGCTTTTTCTGTATTCTTTATCTAATAAAATCTTCTTGCCTTCCTCCCATTTTTCAGTTCTCTGGAACCTCGGGAATGGAGATTGCTTGTATCATGGAGTGTGAAATAATGTTTGTTTGTATCACTTAAATTGTGTTCTTTAATCATTCTTAACACAGATGTACATAAAATTATCAATTTTTTCCTCAGCCAACTTTAACTGAATTTCGTTGTGGTGACCAACGGGCTTCATCCAATTTATAAATAAAGATCTTCAAGAACAGCACAATCCAACCAGTATTAATACTAGAGGAAAACCATTTAAGGAATGCTGCTTTGTGCCCTCATCTCATTTTGCTGAGCCAGAGGCCTGAAAACCTTGATGACTGAAGTCCTCTATCATCAAACACCTTCATCTGGGAGAAAGTCTATGAAAAACTACACCACGGGGTGCCTGGGTGGCTCAGTGGGCTAAAGCCTCTGCCTTTGGCTCAGGTCATGATCTCAGGGTCCTGGGATCGAGCCCCGCATTGGGCTCTCTGCTCAACAGGGAGCCTGCTTCCTCCTCTCTCTCTGCCTGCTTCTCTGCCTGCTTGTGATTTCTCTCTCTCGGTCAAATAAATAAATAAAATCTTAAAAAAAAAAAAAAAAAAGAAAAACTACACCACATGATAATTGCCAACATCAAGCACTGAAAGAAGTATCATATCCTTTCTTGAAATGTATCCAAAGAAAAGATGAGCACAGGATGTCCATGGCCATGCCAACTAATCTTAGTTTCTCTTCATGTATTAAAAAAAAGGAGGGGGCAGTAAAATCCATGTGCTCAGGTTTTCCTTCTTTCTTTCTCACCTCTTCCTCCTCCTTTTCTTATAGGCCTAACTTAGCCTGAAAAGAGGCACTTTTGAGTGAAGATTTTCTCAATGGATGTAGACATTAATGTTCCAAATGACTTGTGGGTTTTCTTGTTCCCACTAGGCTAACTCACCAAACCAGCTGGGTTCTACCAGATGTTTTGGTGGCCAGGACCCTGCTACGAAAGACCCAGAGAATGGGAGGGACTAATGGATGATGAGTACCTGCTTTGGGCCGGGCATCTGGCTTCTTTTCATTCCTCATAGTCATCCAATGAAGTGGGTAGTGTTTTTCTCATTCAACAGATAAAGAGCTGCAGTTCAGAGAGGTCAAGTAACTTGTCCAGTATCTTACGGATGAAATGCAATGGGTTCCATCTCAATCTAGAGCCTGCAATTTTTACTATACCAAGCACAACCTTCAACTGAGAAGTTCCTCACTCCTAGGAAAAAAGTTATAGAGTTTTCCCACTAGGCCTGAGACAGAATTCACACTACAGCCTGTGTCAGGGAAATGATCTGAATATTCACTCAGTGGGCTTTCTGTGGTTCTGTTACTGTGGATTCAGGGTTCCACTCTCAGTTGATCCATAACCACCTTCTGAGGTGATCATAAAGAACATGGAAGGTAGTTAGAGGGACAGGACCCCAGAATGGGGGGCCAATCAACCCAGTGTTGGGTATACCACTCTGCTTCTAATTCTAATGCCTTTGTTCCAAGTCTCTAACATGGGAATCATAATTCCAGTCCATTCCACCTCACAAAGGACAAAGACGAGGTGAATGCACGGCCAAAGGTGAGTCTGCAGGGGAGCCAACACATTGCAGTGATCCATCCCAAGGCCCCTCTCATCCTTAGCAACAACCCTGTGATGGCAAAAGAAATAGCAGATTTGGGATGGGCGCCTGGGTGGCTCAGGTGGTTGAGCAACTGCCTTCGGCTCAGGTCATGATCCTTGAGTTCTGGGATCGAGTCCCACATCGGGCTCCCAGCTCCATGGGGAGTCTGCTTCTTCCTCTAACCTTCTCTCCGCTCATGCTCTCTCTCACTTTCTCTGTCTCTCAAATGAATAAATAAAATCTTAAAAAAAAAAAAAGAAATAGCAGATTTGGGGGCACCTGGGTGGCTCAGTCGGTTGGGCGTCTGACTCTTGATTTCGGCTCAGGTCATGATCTCAGAGTTGCAAGGTCAAGCCCCACGTGGGACTCTGCTTATGGTGGGAGTCTGCTTGAGATTCTCCCTCTCCTTCTGCCCCTCTCCTCCCCTCCTGTACCTACACCCTCTCTCAAGTTAAATAAATCTTTAAAAAAAAAAAAAAAGATAGCAGATTGGAATCTCTTCCAGGTGCCTCATCTTGGTGCCAGTGCTCCTCACCTACCTATATAAGGAAAAAAAAAAAAAAAACCCTGCCTTTCCCTGGGGCAGGGGAGGGACCTGGCAAGACAAGCCAAACTGCCTAAGCCTTATCTAGGTCACCTTGAAGCAGAATAAGCAAAACTTCATCCAACCACTGGCTCCCAGAGCACAGAACAAAAGGACAGGGATGAGATTAAGTAGCAGGGAAACGTTCATTAGACCCCTACCCTGAGGCCTCTCGAAGCACACTGCTCTCACTATCTTATCATTTATTTTTTTTTCTTTCCATGCTTGTCTTTCCCTGAATGTGTGTGAGTGACTTTAGTCAAGGATCTTTTCCTGTTACAGATGAAAAATACGAATACATCTTCCTTGTTAAATAACAATGAAAGCATCTCAGGAAGGCCAAGGCCTCTTTGACCCTTTTGGTTCCAACACCTCTAATCCCTGTCCCCCTGGGTAACCTCTATCAGTAGAATGAATGTAGACACTTTTTCTCTGTATTTCACCAAATGGTATCATATACATATTTAACTTACACAAATCCAGTTTTAGCCAAAACAGAGCAAAACAAGACTCTGAGCAGGAAATAGCAATTTAAATAGTACCATTCCACACACTCAGTCAATCAATGGCCTGGAGAAATGTAGGGTGAACGACATAATCCCTCAGTTAAAACCCAGGTCCGGCAACTGTCCTGTGCTTCTCAGAGTGGGACCATTTCACTATCCATGGGGATGATTTAAAATATTTTCAAAGATAATTCTGATAGGGGCACCTGGGTGGCTCAGTGTGTTGAGGCCTATGCCTTCGGCTGGGGTCTTGATCTCAGGGTCCTGGGGTCGAGCCCTGCATCAGGCTCTCTGCTCAGCGGGGAGCCTGCTTCCCCCTCTCTCTCTGCCTGCCTCTCTGCCTACTTGTGATCTCCTCTCTGTCAAATCAATCAATCAATCAATCAATCAATCCAAAAAAAAAAAAAGATAATTCTGATAATACTTGGTTTTTGCTCTAAACATTAACTTTGAACCCAACCTCTATTAAAAGTACCATACACACCCACTCTGGCTCCATGACAATACCGTGATGCCCAGAGCAAGTCCTGAAATACAGTGATAAAATCAATTCACATATTTGGATCCACAAATATGCCCCCGTAGCCCAGCCCACCTGAGTCAACATGCAATGAGGGAAACAATTCACTGTTTGAAAAACCTAATGCTAATCACAATCTCCCAACTCAGCTATAGCTAGTTCATCTTACCCTAGCAAATAGGACCTGCCGGCCTTCTAAGGAAATCCCCAAACTCCCAGCACTCTGTGATCACAACCTTTTGAGCAGAAGGCAGCCACCTAACTGACTGAGCCACCCAAGCGTCCCAAATTGGTGGTTTTATTAAAGCACAGGTGTTCCAAGATTTTCTCTCCCTCGGTCCCTGTGCTTCTTGGTCATGCTGCTTTGCTTTGAAGAATGAAGAGATCACAAGACAGAGTGGTGGACAGCAAAGGGTTATTGAGCATATAGCAAAGAGCTCCCTAGGAGGGAGGGGGGCCGAGAAGGTTGCCCCTGGAGTTTTGAAGTCTTCTAAGTCTAGGGGTTTTTATGGACTGTTTTAATCTGGTTAACCCTTGCACCTGTCATCCAATCAGGTTTTTGTCACCTATCTATCACGTGGGAAAGGGTGGAGGGGTCCTTCCAGGGTGGTGTAAAATTCTTTGAAGGATAGTTTCCTGTGGGAGGGGGGGTGAGTAGCGGGGTGGCTTGTCCCTTCCTGCCCACCTTCAACTATCCTTCATCACTGGGACAGGACCTGTGGGCAGAAAGCTGCACTGGGGTTGTGAGGAAAGTTTGATTGTGTACTATAGGGTTGGGGGGAGTAAAGAAAAAGGGAGGTGTCAAAAAGACTTTCATATGCTAAAGAGACCCTCCGGATACTGGAGGCCTTGCTATTTTCAAACCAAGGGTGTTTTTCCCTCTAGCAAAGCATTAACCTTAAGATAGTTGGAAGTTCCTGAAAGAATGTAACACAGGTCCCACCCAGGAGCTGGGGGGAGGTGGCGGGGTGTCAGCTTGTGCTTTGTCCTCAGCTAGTATCAGGTGAAGTGTCTGACTCTAGATCTAAACTCTGGTCTTGATCTCAGGGTTGCTGGCTTAAGCCCCACTTTGGGTTCCATAGTGGGCATGGAGCCTACTTAAAAAAACTGGGATTGAACCCCTCTGTTGAGTTCCCTGCTCAACAGGAAGCCTGCTTCTCTCTCTCCCGCACCCGCCCCCACCCCCCCGCTTGTGCTTTCTCTCTTTCTCTGTCAAATAAATAAAAAATTTTTCAAAACAAACAAAACAATAGGAATGTTCTGTAATGTTTCAGGACAGAGGAAAAGAAAGAAGGAAGGATCCTGGACTGGGTGGACCTTACACAGGAAGCAAATCTTGGCTATAGGTTATGCTGAGTAACGGTATTTCTGACTTTGCTGAGATGATATTCAGAGGGAAACACCACTCTGCATATGTGTAATATGGGCCTTCAACAGTGGCTATGTGGGGGCTGTCCTTTGGCCCAGAAAGTGTGGGCTTTCTGCTCTGAATGTGGCATCATTCAGGCTAATAGGGCCTCCATCAGCGGAAGTGGGCTGACCCCTGTCCACATGAACTCCGTGATACCGAATTCTGACTTGAGCCAGAAGTAATTTCTTTTCCACAGATGCACTTTAAAGGGAACAGGCCTCCCTCTTTTCTCTCAAAACCAGGAGAATTGGGGCCCTTACTCCCCTTACTGCACTCTCGGATATCTTGTCTCCCTGCGGATGCTTGGCATTTTCACAGTCCTGACTGATGATTGCCATCAAATCTCTCCTCCCTCAAAGCTCTTTCTTTCTTTCTTCCTTTTTTTTTCCAAAGCTCTTTCTTAACTCAGAGTTTCACTTCATGTCAAAACTATCATTTTTTGGACGTTCTGAGCAATGATTTTGCAATGGTGAATGCCTTGCAATGGAGGAGAGAAAAAGTGGTTGACTGATTCTTACAATGTTAAAAGTCATCCCGGACTTGGCACATCAGCGTAGAATTGCCAGATAATTCCCCTTCAGATCTAGCCATCTGATAGAAACAGTTGCATCTAGAGAACCGCCAAGCTCCTGGCCAGCTGTTCCGGGGGTGGGTTGCTAAGTACCCATCGTGTGAGGCTTTTAGCCCCAGCAAAGGCTTCAAAGCCAGAGTTGTTCATCTTGGAGCGGGATAGAAAGTGGGGATTGGAAAAGCTGTTAGAAATAATCGAATCCACCTAGGTCATTTAGATTTTCGTTTTCAGTTCTTTCATTTTACAAATGAAAGACTCTGAGGCCGCCAAAGGGGAAATGTCTGATTTGAGATCACACATTTGCATTAGTGAAAGAGGGGAAATGAGAGTGCAGGCCTTCTCACTTCTAATTCAGCGTTCCTTCCTCAACACTATGCTTTGAAAGTGCTGGGAGAAACAAAAATTAAACCATGTTCTTTATCCCCAGACTTCTAGACATTAATATGTTCATATTACCGGACTTTTGAGTCTTTAACATGCTCATATGTAATGTTTCCTTTTTAGAGGGAACTATAGTTTTCAGACATTCCCAAACTTTTTTGACCAGATTACTTTTTTAATACGGTATCTATTTACATTCTCCAAAAGAGGATTAAGGATTCTTCATAACAGCTTAGGAAATACTGCCCTACCCCATGCTATTATTGTTAAGTGCTATGCACAAAAAATCACCTGCACATAATCCCTACAACCCATGTTATGCAGCCCTAATGTTGAGACCCAGCATGCTCAGCGGCTGGCAAATGTCATCTGTCATTCTAAATATCAGCCATGAGCTCTGCATCTCAAAATGCAGAAGTGTATGTGGTGGGGAAGGGGGAGCGAGGGCGGGGCAGTGGTTAATGGTCAGCTCTTCTTTGACTCATCTCAGCATATCTGGGGTTTAGGGCTGGTCTGCCTTCACTCAATGTGCAATGATTGTGCTTCTGTGAGGTGTCCTAGATTCTTGCCTTCAAGGACATCACCGTCTAGGAGGGAACAAGCACATAAAGGAGTGAGCACTGTGGTAGATGCAATGGCAGGAACATGGACAAGGCAAAGGTCAAGGGAAGAGGAGGGAGAGAGTGAAAAGTTAGGTCTTCGAGAAGGGATGGGGACAGTGGCTAGGATCACTTCCCAGAGGGATCCCTTCCATCGGGTGTTAAGGCCCAGTGGGAATTTACTAGATGGCAGAATGGGCTGAGGAAGAGAGAGCAGCATGGACGATGGCACAGAAGGGGAAAACAATCTGGTATGTGGGGTCAGTGTAGGAAATTGGGTTGTTTGGGGGGGTTTTTGTTTTTGTTTTCTTTTGAGATTGAGTACTGTTGGTGGGAAGGGGAGAGTCACAGGGTTAATTGGCACGGGTCTGAGACTGACAAGCCTTCTGCACGAGGCCGTGTTTGAACTTCATCTGTGAGTTGGCCCAGTCTGCCTCCATAAATACCTGCCATTCTGAGATTGTGTGAAGGTCAGCCGCTACCTCAGGTCAACTAAGATTCCAAACTGCATGTCAACAGATGGCACTTTGAGATATGGGGCTCCAGAGAGAGAGACTGGCTGGGACTGAGTTTCACAATAGCCTCTTCTCCTTACAATTTAAGAATGGAACCGTAACACCCACTTGCAGCCAAAGAAGCCACAGTGTTCGAGATGGAAGAATTTAGGGGCAAATCCATTTCATAATTCTTTTTGTAGTTAAGATAACTTAGACTCTGAGTGGTGAGGTGATAGAGCAAAGTGTATCAGCAGCAGAACAAGGATGAGACACCGTGCCTCCCACGCCCAGGAACAGACTTTTTAAAAATCTGCAGTTAAGTTATCCAAGCCACGAGAAACATCACCAAGTTTGTGCCCATTCATTCATTCAGCATGCATTTGTTCATTCTCTTCTATAAATTTGGTTTTAGGAACGGAGGATTCGTGGATGACAAAACCTGGTATCTGTCCTAGAGGATCCCAAGTCAAAAGGTAAGGACATGATACCATGGAAGGCTCTGATGGCCCTGGGGACTGAGAGTCTGCTGGGTGAAATGGGATGGTTAGTACCATAGCGTTAGCATTACATGATTGTTGTCTGAATATTGACTCAGGGTTGCCTCCTAAAGAATTTTTTCGAGTCGCCAGAAAACTAGATTTTTGAGGAACACATTCTGATTTTTAAAACACTGTAAGGCCAGGGCACCTCAGTTGGTTAAATATCTGCCTTCTATTCGCCTCAGATCATGATCTTGGGGTTATGGGATGGAGCCCCGCCTTGGGCTCCCTGCTCAGCAGGGAGTCTGCTTCTCTCTCTCCCTCTGCCACTCCCCCTGCTTGTGCTCTCTCACTCTCTCTCTCTCTGTAGCTCAAATAAATAAATAAAATCTTAATAAATGAATAAAAAACTCTAAGCCCCAAACAAAATATATCTGCAAGTGAATTTGACTTACTGCTACCATTTTGTGATTCCTATTCTCGGCAGTTGTTCTTACTGTATTGCTCAAAGATCTCCCAGGGGGCTTGTTAAACATACAAAACTCTTGGCTACATCCCAAGACATTTGGAATTAATAGGGCCGGGTTGGGATCCTTGAATCTCTACTTATCATAAATACCTCCAATGCAGGTGGTCCACAGACCACACTTTGAGAAACCCTGATCTAACTGCGTGTTTCCCACTTGAAAGCTTTCATCTCATCCTCTCTCAATCCTGGATCCCCAGCAACGGATTTAAATAGCTGATTTGGTGGCGCTGTAGTTCAGTTAGGAAACAGTGTTCTGGAGGGCAAGATTCATACATACATTCAGTTCATCTCAGTGTTGACAAGCTACACATGCAAACTCAAAGAAGGAACAGCAAAGACAAACACAGGAAGAGGGCAGAGATGCATAGTTTGTAGGAGGCTGGATGAGAGAAGCAAGGGGGACTCAGGAAGTTGAAGTTATCTGCTGCGTTCAGTGAGGGTGTGGGCTTCAGAAGAATCACCCACTATTACACACTGACCGTAATCCCTGTTCCTAGCTTTCAGCTGCTTATCTCCTTAGATACTTGGTCCATTAGGATATGGCCCAGGAGCCTATTAGAGGTGAAATGATTTTCCGGATTGCAGCAACAGGTCTTCCTGTTGTTTGTTCAAGATTTTATTAATTAATTTATTAGAGAGAGCACGTGTGAGCATGAAACAGAGAGAGAGAGAGAGAGAGAGAAAGAAAGAGAGAGAGATTAAAGAGGGAGAGGGAGAAGCAGGCTTCCCACTAAGCAGAGAGCCCAACATGGGGCTGGGTCCCAGGACCCTTGGATCATGACCTGAGCCAAAGACAGATGCTTAACAACTAAGCCATTTATTGAATAGATGAGGTTTAACCACGTGGGAGCTATGCAAATCACTTGGCAAATCAGTTAATCTTCTAGAATCTGAAGATTTCTTTATCTGCCCAAGAAGGTAATGCTACCTCCTCCGTAAGGCTGTTGAGAGAACTAAATGAGATAATGTATGTAAAAACATTTAGCATAGCACCTGGCTGATAGGACATGATCAATAATTTTTTTTTTTAGAGCTAAAAAAGGGTTTAAAAAGTTATCTGTCCCAGCCTTCTGCTTTCATCATCAAAAACAACCAAACTGGGGCGCCTGGGTGGCTCAGTGGGTTAAGGCCTCTGCCTTCGGCTCAGGTCATGATCTCAGGGTCCTGGGATTGAGCCCTGCATCGGGTTCTCTGCTCAGCAGGGAGCCTGCTTCCCCCTCTCTGCCTGCTTCTCTGCCTACCTGTGATCTCTCTCTGTGAAATAAATAAATAAAATCTTTAAAAAAAAAAAAACAAAAACAAACCAACCAGTCTCCTCATGCTGCAGGATCCAAATACCATTGTAGATTTGAGGAACAAGATGGTAGCGACATGTGTCTTTCTGGGGATGCACACTAGACGAGATTTCAGTCCGAAGAAACAACCCTCTGAAGGGCAAGTTCTCCAGAGTGCACTCTGCTTGGGCTGCCCCTAAGTAGGTGAGAAGAGTTTGCATATGAAAGTCACATGCTCTTTTTATCTAGATGCTCATGAAATAATAAACACTCCAGACTTGCACCATTCTCTAAATCAGGAAAGGGGGTGCACCTGGCTGGCTCCGTCAGTACAGCAGGTGACTCTTGACCTCAGGGTTGTGAGTTTGAGCCTCATGTTAGGTGTGGAGCCTCCTGGAAAAAAAAAAAAAGAAGAAGAAGAAGAAGAAAAGAAAAAAAGAATTTATTAAGTACATCAATCAGGAAGGAAAAATGAAACAGAATCAATGGTCCCAGACTGATTCTGTTTCAAGGAGAGGATGTTATTTCTAAACTTTCACCTATCAATCCTTTTTACTTCTCACCCTTAAGGTAATATCCATTTGCCTTTGTACTTGGCAAGAGAGGAAGAGTGAGTGGGCACAGTAGAGAGAAAGGGTAGGTTGGGTAAACTGGCTGTTGCTTCGCTGTAATGATGCAAGTAAACTATAATCAAAATCTCATATTGGGGGGCACCTGGGTGGCTCAGTGGCTTAAAGCCTCTGCCTTCGGCTCAGATCATGGTCTCAGGGTCCCAGGATCGAGCCCCGCATTGGGCTCTCTGCTTGGCAGGGAGCCTGCTTCCCCCTCTCTCTCTGCCTGCCTCTCTGCCTACTTGTGATCTCTCTCTCTGTCAAATAAATCAATAAAATCTTTTAAAAAAAATCTCATATTGGTATCTTTCTTACACTAAATTTGCCCTTGAAATAAGAACGGAAGCCATAAAAATCTCTTAAAATCTGGGCATATAAGCCTCCCCATATCTCATTTAAGGACTAGGCATTTGCATTTTTTTTTTAAAGATTTTTTATTTATTTATTAGAGAGAGAGGCTGAGAATGAGAGGGGAGAAGGTCAGAGGGAGAAGCAGACTTCCCGCAGAGCCGGGAGTCCGATATGGGACTCGATCCTGGGACTCCGGGATCATGACCTGAGCCAAAGGCAGTCGCTTAACCAACTGAGCCACCCAGGCGCCCTAGACATTTGCATTTTTAAGGCAAACCGAAGGAAGCTGGCCAAACCCAGAGCATAGAGGACCAGTCCTTGAGGGCAAGGCTCTGGACACCTCCATTCAGTGTAGTTCAACAGGTATTTCTTGCCTGCTCTGGGCCAGGTGCTTGCTGAGAGCTGGGGAGACAGATATCAATAAGACATGGTGCCTGCCCTAGAGGGGCTCTGAGGCTGGAGTCCTCTTCTTAATTGATGTCCGGGTCTACCCATGGATGTGCCAAGTGGGGATGACATACCCCTTCTGTGCCCACAGGAGCTGCTGCATGGGTGCCCATACTCTTTCCCATTCAGCGTCAATGTGGTCGCAAATTGTTCTCAACATGGCACATCTCATGGATCAGCTGGCCCAGAGCTGAACTTAACCCTGCAGTTAGTAGTGTAGGGGCTTTGGAAACAGGCAGCTCTAAATTCAGACTTCAGCTTCAGCACGTACTAATTGTGTTGTCCTCGGAACATCCCTTGCACTGCTAATGCTCTTGAGCTTCCATTTCCTCATCTGTAGAATGGGACAATCTTCACAATGACACTACAAGGTTGGTACTATTACTATTCCCATTTTATAGTATGGAGTGGTTTTTTGTGTGCTTTTTTTTTTTTTTAAGATTTTATTTATTTATTTATTTATTTGACAGAGAGAGGGAACACAAACTGGGGGAGTGGCAGGCAGAGGGAGAAGCAGGCTCCCCACTGATCAGGGAGCCCGATGCTGGACTCAGTCCCAGAACCCCGAGATCATGACCTGAGCCACCCACATTTGAGATTGAAGTAATCTCTACACTCCACATGGGGCTCGAACTCACGACTCTGAGACCAGGAGCTGCATGCTCTTCTGACTGAGCCAGCCAGGTGCCCTGTTATCCCCCATTTTATCCCCATTTTAAAAATGAGGAAAACAGAGGCACAGACAGGGCAAGCAACTTGCCCAAGATCATAAAATAGAGGGAGAGCCAGAATTCAAAGCCGGAAGTCTATTTTTCAGAGCTCCTTCTAATAACTGCTAAGCTACTCTCCTCTCAGGCTGGTCAAATGCTGTCAAGGAACTAACAAGCATAAAACTGCCAGGCTCCTGAGACATTTTTAACAAAAGTTGATTAAGAGACATATTTCATTGGCTGACACTTAAGCTCTGGCTAGAGACAGTTCGTTTCGTTTAAAATAAGGAAAGCTGTGGTGGAAAGACCTGCCGGCTTTGAGCGTATCAGATCTCACATCATATTCAAACTATTTGGCCAAGAATTTGGCTCTTGAAAGCGACTCATCTGATAATGGAAATAGGAGAGCCAGAGATCACCTGACTTAGTGGCGCAAACTCCTCTGAATAGAAAATGGACCGCGAGGGAATGTTGCTAAAGTCATCATCCATTGCCAAGATGATTGCATAGTGATGAGACACGGGTTAAAAGGAGGTAAAATGTAACTAAAGACTGAGCCATTTTAAGTGGGTTAATATTTGTAGAACTCTTAGCAAAGCGCCTGGCACCTAGTAGACACAACTTAAATGTTTCGCAAATAAATAAAACACAGCCAAGTGGGTGTGGGAGGAGACCTAGTTAGAAGCAACCATTCTGGGGTGCTGGTTCAACTTCTCACATCCTCTTCCCGCCTCCCCACCCCAGCACTAGCCCTAGAAAAACCATTTCATTTCTGAACCTCAGTTTTCCTGTCTGTTAATAAAAATTATGACCATAACTAACTCAAGAGGGTTGTTCTAAGAACCAAAGAGACAGTGAATATTAGGGATGAAAATAAGTCATTCATAAGCTATAAAACACTATACAAATGTCATTACTATTTCTAATATCCCTTATTCAGAATTTCTGCGAGTGAAAGGACTGGAGAGATGTCCTGAGGCGGAGAATCAGATTTCTGGAGCTGGTGCCCAGGATTGCCTGCCCTTCTCCCAGCCCCCTCCCTGGCACAGCCCCACCCCGAGCTGCGGCCCAGCCAAGTAGGGAGCAGAGGAGGGCTGTGTGTCCCTGGAACTCAGCATTGGAACACAGAGCGCTCTCTTTCCCTCGCTTGCAGAACCAAGGCTGTACAGGGCTCTCGAGTTGGGTGAACAGCACATGTGGTGTGCCGGATCAGCCGCGTTTGGGTTAGATACACTTTTGGAGACTGCCCTGTGGACCCAGTGACCCAACGTAACCTCATTTCTCTGGGCCCTGGCATTGTGAGTTTTACACAACTGGCTTTATAAATACACTTTGGCATACAGAATCTACTCTAAAAGTGGGGATTGCTTGTACAGAACCAAATTGAACTGCTTGATGTACTTCTTTCTATAAAGAATATAAAAACATGGCATTACTATAAACTGTGAGAATTACCCCAAAGAGGATTCCCTTTTCTTTTACTTTTTCTCTCTCTCTTTCTTTTTTCTTTCTTTCTTTCTTTCTTTTTTTTTTTTTTTTTTGCCATTTTCTTTTACTCTTTGGGAGAGAGCCATAGTTACCTACTGATTTGTCTCTAGGATTCAATCCAGGGGGAAAACCAAAGTGACTCAACAAGAATACGTGAAAGATGAGACTCCAGGGATGCTGTGTGTAGGAATCAGCTGCCACAAGGAATTAAAACCAATATAAAACTACCAAGGAAAGGTGCAACCAAAGGGTAATAAAGAGTGACTGGCTGGCTGGATGGCTGGCTCAGTCGGTAGAGAATGAGACTTCATCTCTGGTCGTAAGTTCGAGTCTCATGTTGGGTGTAGAGATTACTTAAAGACAAAAATGTTTTTAAAAAATAAAAGGCAGGGGCGCCTGGGTGGGCTCAGTCGTTATGTGTCTGCCTTCAGCTCAGGTCATGATCCCAGGGTCCTGGGATCAAGCCCTGAATCAGGCTCCCTGCTTGGTGGGAAGCCTGCTTCTCCCTCTTCCATTCCCCCTGCTTGTGTTCCTTCTCTTGCTGTCTCTCTCTCTGTCAAACAAATAAATAAAATCTTTTAAAAAATAAAAATAAAAAATAAAAGGCAGTAAGAGAAAAGGTTTCATAAGGCACATGAGTTCAAGAGGGGAGCAGAAGCCTATAGACTCATGGGGACCCTTTATAAATATAGCTTTTATTTTTATTTATTTTTATTTTTAATTAACATATAATGTATTATTTGCCCCAGGGTACATGTCTGTGAATCATCAGGCTTACACATTTCACATCACTTACCATAACACATGCCCTCCCCAATGTCTATAAGCCAGCCACCCCCTCCCTACTCCCTCTCCCCTCAGCCACCCTCAGTTTGTTTTGTGAGTTTAGGAGTCTCTTTTTTTTTTTTTTTTTAAGATTTTATTTATTTATTTGTCAGAGAGAGAGCACAAGCAGGCAGAGTGGCAGGCAGAGGCAGAGGGAGAAGCAGGCTCCCCGCTGAGCAAGGATCCCAATGTAGGACTCGATCCCAGGACCCTGGGATCATGACCCGGGCCAAAGGCAGCAGCTTAACCAACTGACCCACCCAGGCGTCCCGAGTTTAGGAGTCTCTTATGATTTATCTCCTTCCTGATCCCATCTTGTTTCATTTCCCTCCCCCCACCCCCCACGACCCCCTCTCAAATTCTTCACATCAGAGAGATCATAAATATAGCTTTTAATCAACTTCCCAGTATGCCATCAATAGCAGAGATCAGATGATTTCTGTCTAGAAATATTTAGACCAGATTTTTTTTAACCCGAAATAATGTGAGAATCATTTTTCCTCCTCCTCCTCCTCCTCCTCCTCCTCCTCCTCCTCCTCCTCCTCCTCCTCCTCCTCCTCTTGTAAGCAGCCTCCACACCCAGCAGGGAGCCCAACACGGGGCTCCAACCACAACCCTGAGATCAAGACCTGAGCTGAGATGGAGTCAGACGCTTAACTGCCTGAGCCACCCACGTGCCCCAATGTGAAAAGTTAATTGACATCGGGTGTTATTTTCTTTTCATTCCCTGTAACTCTAGCAAGTAAGTATCCATAACTCGTAAGAGCTCAGAGGACCGATCCATAGAGCTAGTATGTAGTTGGCTCAGGGGGGAGCAAGTGTGGAACCCTGGAGCAAGCATTCAGACTCAGGACCGTCTGACTACAGTCCATGGTCCTGCAATAGCACCGTGTCGTCTCCAGCACACAGCTCCATGAAAGAGCCACGCTACTGAACTCACAGAAAGTAGAAAGGAAGAGAATCTGTCTAGAAAGTAGGATAGAATTTGGTTCTCATAGATTTAAAAGGGGAGACCTTAGAATGATACCTTCACCTGTGTGACGACCGATGGATATTTTATCTGGGAGAGGCTGGTCTTTCTGGTCCTGTCATTCATAGAACAATCATCCTATATTCATAGGAGAATCACTCATATGTTCAACACATATTTATTGTGCCATACATTTCTCTAGGCAGGAGGGATAGAAAGACAAGAAATAGTGCTATGCTCCATAATTTCCATGTATGAGATACAGATCTATATAATTTTCTATATATCAAAGAAATCTAGCTGCCCTGTAGGGCTTGCTTTCCAGTGGGGCTGTAGGGGACCAATCATAAGTGCACTACAGGTGCTGTACTAGAAGCATGGAGGACATCAGGAGATCAGTGCTTTGGTTAACATCAGCTTTTATTCATCCTAAGAGTCCACAGACGCTGTTGGAACAAACTGGCCTAAATTTTCTGAGGGCAAAGAGGGATGACGATGCTCAAATTTGATTTTGAGGAAAAGGCAGAGGTACTGAAAGCAGAGAGCCGAGGAAGTGCAAAGCCACGTGGCCACGAAAGAACTTGCCAGGTTCAGAGGATTGATAGAAATCACGTGTGGCTGGAAAGCAGCATTCAGGCCCCGGCGCTGGGGCTGCGAAGAACAGGGACAGATCATGAGGGCTACTGCGAATGCCAAGTAGCTTGGCACTTAATAAATAGATAATGAGCAACAAGCCACAAGAAAGCTTTAATTCCGAAGTGCCATGATCATATTTGCATTTTTGATAATCACTGAGAAAGCGGTGAGAGCCATTATAAAAGGCAGGAGCAAAGGAAAGGGCCTACTTGGAAGTCTCCAGTGATAACTTGACACAAATTATGTAAAAGCATTTTCACGATCCAATATTTAAATAATACAGAAACTATTTCGGGAACAACACATTATCCTACTAATGGATATTTAGGTTGCTTCTAATTTTTTTTATTATTAACTATGAATATGCTTGTACAGGTGTTCAATAAATTGCTTATGACAAAGATTACTTCCTGAAATAGTCTTTTAAAAAACTAGATGCCCATCTTCTTGGCATGGCTAAAAAGATTTTTGAAACATCAAAGGATGGATAAGATGGTGAGATAACTCTAACATTACTTTAGGCCCAATTAATATCAGCCAAAACATGACTGAGCCCAGGACCACAGAGAATAACACTAATCTATCAGAATCCAGTTGGAGATGGGGAAGGACCCTTCCCAGCTCTTGCTCTAGACCCAGTGTTTGTGTCCCCCCCAGATTCATATGTTGAAAGCCCAACTCTCAATGTGATGGTATCAAGACATAGGGCCGGGGCACCTGGGTGGCTCAGTGGGTTAAAGCCTCTGCCTTCAGCTCAGGTCGTGATCTCAGGGTCCTGGGATCGAGCCCCGCATCGGGCACTCTGCTCAGCAGGGAGCCTGCTTCCCCCTCTCTCTCTGTCTGCCTCTCTGCCTCCTTATGATCTCTCTCTCACTCTCTCTCACTGTCAGATAAATAAATAATATCTTAAAAAAAAAAAGATATAGGGCCTTTGGGAGGTGATTAGGTCATGAGGGTGTAGCCCTCATGCATGGATTAGTGTTCTTATAAAAGAGACCCCAGAGAGCTCTCCTGCCCCTACTGTGATTTTGGCTGTGTTTTATTTATTTGCGAAACATTTAAGTTGTGTCTACTAGGTGCCAGGCGCTGTGCTAAGAGTTCTACAAATATATATATATTTTTTGGGGGGGGTCTATTTATTACAGAACTAGCATTACCCTAATACAATCATCGCTAAATGGCCATAATACATCTGTTCTATAATTGCACAGAATTTTATTCACCACAGGAATGTCCTTTCCTCTCAAGATTCTAAGTCTTCAAGAACCGAGACGTTTAGAAGTTAAAGTGGCTGCAAGGCAAAAGATCAAACCAGTGCGAGGTAGTT
>CM052799.1:133006416-133151265 GCA_028533885.1 Nasua narica
GGGGGTTGGCAAACTGTGGCCCACAGGCCACACCCAGCCCATGGCCGGGAAGCCCCAAACCGTGGGTCTTCCATGGTTTTGAAAACAAGGAACATGTGCCCTGACGTGGCCCGCAGAAACACTGACTACCTGGCCCTGCCTTAGAGGGCTGCTGCGAAGATTCTAGCTGCGACCAGGGCTGGCTCAAAGGCAGCTTGCAATACAAAACACATGCAATACAACTGTTGACATCGCCAGAAATACACCGTCACATAGCCAAATTCTGCGTTGTGCCTAGGTGAACATTCTCTCCTTTCCTCCAAAAAACAAACAGAAAAACACGAAGAGCTACATCTTAATTAATTATTACAGCCACAGGATACTTCTAAATTAAAAAGTTGCTGGTAATCCAATTTTAGTTACTTGGAATACGGTGTAAGGAAAACGGCATTTCCCCTTCCGATGGCAGAAGAAAGCCTAGAATATGAACGTTTGACTCAATTAAATATGTTAAGAAAGACTGAGACATTTTAAAATTAGAACCCAACTATATATATATATGTATTTTTTAAGGATTTTATTTATTTATTTATTAGGAAAGAGAGAGAGTGAGAGAGAGCAGGTCAGAGTGAGAAGCAGACTCCCCATGGAGCTGGGAGCCCGATGTGGGACTCGATCCCGGGACTCCGAGATCATGACCTGAGCCGAAGGCAGTCGCTCAACCAACTGCGCCACCCAGGGGCCCAAGAGTTCTACAAATATTAACCCACTTAAAATGGTTCTGTCTTTAGTTACATTTTACCTCCTTTTTTTTTTTTTTTTTTTTTTTTAATTTTACCTCCTTTTAACCCGTGTCTCATCACTATGCAATCATCTTGGCAATGGACGATGACTTTAGCAACATTCCCTCGCGGTCCATTTTCTATTCAGAGGAGTTTGCGCCACTAAGTCAGGCGATCTCTGGCTCTCCTACTTACAGACAGTAAAATCACTTGAAATCATGTCTTCAAAGGAATGGTCAAAGAAATTCAGTATTTTACCTATAATCAGAGATTTTTATCTAAAAGAAAAACTATTGATGGTAACATGATTTCTGTCTTGACATATGGGAAACTCTGACATGCAGATGAGGAATGAAGTCGGCCATTTGGCAGGGACATTTGGGGAGGAAGGCATCCTTCAGAGAATGAGAGAATAAGTGATGCCCAAGGCCCCTTCCAGTTCAGAAAGGCTGTGGCCTTGTCTTTCTAGTGCATCACAGGACCTCTACATGTCTCATTTCCTCACGTATAAAGTGATCTCTGAGAACTCTGATCTCTAAGCTCTTTTTCTGCTTGAACAGACTGTATTTCTTTGAATTTTCCCACAAGGCTGGGTACAGACGGGAGTTAATACATACATGTTTTGGGGGCCTGGGTGGCTCAGTTAAGCGTTAAGGGTCTGGCTTTGGCTCAGGTCATGATCCCAAGGTCCTGGGATTGAGCCCCACGTCAGGCTCCCTGCTCAGCGGGAAGCCTGCTTCTCCCTCTTCCACTCCCCCTGCTGTGTTCTCTCTCTCTCTCGTCTCTCTCTCTCTCTCTGTCAAATAAATAAATAAATAAAATCTTAAAAAAATTAAAAAAAAGTTTGCTTCCAGTTTACCTCATTCCGTTAAATGAGAGCAATGGGAAAAATGCATGCTGTTCCACGAAAGCTACGTGAGGAGAGAGAACCTGCTATTATGGTTGAATTGTGTCCCTCTAAAATTCCTACGTTGAAGTCTTATCCCCCAGGACCTCAGAATGTCTTAGAATATGGCTGTATTTGGAGATAAGGTCTAATTAAGTTAGAATAGGTCATATAAGTGGGCCTAATCCAATATGAATGGTGTCCTTACTCAAAGAGAAAATTGGGATGTAGACAGGTCTATGAAGACACAGAGAGGGGATGGCCATCCACAACCCGATGAGAGAGGCCTCAGAAGAAACCAACCCTGCCAACACTTTGATCTCAAACTTCTAGCCTCCAGAATTATGAGAAAATGAATTTCTTTTGTTCAAGCCACCTAGTCCATGGTACTTTGCTACAGTAGCCCTAGCAGACTTGTAGACCTGCTATTTTCACATCTCCGCGCATATGGCAGGGAGAAGAGGGATGGAAGGTTTTGTTTATGAAAACCTCTTCCCAAAGTGTCAAACTACAGGGGCCTCTGTGTGGCTCAGTCGGTTGAGCATCTGACTTGATTTTGGCTCAGGTCATGATCTCAGTGTTGTGAGATCAAGTGCTGCCTCGGGCTCAGTGCTGGGCGTGGAGCCTGCTTAAGATTCTCTCTCTCCTTCTTCTCCCTCTGCCCTTCCCTCAGCCCCCGCAACTCCCACTTGCTTGTTCTCTCTCTCAAAAAAAAAAGTGTCAAATTTTAAGGACCCCTACTAGGATTTATCCTTAGATTTCATCCATCCTTCTCAGAAATATGAAGCTTTTTCTTTAGTTGCAGATTTTTGCAATTAGAACAGACTCTACATCACAGATCCCAAACTGGTGACCCAAACAAGTCGAATGTGGTCACAAACATACTGTTTTCGTCCCCACATATTAAAAAAAATTTTTTTTGCTATATTGGCAAATAATTAAAACTTGAGGGGCTTTCACACTAAAGCCCATATTTCTGGCTTCTCTTAGAAAACCAGAAAATTTAGCTTCGCTGGGCCTTCCCTGTAATGATCTGTTGGAGAGAAGTAGTGGCCCTCTCTTTAGATGGGAAATGTATTCTCCCCTTACTACAGTCCCTACCCGGACTACTGCATTCATTTACCTGACCCTGTTCAGGATCTGTATCTGTGACTCTTGTCAACTAAAAAGGCCAAAAATCTGTTACTCTCTACGTTGTAGAAGGTCATCACAGAATTTCCCCTCCGTTGCAAGAGATGTATAATTATAAATGTCATACTTTTGTTCAACCAGTGAAGGGTATACTGACAAAAGGTTGAGTGTGAAATTGGGAGCATGCTACCATGAGAACGGCTCAGAAAAGCATGGAGGGCTCAGGCTTAGAGAAGAATGAAGACGGGAGATTGGAGGACTAGCTGACCTTGGCCTCCGGCAGTTTGATCGATGCTCCAAGTAGTTACCATCCTGGCCTGCCAACAGTATTGCATTCACAAAGGATAATTTAAATCGCCAAGAACAACAAGGAAATTGATCTCGCTTCAAGCTCTCCAGGATCGAAAGCACACAGAATCACACCTGCATGGCCGAGCACACTGTCTCTTGTACTTCTTTGAGATTTCCTGATGCTATTGAGTACGGTCTGCATGAAACGTCTTCACCTGTTCTCTTCCTAGACCATTGGAGAAATTGGTTTAAAATCCGATGAAATTCTAAAACATTTGGAATGGCTCTAAAGGGTTCTGAAGGGCTAAAACAGGTTTTGTTGCAAGGGAAAGATCTATAACAACTTTGGTAGTCGTAAAAAGAACAGCTTATGACAAAGACATTTCCTCAAAAGATGGAAGGAAAGAGCAGAATGTCCCTTTATGCCATGTCCATTGTATTGAGCAACTTTTCACAAGGCTGTATGGTTGTGCCATAGCACTTTAAAGATGGTGGCCATGGTAGGAGGAAGAAAAGAACTCAGAGACAGTTCACCGTGCCTCTTTCTGATCCAACAAGGGTCAGGGAGAAATACAAATAGATCCCACAAAAATATATCACTTACTTCTCATACAGTGATCAAGGGAAGAAGATTTCCTTGCTGGAAGTGTCTGTTTGTATCTTATGGCTTACAAGACCTGGCAGTTGAATCACGTGTCAACTTTCTACTTGAAATCCAGCAGTTGGAAAGGGAGAATAGGATTTCCTAAGAACCTAATTAGAGCAAAGCTGTACTTAGGTCCAGGTAAAAGCTCAGCCTGGAAATAAGGTCATTCTATATTACATAACCCAAATCTCATCATATGACTAATTCCCTTGCTTAAAATTACTCAGTGGTTCCCCTTTTGTCCAAATTTCTTGGTCCAGCCTCTGATCTTTGACTACCTCCCTAGACTCATCTTCTACTATACACCTTTTGAGCTCTGACCACCCTGACTTTCTTTAAGTTCCTCTTATATCTCTCTTCTGTTTCCTCTTCGGACATGTTCTTCCCTCTACCCAGAGTATTGCCTCAGTGCCTTCAACTCAGCCTTTCAGTTTTCAGCATGAATACCACTTTTTCTCAAGCAGGCCTTCTCTTATTGCTACATTAATTAAAAAGCTGCCCACCCTCCCATTTCTCCATGGGCTCCATACTACATGCAATTTGATACTTCTCACACTTATTTTAAATTTCTTGTTGAATGTCTGGCTTCCTGGCTCTCTGTGTAGGCCTTGAGAGCAGAGACTATGTCTTGGTTATGGTTGTATATTTTGCAATTAGCAGCAGCCAGCATAGAATACATGTGTAATAAGATTTGTTTAATGACTACAGTTAAGATTTTCAGAGAAGTAAGAACACTCGTGGGCTTTGAAAATCTAAGACCATCTTAATCTTCTTTCTTCTGGGCAGACCTCATTTTACCACAAGAAGATGGGGATCTTTCTTCAACCTAAACTCCTCTAGAAAAGGAGAAACCATAATTCTCTTGATAGTTCATCTTTGGGTCCTACGTAGGCAACCTTTGGATAAATCTGACTTAATTCCATTCCATTGTGTAATCATACACCTTTCTTATTTACGACGCATGTTACCAAACCTCTAGTTCTTTGCCAATAAACTTATCACAGAGAGTTACTTTTTATATTGTTTATCACATGACCTTGCCTCTTTGTTTCTGGCCGAACAGACTCAGTCATCCTCCAGCTTCCATCTGGACTACAAGCAGCTTGTTTTCATGTAGACACTACTCTACTAGTTTGGTATTTAGAAGAATAAATTACCCTCCATGGAGCACCGGTGGCCAGTGTGAGGGAAGACGAGGGGATTTGATCCTTCGATCCTGTGTGAGTGACAATATCACGAATGCCATCACCACAGTTGGCACTGGGGCTACTGGTGCTGAGGAAGGGTGGCGTGAGCCACCTCCCTGGAAAGCCACTCCAGAAAATAACACCCAGCTGGGAGCCTGTTGAATGCAGAGTCCTGGCCTGAATGCTGTGGGGAGATGCCAAGCCGGGAAGATATTTTGCCCTCTGAAAGGACCCTAACATTCCTTCAGGCTGCAGGCATTAATGGAGGCCTACTCTGTGCCAGGTTAGGTTTTAGGGGCTTGGCATTTAGTAATCGGGCCTCCAGGTGCTCACAGTCTGGGGTGGGGGTGAGGTGGGAGGAGTTCTTATCTAAAAGAAATATTTCCTGTTCTTGTGTTATCAAAGATTCACATTAAAGATATCACATAAATGTGAACATGGCCCCACAGAGACTTTAAGCACAGAACCCACAGGAGCAGATAGTTAGCATCTTGGAAAAAAGACCTAAAAAGAGGGCCTAAGGCAAAACCATCCAAGAGGAAACCCACCATCCAAGTAGAGCACTCCCAACCCCCCACTACTGTGGGTCTGTCCTCAGTGGCTCGTCCTTCTGGCTCCCCTGGCTTCCTTTTGCAAGTTTTCTCCTACTTCACCATCCTAAGTCTCCTCTCACAGGTGGAAAAGAGACTGAACTCAGCCCATCTATACCAGGGTAGAGCAGCAAGGGATCCTTAGAACCCCCTTCCCCCAGGCAGCAAGGCATTTCCTCCCGGTGCCAGTCCTGGACTGCCGGGGGAGCAAACTGGGTGGCCGTTTAGCACACCAGTAAGCACTGCCCCTCCCAAAGATTTCAAGTTTTATATGACATCTCAAAACAGTCTTTCATGGAGAAAATTCAAACTTTGTGAGGCTCCTTTTCATTTGTTTCAGAGGCTGGTATTTTTTGGAAGAGTAAAGCCACAGATGAGGACTGATTGATTTTTTTTTTTTTTTTAAGTAAGCTCTGTGCTCAGTGCGGGGATCGAACTCATGATCCTGAGATCGAGAGTCACATGCTCCACAGACTGAGCCAGGTGCCCTCAGGTTGGTGTTTTTTAATTTGGAAATAGATATGAGAAACATCAACATTTTTTTTAAGATTTTATTTATTTATTTGACAAAGAGAGCGAGGAAGAGGGAACACAAGCAGGGGGAGTGGGAGAGGGAGAAGCAGACTTCCCGCTGAGCAGGGAGCCTGACATGGGACTCAATCCCAGGACCCTGGGATCATGACCTGAGCCAAAGGTAGACGCTTAAGGGCCGAGCCACCCAGGCGCCCCCATCAACATCTTTTTAATGCTTAGAGCCTTGAGGGTGCAACACCTTCCCAGCCAGGGGTTGGGTACATCTGACCTTCATTACCATCCAGGGGAATTATTCTCATAGGAGGATTTCCAAGCCATGGAGAAACAGGGTGACCTGGGAGGGCTAGGACACTAAAACATGCACAGTAAGGTAAACTTAATATGGATGGATTTCTTCATAAGATGTCACTTGCTTTCTAATGATATCCTAGTCTATGAACTTTGTGGACACTACTTCTGGGAGACGCTTTATGTAAAAGCTCTCTTTCTTTATTTCAAAGATTATTTATGTATTTATTTGACAGAGAGAGATCACAAGTAGGCAGGGAGGCAGGCAGAGAGAGAGGGGGAAGCAGGCTCCCCACTGAGCAGAGAGCCCGATGCGGGGCTCAATCCCAGGACCCTGAGATCATGACCTGAGCAGAAGACAGAGGCTTTAAGCCACTGAGCCACCCAGGTGCCCCTATGTAAAAGGTTTCTGTGGTCAAATAATGTTGGGAAATAGTGCACCTTTTGTGTCTGTCACAAAGTTTCATGACGTAAATTAGTAAATAAAATCTTCCAAGCAGTTGTGCAATAAAGGAACGAGTCTCATTCCAAAAAAAAAAAAAAAATCAGTGTTTTTTAAATGCGTCTAATCACAGCAAGAAACATTTTAAATCCTGTAACCCTGATTAATATCCTGCAATATTGTGTGGCACACAAATGGAAAAATGCTATCCTCACATTTGCTTCCTTTTGGTGATGGGATTTTTTCTTCCCCAAAGAAACATTTGTCGTATGTCTTGTCAAGAGAATCACTGTTTTCCTGTCAACTGATTCGTTTGATGGGAACAATAAATTTGCACGCTGACCCACGTGAGTGCTCTCCAGAATTCATACCCAGGTGATTTCATGCTAGACTATTAACTGGCTTTTCTTTCTCTCCTTTCCTATGGCTTTCACTACATGGTCATGGGAAGGGCACGTGACTCCAGTGGAGTCTGCATTTTCATGGGCTGCTGTCAGAAGAAGACTACCTATACTAGCCAAAGGAGTCTAAAAATGGACAAGAGGAACTTGTCACTTTGAAGGAACATGTGTTCTCATTTTATAATACAGTTTTAAGAGCTAATTTTGCTGTCTGCTGCGTATTTAAATGAAATACTTGTAGGCTCAACAGCAATTCAGGGGAGAGATGCAAAGAAAGGGAGAAAAAATTTCATTTTATCAAAACGTGAGCACAGCAACTAGTCCATTCTCTCCTCCCTCCCCTTCCCTCTTGCTCTCAAACAAAAGTTCTGAGTATGTCTATTTCTTTTGTTCCCACTATAAGCTTTGAGCTGGGAAGGGGAGTGTGTCCAGCGAAATGCTTGCTCTCTGGGAGCCCTTAGCAGAGTCATCCCCATTGGGATGGGAAATTGCTAAAGGATTTCTCTTTCTGCCTGAGCAGGAAGCTGTTTACCTGAAACTCTGTTTCACCACCGTAGCAGTAACATCTATTGTGAGTGTGAATATCTTGTCCTCCCAGAGTTCTTCCTTTCCCTTCCTCCTCTCCAACGCCTGCCTTTGTTTGTTTGTTTTAATGGTGGGTTTGCAGCCTTATTCTCATATGGCTGTCACTGAGCCACCCAGGCGCCCCCATCTTATTTCCATTTTACAGATGAGAAAACAGAGGCTCACCAAGGTAACTTGCCCACAGTCAAAGACACTACGTGGCACAGGGCCAAGACTTGAAGGCTGATGCCAAAGTTCATGTTATCCGCCGCTGCAGTAAATTCATTCATTCCTTCGACAAATGTATCAGGCAGTGTTCAAGCAGTGGGGGTACAGGAGTGGGGCAAAGAATGAAGGCTCTCCTAATGCAGTTTCCACTCCAGTGAGGAGACAGAAAATGCACAGCAAATTTCAGGTGCCGTGAGGAAAGCTAAGCAGGGTGACAGGATCAAGAGTGGGGGGAGGGGCGGCTCCTCTGCCCAGAGTGAGTGGTCGGGGAGGGCCTCTGTGAGATGCCACTAGAACAGGATTACGCTATGGTCTTGCATTCTCTCACGGACACCAGCATGCTGGTGATGCCGGCTAATGCTCCTGGGGATCAGTATTTACAGATCCTGACAGATCTCTCTGGATCAGGGTACCTCTAGAGAACTCTAGTTCACTAGGAAGACAAAGCTGGCATTCTTCCACAGAAATACGTTAGACTGTGTCTTCAGAAATATGCCGGTTGGTGTGTCTTCAGAGTTGTCCAGGAGAAAGGTGCTCTCACCTTTCAACAAAAGCATTCATTTTACTTGGCAAGTGAAACCTAGTCTTCTAATAACAACGGGTAACAGTTGCCAAGCACTTGCCATGTCATGTGTCAGACGTGGGTCTAAGTGCTTTACATGTGTCATTTCGTTTAATGCTGAGAATCACTCGAAAGGGAGATAGTCTGAGCTTTGGCTGCCATAACAAAGTCCCCTAGACTGGGTGGCTTAAACAACGGAGATTGATTTTCTCACAGGCCTGGAGACTAGAAGTCCAAGATCAAGGTGCTGGCATGGTTGAGTTCTCTTAGAACTCTCTTCCTGGCTTGTGGACAGCCTCCTTCTCCCTGCGTTCTCATGAGGTAGAGAGAAAGAGAGGGAGAGGGAGGACGTGAGCTCTATGATGTCTATTATAAGGGCACTCATTTCATCATGTAGTCTATGTAAACCTAATTATCTCCCAACGGCCCCATCTCCAAATGCCATCACAATGGGGATTAGAAATTAAATATACAAACTTTAGGGGAACACAATTCAATCCATAGCAGAAATGTCGTTATTACTGCCATTCTACATATAAGGAAATGGGTACAAAGAGTTCAGGTAATTTGCCCAAGGTCACATGCAGTGGAATTAGTATTCAATTATTGTCAGTCTGACACATATCATAAACCATCTTCGTAAGGAAGAAGAAAATGGCACAATATTACTAGCCCTGAGCCAAGAGCATGAATTCTGAAAGTGCTTAACAACAACAACAAAGGGGGCGCCTGGGTGGCCCAGTGGGTTAAAGCCTCTGCCTTCGGCTTGGGTCATGGTATCAGGGTCCTGGGATCGAGCCCCACATCGGGCTCTCTGTTTGGTAGGGAGTCTGCTTCCCCCTCTCTCTGCCTGCCTCTCTGCCTACTTGTGATCTCTCTGTCAAATAAATAAATAAAATCTTTAAAACAACAACAACAAATCAAAGCCCTACAACCCCTAAACCAAGAAACTTTAAAGGGAAACTTCTTTAAAAAGTCCTATATCCTGGCATACCATGGGTGTAAAGCTTTTTTTTTTTTTTTTTTTAAGATTTTATTTATTTATTTGACAGAGGGAGACACAGTGAGAGAGGGAACACAAGTAGGGGGAGTGGGAGAGGGAGATGCAGGCTTCCTTCAGAGCAGGGAGATCCATGCAGGGCTTGATGCGGGGTTCAATGCGGAGCTCAATCCCAGGACCCTGCGATCACGACCCAAGCTGAAGGCAGATGCTCAACAACTGAACCACCCAGCCCCCTCCTTTTTTTTTGAGAGAAAGAAAGAATGCTCACAAGGGGATGGGCAAAGGGAGAGGGAGAGAGAGAATCTTAAGCAGGCTCCACGCCCATTATGGAGCCCAACATGGGGCTTGATTTCATAACCCTTAGAACATGACCTAAGCCCAAAACAAGAGTCTGATGCTTAACCAACTGAGCCACCCAGGTACCCCTGCGTGTAAAGCTTTTTAAACTGAATGTTAATAAAATGTTCTTGACCACTGTCCTATGTAGCTTCTTTCCACGTGGAAGGATGCACTGATCCATCATCCAGGTAGAACACCGAGGAATGCACAATAAACTCTTCACAGAGATGAACATATTCTTCTTAAAGGCTTTCAAAAAAGTGCATTTGTTTATTTTCTTAGTTCAAATCATATGCTCTCCTTTCTCTTTAGACATTGAATGAAACAGACTCAGACCCTACTGTGTAACAAAAAAAGTTTTTGCTTTAAAAAAACAAAGTATCTGTCAATCAACTCTCCTGGCTCTGAGTCCATGAACATCACGTAAACTTTTGGTAAAAATTTAATTTAAGCTGGGGCATCTGGGTGGCTCAGCGGGTTAAAGCCTTTGCTTTCAGCTCAGGTCATGATCTCAGGGTCCTGGGATCGAGCCCCGCATCGGGCTCTCTGCTCAGCGGGGAGCTGCTTCCCCCTCTCTCTCTGCCTGCCTCTCTGCCTACTTGTGATCTCTCTCTCTGTGTCAAATAAATAAATAAAATCTTAAAAAAAATTTTTAACTTAACCTGTTGAGTGTCTTGCACAAAAAGTGTAGATACTCAAACCTGAACGCTCTGGAATGTATTTTTCATTATCAACACTGGTCTTTCCATTTGCTACACATCATTTGTTGTGCATTTGATTAGCATGAGCTAGTCTCCAAGTCTTCTCACCACCGGGAGCAATGACAAAATAGTTCCTGGGTCTCTAAAACTGAAGATTTTTCCAGACTCCATGTTGTCTCTTGTCCTTGGCTTACTAGGTTCCTCCTTCACACCTGTCATTGACCCAAAGAAAGCATACACTCACGATACTTCTTTTCCTTGAGCGGAGTCTGGACAGTCATGGATTAGAGTGGCTTAGTTTTACAGCTGGCTGACTTTATTGATTATATAGAGATCTTTACCTTGATCACTATTGTATTCTAAAAGCACAACTCTAGATCCTGTTGTTATTATAATACTATTTTTTTTTGGACAGAGGAGTTTGGAATTTATTCCAAAAATAATCAAAGATCTATGGAGAGTTCTGGGTTTCAAAGGGGCATGATTGGAGTTGTGAAGAACAGGCTGGCATTGGAGAGGTCTGTGACAATATTACTGCACTGTGTCAAATTCAATAGACTTTCAGTGCTATAGCCATCCCACATCCATACAGTTTGGATTCATTTGCTTCCCTATCCTCACTGTCATCATCCTAGTCCAAGCCCTTACCACTTCTCACTTCATTTTCTTTTCTTTTTTTTTTAAGACTTTATTTATTTATTTATTTATTTATTTATTTATTTATTTATTTGACAGAGAGAGAGAGAGATCACAAGTAGGCAGAGAGGCAGGCAGAGAGAGAGGGGGAAGCAGGCTCCCTGCTCTGCGGGGAGCCTGCTTCTCCCTCTGCTTGCTGCTCCCTCTGTGCACAGGCTCTCTCTCTCTTTCTGTCAAATAAATAAAATCTTTAAAAAAATAAAATAAAATAACTTAATCTTGATATAATCCATGCACTCTAAATTAACCCATTTAAAGTATACAATTAAGTGGATTTTAGTATATTCACAAGATTGTGCAACTATTGCAAGTGTTTTATTTTATTTTTTAAGGTTTTATTTTATTTTATTTATTTTTAAATATTTCATTTATTTATTGGAGAGATAGAGAGAAAAAGAACGGGCAGGGAGAGGGAGACGTAGCCTCCCTGCCAAATAGGGAGCCCAATGTGGGGCTCAGTCTCAGGACCCTGGGATCATGACCTGAGCCAAAGACAGACACTTAACCAAATGAGCCACCCAGGCGCCCCTGAAAGATTTTATTTTTAAGTAATCTCTATACCCAACATGGAGCTTGAACTTAACCCCGCGATCAAGAGCTACGTGTTCTACTGACTAAGCCAGCCAGGCATCTGAAAGTGTTTAATTTTAAAACATTTTAATTATGCCTCAAAAAAACCCATACCTGTTAGAAGTCATTTCCCATTCCTCCTTCCTCCCAGCCCCTGGCAACCACTAATCTACTTTCTGCCTCTATAGATTTGCTGATTCTGGACACTTCATATAAATGGAATCACAGAATGTATGGCTTTTTGTATCTTGCTTCTGATACTTAGTGTAATGCTTTCAAAGTCTATCTTTGTTGAAGTATGCAACAGCACTTCATTTCTTTTTATGACCAAATAATATTCAATTGCATGGACATACCACTTTTACATTTCCACCAGGAGTGTGTGAGGTGCCTAATTTCTTCACATCCCTCCTCATCAACGTTGGTTATTGTCTATCTTTTTTAGTTTAGCCATTCTAATAGTTGCAAAGAACCATCTCATTGTGGTTTTGATCTGTGTTTTCTTGATGAATAATAATGTTGAGAATCTCTCAATGTGGTTATTGACTTTTGGTATATCATCTTTTTTTTTTAAAGATTTTATTTATTTATTTGACTGAGCGAGAGAGCGCACAAGCAGGGGGAGTAGGAAAGGGAGAAACAGATTTCTCGCTGAGCAGGGAGCCCGGTGTGGGGCTTGATCATGACCTGATCTGAAGGCAGACACTTAACCGACTGAGCCACCCAGGTGCCCCAACTTTTGATATATCACCTTTGAAGGAATGTCTTCAGCTCCTCTGCCCATTTTTAAAAAATAGGGTCTTTTTATTAATGAGTTATAAGTGTGCTTTACATATTGTAAATATAACTTCCTTATCAGATATATGGTTTGCACGTATTCTTCTCCCATTCTCTGACTTGTTTTTTCACTTTTTTGATGGTATTGTTTGTAGCACCAACGGTTTTAATTTTTATGCAGCCTAATCTAGCTATTTTTTTCTTCTATTTCTTATGCTTTGATGTCATCTCTAAGAAGGCTTACCTAACTCCAGTTCATGGAGATTTACTCCTCTGTTTTTCTTTCAAGAGTTTTATAGTTTCAGCTCCTAAATTTATGGCTTTGATCTATTTTGAATTAGTTTTTGTGTATGATTGAGGTAGGGGTCCGATTTCATTCTTTATATAGAATGAGCCAGCACTATTTGTTGAAACAACTACAGAGATCTTTTAAAAATATAGATCAGATCAAAATCCTTCTCTGATTAAAAGTTTTAATAACTTTCTATTGCACTTAAAATAAAATCCAGATTTCTCCACCAACCTCTTCACTCACATTTTATGCCACTCTCTGTCTTGCTCACCAGGCTGCAGGGTCTCTCATTTCCCAGAATAAATAAAGCTTAGTTTTTCCTTAGTTTCCTCATCTTTCTTCATTTCTCACCTTTTTTTTTTTTTTTTTTAGATTTTATTTATTTATTTGACAGAGAGACCACAAGCCAGGAGATAGAGGGAGAGGGAAAAGCAGGCTCCCCCACTCAGCAGGGAGCCGAATATGGAGCTCAATCCTGAGATTTAGGGATCAAGACCTGAGCTGAAGGCAGTTGCTTAACCAACTGAGCCACTCAGGCATCCCTCATTTCTCACCTTAAATTATCATCTCCTCATAGATGGCTTTTCTCAACTTTTCTCCTAATGTAATTGTCTATCCCATCCCACTTACCTCTTATATCATCTATAATTTTCTTCATAGCTTTATCTATATATATATCTGTATTTACTACTTTAGTTTTTTCACATTTTCCATAGTGTTTTGCATATTATATGCATTTAATTCACAAGTCCTGTTGTTAGAAAGTGGAGAAACTAGAATTTACAATTAGATGGGCCGTAAAAAATCACCTGTCAATTACTCCTACTTTACAGACCCAAAAACCAAAGTCTAAGGAGTGTGAAAGAGTTGTCTGGGGTAGAAAGTTGATTTTGAGAACTCTAATTTCCACACTGATTTGCCCTATTCCAATGTGATGCATTTTTTGCAAAATAACTAAAATGAAGAGGTTTTTTGTAATTTTTTGTAGAAATGACATTATTTTTCTAAGCCTTCTTTCTAAAATGCCTGGAATGGGCCCTCAAACGGATGGACAGGACTCGGTTTGGAAGCCGGAAGTCACACTTCACAAGGGCACCAACATTGGGCCATTTCTTAGTTTCTCGCTTCTTGGCTGTCCCACCTCCACCTCCCTGCGTCCTTTCCCTTCTTCCGGGTCAGCAGCCCCAGCACAACTACCCTCCCCCCGAGGCCCCGCCCCCTTCAGGGCCGCGTGCCCTGCGCCAAGATGGCGCCAGGCGCTTCTGCTCCGGGGGAAGTGAGCTCACGCTACTCCGGAAGGGAAGGCGGGGAAAGAGCAGGCGGGTGGATGACCCGCCGTGGGGCTGTGGGTGGGGTGGCGGCCGCAGCTGAGGCTTTCACGTTTGGGGCTGGAGACAGGGCGGGGGATTCGCCGGCCCCTGGGAGCCCAGTCGAGGTCCCAGGGCCGGAGGGGTTGGAGGAAGTCGCTCCGAGAGGTTCGTCCCGGGCCCGAGGGGAGACGGCCCTGGGAGCCGGCGTCCCGCCCCCGGCGGCCTCCTTCCCCGTCCCTCCTCCCGGGCTGCGCGCGGGCGGCGGTGGCTCTGTCTCGGGGGCTGCGGCGGGAACCGTCGAGCAGGCTGGACGGAACCCTCCCTGAGAGGACCCACTGGAGGAGAAGAGGGAGGGCGGTGGCTCAGGCCGTCGGCTCAGAGGTCAGGCCTCGGGTCGTCGGGTCGCGGTCCGTAGTCCTCCGTCCTTCGCCCAGCCCTCTTGGCTAGAGTCCGCGATCTCCCTACGCTGCTTCAGCTTCTCTTTTGAGTATGCCACCAAACCCTCTGGCAGAGTGAGCTTTTTTTCCTCCTTGCTTTTGCCGGGAAGGAGATATATATTTAAAGGATCTCTGTCCTCATTGCTACCCCTGCCCTCTTAAAAGTTTTCCTTTGGTAGGAATACTTGTATTCCTTCCCTGGACCATTTGATGATTCCCACTCCAACCGGGGGCCTGATTCAGTAACTGGAATCACCTTCAGATCAAATCTTAAAAATTATCACCTACAAAACTCCGCTGCAGAGTTGTTTTCTCCCGCCCCAGAAGGGCAAATGGACTTCGGAGTTAAGATGCAGGGGGGTGAACCAGTGTCAACAATGAAAGTCTCAGAGAGTGAAGGGAAGCCGGAGGGCCTGGCCACAGCGGTGACCCCGAACAAGAACAGCAGCAACAGCAGCTGTGGGGGTGGAATCAGCAGCAGCAGCAGCAGCAGCAGCCGCGGTGGCGGTGCAAAAGGCTGGCAATACAGGTATGACGCTTTCTTCAAGGTGATTTCCTCAGGTGGGGGTACCTCGGCCCGAGTCTGTATTTCTGCAGTTGTTGAAAGGTAAAGTTACCCACTGACTTCCCGAAGCAACATCTCAGTTGGACCTGGGATCTCATCTTTCATTAGCAAGATTTTCATTCATTCATTCGTCCATTCAACAGGTTATTTATTGAAGGCCTTTTAGAGACTACATAAATGTATCCCTCAACTTCCTCTAACGTCCCTAGATTTAATCCTTCCTCTGATTTAATTTTTCTGTACTCAACTTCTGTTTTTGCCCGTATTGCAATTTGTTCACAGGCCTGCCTCCCCTGCTAGACTGTGAGGGGCGGAACTGCTTAACTCAGCTCTCTCCAGAGGCTAGCACATGCTAAGTGCTCAAAACATTTGTGAAATGATTGATGGAATCATTTAATAAGAATATTCTCGCCTCAGTTTGTAATTAGATGGGGAATTATATGTAAATAATTTGAATACAGGGGCAAAGGTACAAATGCTACTGCCTCTGATACTCCAGATCAGGGAGCCTGAAGATGTTTCAGTTTGAGTTGGTCAGTCCGTTTACAAGCTTGTTTTGCTGAGAAATTCTACATTTCTTAATTTTTATTGATATGAATAAAAAATTTAAGGAACAGGAAGAGTGCTGGAGAAGCAATGGTAGTTTTGTTTTTGTTTTTGGTATGTAAAATAGAAAGGGATATAACCATCCGGAATCTTTTTAATTGAGATATATTTGACATGTAACTTAATTATATTGACATGTACAACATAAGGATTCCATATTTGCATGTGTTTTGGAAATGATCACAGTACATCTAGTGAACATCCATCACTATATATAGATACAACGTGGGTTTTGTTTAATGATTTATTTATTTATTTTAGAGAGCGAGCAAGAATGCACCAGGTCTGGGCATGCAAACGGAGGGGCAGAGGGAGAGGGAGCAGATCTCAGGTAGACTCCCTGCCGAGCATGGTGTTCAACTCAGTATCACCACCCTGAGATCATGACCAGAGCTGACTGAAATCAAGAGTTGGTCACCTAACTGAATGAGCTGAGCCACCCAGGCGCCCCAGTAGTTACAATATTTTTTTATTGTGTTGAGAACTTCTAAGATTTCTCTCTAAGCAACTTACAAATATACAATATAGTATCATTTAAAGAAATATTTTATTTATTTATTTGACAGAGACATAGCGAGGGAGGGAACACAAGCAGGGGGAGTATGAGAGGGAGAAGCAGGCTCCCCACTGATTAAGGAGTCCAATGCTGGGCTCAGTCCTAAGACCCTGGGATCATGAGCCTAGCCGAAGGTAGACACTTAATGGCTGAGCTGCCCAGGCGCCTCACAATATAGTATCATTAATTATAGTCACAATGTGGTGCATTACATTCCCCAGGACTTAGTTTGTAACTGGAAGCTTGTACCTTTTAATCACCTTCACCCAGTTCACAGCCCAACCCTCCACTCCATGCTGCCTCTCTGGCAACCACCAATCTGTCTCTGTTACCTATGAGTTTGTTTTTATTTTGTTTGTTTTTTTAGATTCCACATGAAAGAGACCATACAATATTTGCTTGTCGTTGTCTAACTTACTTAATTTAATATAATGCCCTCGAGGTCCATCCATGTTGTTGCAAATGGCAGGATTTCCTTTTTTTTTTTTTTTTGCGGCTGAGTAATATTCCATTTTGTTTACCACATTTTCTTTTATTTGTTCATCTGTTGTGGACACTTAGGTTGCTTCCATGTCTTGGCTATTGTGAATAATGCTGCACTGGACATGGGGTGCAGATAATCTTTTCAAGTTAATGTTTTCTTTCTTTTTTTTTTTTAAGATTTTATTTATTTATTTGACAGAGAGAGAGAGAGATCACAAGTAGGCAGAGTGGCAGGCAGAGAGAGAGGGGGAAGCAGGCTCCCTGTTGAGCAGAGAGCCCGATGTGGGGCTCCATCCCAGGACCCTGAGATCATAACCTGAGCCGAAGGCAGAGGCTTTAACCCACGGAGCCACTCAGGCGCCCCTCTTTCTTTTTTTTTTTCCCAAATAAATACCCAGAAATAGAATTGCTAGATCACCAGAATCTTTAGAGTGAATGCTAAAGGAATGAATTTTGATTAACTGACTGCCTGTGTATCTAATTCTAGTCCTTTTCAGCCCTGTGCTGTTTGTAGTTATGAAATTTGTGTGAAATTTGAAAGGGATTAAAGCCAAGATTTTGTAAAGGATATACATTTATCATGAATAATATCCATATATATGAAATATGTATGACTATATTAGCATACAGAAATGAAGTGTAGAAAATTAAAACTTTATTGGTAAGTGATTATAGGGCAAGAAAGTATATTTAGTTATTGTGAGATGTTCAGGCTCACTTTTGGAATTGGCATGATCTTTTTTTTTTTTGGTGGCTTAATACTAACCATATAAAATTATCAGTTACTTGGTAGGGATATTTTAATGTGACTTAAGGAAGCAAAATAAAGTAATATTCCAAGTCAGAAGTCAGTCTTCTGATACCCTTAACTTTTTGAAACCCAGTCGCAATTGAATTGAGAAGTGAAACAGGTTTCTTGGTCCTGGAGAGAGTTGTCATAAAACCATGCACTTGTGTACTTTGATTCAGAATCATATTATCCCTTATTTAGGGTATTATTTAATGGTTACGTAATTTTCAAACTAGAATCTGTTGGAAGCACAAGTGAAAAAGATTATCACGGGAAATGTACCAGCGAAAATAGCAACTGACAATGTAGGACAGTCCAAGAAGATTTGAAAAATTAACATGCAAAAAAAAAAAAAGGAAAAATTAACATGCAGACTCAGCTATATTACTTCCTAGTCCAGTAATTAGTCACAGTGACCTAAGTCATCCAGGAATACACGCTATGTTTAAGAAGGAACTCCTTCCCGTGGGTGCTGATATATGCTTTTCTGCATTTACATACATATTTTTATTTTATGAGGCTTTTCCAAGGCTAACCCTTCAACCTAGTCCCCAATCTAATTTGTCCTTTTGTCCTCTAGGACATTAATCAAGCAGTTCCTCTATTGTCCTGTGTTACTCTCTCTTTCCTGGCTTCTTCCCCTGAGACTCGTCTCTAGACTTTAAAAACAACAACAACAATAAAACCCAACCTAATCCTTTCCTCTTGAAAGTCACTTACACTCAACTGCCTTCTTTTCCTTAATCCTCATTTATCGCTCCACTCAAGACAGTTGGCTCTATCCTCACGAAGGATATGAGTGAAAATGATGAGATTTTTAGATTCATATTCCCGTTTATTTCTCGGTAAGTAGTGTATTTGTTACAGCTCTTTTCTTGGTGGTGGTAGGGTTTTTTTTATTTTTTTATTTTTTTTAATATTTTATTTTAACGGGGCGCCTGGGTGGCTCAGGCGTTAAGCGTCAGCCTTTGGCTCAGGCCATGATCCCAGGGTCCTGGGATCAAGCTCTGAATCGGGCTCCCTGCTCTGCGGGAGGCCTGCTTCTCCCTCTCAATCTCCCCGGGTTTGTGTTCCCTCTCTTGCTCTGTCTCTCTCTGTCAAACAAATAAATAAATAAAATCTTAAATAAAAAATCTTTAAAAAAAAAAAAGATTTTATTTTTAAGCAATCTCTACACCCAACATTGGGCTAGAACTCAAAACCCCTGAGATCAAGAGTTGAATGCTCCACTGATTAAGCCAGCCAAGCGCCCCTCTTTTCTTGACATTATTACTTTCTTTTGGTATCTCCTTTATCCCTCTGACTTTGTTTCTCAGTATCTTTCTTTGGCTTTTTCCTTAAAAAGCTCGTGTATATTCCATCATCTTCTTAAGCTGCGTGTTTTCTGTTTGTTATCTTGTTCTCTTCCATGGCCTCAGCTATTTCTGGAACTTGGGAGCCAATACATCCAATTGTCTACCTGTAATTTGCTACTATCCCATTTTAAAAATAGAGATTTTTTGTCCTGTCTTACTGAGTAATTGAAATTCAGTAAAGACCCTATGATTCAGACCTTGGGCTTTGGCTTTGCAAACTTAGTTAATTAGTGTAATGTTTTCAAGGTTTATAAATGCTGTAACGTGTATCATTACTTCATTCTTTTTTATGGCTGAATAATATTGCATTATATTATTATACCATATTTTGCTTATCCATTTATCAGTTGATGGACATTTGGGTTGTTTCCGTTTTGTGGCTATTATGAGTAATGCTACTTTGAACATTTGTGTTCAGGTTTTGTGTGGAAACGTGTTTTCAGTTCTCTTGGGTGTGTATCTAGGATGGAACTGCTAGTTCATATGGTAACTTCATGTTTAACTTTTTGAGGAACTGCCAGACTATTTCTTTTTTCTTTAAGATTTTATTTATTTATTTATTTATTTACTTGAAAGAGAGAGAGAGATCACAAGTAGGCAGAGAGGCAGGCAGAGGGAGAGGGGGAAGCAGGCTCCCCGCTGAGCAGAGAGCCCGATGTGGGCTCCATCCCAGGACCCTGAGATCATGACCTGAGCCGAAGGCAGAGGCTTTAACCCACTGAGCCACCCAGGCGCCCCCTGCCAGACTGTTCTCTTTTCTTTTTTTTTTTTTTAAGATTTTATTTATTTATTTGACAGAGAGAGAAACAGTGAGAGAGGGAACACAGCAGGGGGAGTGGTAGAAGGAGAAGCAGGCTTCCCACAGAGCAGGGAGACCATTGTGGGGCTTGATCCCAGGACCCTGAGATCATGACCTGAGCCCAAGGCAGATGCTTAACGACTGAGCCACTCAGATGCCCCCAGACTGTTTTCTAAAGCGACTGCACCATTTTACATTCTTGTCAGTATTGTATTAGGGTTTTAATTTCTTCACATCCTTATGAGCACTTGTTGTCTGTCTTTTTGATTTTAATTATCGTAGTGGTTGTGAAATGGTCTCTCATTGTGGCTTTGAATTGCATTTTCCTGATGTCTAATAACAATTAGCTTCTCTCCATGTACTTAATGATCTTTTGTATATCTTTTGAGAAATGCTTATTCAGATCTTTTGCCCATTTTTAAATTGGATTATTTACCTTTTTATTAGTGAGTTGTAAGAGTTTTATATGTATTCTGGATGCATTTCCCATATCAGATATACGATTTGCAAATATTTTCTCCTATTCTGTGGAATACCTTTTCACTTTCTTGATGATACTGTTTATAGCACAAAAACTTTTAATATTCATGAAACCCAATCAATTTTTTTATTTTTTTGCTTATACTTGGTGTCACATCTAAGAACCATTGCAAAGTCCAGGACTGCAAAGGTTGATGCTTATGTTTTTGTCTAAGAGTTTATATAAGCACTTACATTTAGGTCTCTGATCCATTTTGAGTTAACTTTTTTAATGATCAACTCTCTGTCTGTGTGTGTATATATATATTTTTTGAAGATTTTATTTATTTATTTGACAGATAGGGAAAGAGCACAGGTAGGCAGAGTGGCAGGCAGAGGGAGAGGGAGAAGCAGGCTCTCTGGTGAGCAGGGAGCTCAATGTGGGGCTTGATCCCAGGACCCTGGAATCAAGACCCGAGCCGAAGGCACATGTTTAACCGACTGAGCCATTGGGGGATTCCATTAATAATAATTATTATCTTTAAGATTTTTATTGAGAGAGAGAGCATGAGTTTATTTGTGCGCAAGTGGGAGAGGGGCAGAGAGGATCTCAAGCAACTCTGTGCTGAGCGGAGCCCACGCAGGGCTAGATCCCATGACCCTGAGACCATGACCTGAGCCAAAATCAAGAATCGGATGCTTGACTGACTGAGCCACCCAGGTGCCCCAAGGAACGAAGAATTACTGATAAATTGTTTAGAACATGGTGGTTTCATCATTTACTCGTGTTCTAACTCATGCAGCAAATATTTTTGAGCTTCTACCATGTGTGAAGCCCTGTTAATTCCAAATTAATGTATACATTCATAACAGTGAAAAGTAAGGACTCCCAAGGCTTATTTGGGGAGGAATCTGGACAAGAGTCAGAAAGAGAAGAGAGGTGCCTGGCTAGCTCAATTGATAGAGATCTTGGGGTTGTGAATTCAAGCCCTACACTGGGTGTAGAAATTATCTAAAAATAAAATCTTCCAAAGAAAAACAAAAAAAGAAAGAAAAGAGAAGAGCCTCAGCTCTGTTTGCAAAATATATCATGATGACCCTTTTTAAAACCAAAGCTGAGGGGCGCCTGGGTGGCTCAGTGGGTTAAAGCCTCTGCCTTCGGCTCAGGTCATGATCTCAGGGTCCTGGGATCGAGCCCCACATTGGGCTCTCTGCACAGCAAGGAGCCTGCTTCCCCCCCCCCTCTCTCTCTGCCTGCCTCTCTGCCTGCTTGTGATCTCTCTCCGTGTCAAATAAATAAATAAAATCTTTAAAAAAAAATCAAAGCTGAGAAGTAAATTTATTAGATTAGCCTTAATTTTTCTTCTTCCCAAAGTAATTTATATACATATGTTGTGGTCTTTGCTCACCGTTTAAAAGGAAAATAGATTTCTTAATTTTGGATTGTTCCTTCTTCATAATAAATGTTTAAAGTTTATAAAATGTGCTTTTTGCTATTATTTTCATATTCTTCATGTCAGCTTTTAGAAAAATATACAAATCTGCAAATATGCCACTTGTTTATTGAAATGGACAGAAGAGAACTACCCAGAGGAGGAACTGAAAAAGCAAATTGGGGTATATAACGGGCCTGCTTTTCTTATTTTGGGTTCCATGGCTAAGCACCATTAACAAACAGGCAGATTTACTTTCCTCATTAGCAAATAATTATGGGTTTCTGTAAATGGATAGAAGTCTACAAATGTATAGTTTAGAAATAATTTTTATGATCAGACCTGGTGTCTACCACTGTGAATACTCTATTACAAGGAAGAATGCCTATTTGCAAATGGAGAAAGGACATCTGCCTAAATATAACCTAGCATTTACTGTCTTCAGGGTTTGAGCACTTCTTCTGAGTTTGATTTGAAGAAGTTGTGAATGTTTGCTTTTTTTTTCTGTAGGGGCTAAAGGAAAGTTGAATGTATAATTTCTGTACTCTAGTTTTTGTTTTCTTCATCTGAAATTTGCTAGTAAAAATAAGGGAAAGGCAACCTAGAGGGATGTATAAAATATTGTTCCAAAAATCTAGTGAGAACTGTACCAAACCTTGAGGGAAAAGGTTTGGCTTATTATGGGATACTCTAATTTCTTAGTGTCTTATATTTTTGCTCTGTAGGTCTAAATACAGTCCATTTGTTACATAGAAGTTATAGTGTATCAAAACTATACAAACAGGTTAATGTAAATTGGCCTTTTTAGTCCTTTTTGAATAAATTGCATAATTTAGGTTCCAGAAGATATTGTCCATTGAATAGATTTGTGGGAAATTATGTTATTTTAAACTTTTCTGTTTTTTTTTAAATTATTTTATTTATTTATTTGAGAGAGAGAGTGCGAGTGTGCAAGAGCTGGGGGAAGGGTAGAGGGAGAGGGAGAAGCAGGTTCCCCAGTGAGCAGGGAGTCGGACATGGGGCTTGAACCCAGGACCTGGAGATCATGACCCGAGCCTAAGGCAGACACTCAACCGACTGAGCCACCCAGGCGCCCCTAAACTCTTCTGGTTTTGCTTTTGAAAATAGTGGAGAATATTCTTGATGTAAATTATACTATCTTGCAGAGAGGGAACACCTTGGTTTCCTTTGTTGAGGGAACATCTTCCCTAGTTGATAATCTTCCCTTGGACTTATTTTGCTTAATAAAATGATTTGTGTCCAGATTTACTCAGGTTTAAGTTAAAACCACATTGCCTGATTAAATAGTTACATTACTCTTTTGGCATAATCATCTGGGTTTTAGAACAACTTAGTTTGGTGGCAAAAGAAAGGATTCTCTTTTGGGTTTATCAAGTCTTGTAACAAAGCATGATTTCCCCACTCAATGTCTCTCTGTATTTGAGTTTTGGCTGCCTTTGTCATTTACTTCTGTTGCTGTTCTTAATCTTGGTCGGAAGGGCCCTGGAGAGGAGAAACTGAAGTTGTGGTTGGTGCTGGCTGCAGCTGGAAACCCTAGTCAAGGATGGTAGGGGGAGAGAAAGAAAAGAAACAAGAGGGAAAATAGGGAAAGAAAAAGGACAGACAGAGCAAAGAGATAGAGACAGGGAGGGAGGATGAAGGTGGGAGGAATCAAATGGGAATACTATAAATGGTGAGTGAAACCAGTAGTTGCTTCTGAAACACCTTTCTTATCCTTGATAGAGGCCTTTTTAAAGTGCTGCCTGAGCCTGTACCATCATTTCTACAAAAAAAAAATTCTTTATCACTTTGAAGATGTTTCACATATTTATAACATAAATGAAAAGCATATTTTTAATGTAATTTTTTAGAATAGGTAGTATGTTCAGTTTATTAAAAAAAAATTAGAAGGTGAAAAATCTTTTTTCATCCTCTACTGGTTCAGGTCTCCTCCTACCTAAAAATGTCTTCTTGTGTATGCTTCCAGAGGCTTTTTTGGTTTTTGTGTTTTTAAGATTTATTTACTTATTTGAGGTGGGGAAAGAGAGGGAGAGAGAATTGGGAGGAGGGTCAGAAGGATAGAGAGTCTTAAGCAGACTGGGCTCAATCTCATGACACTGAGATTGAAACCAAGAGTTGGATGTTTAACTGACTGCACCACCCAGGTACCCCTCCAGAGACTTTTTTTTTTTTAAAGATTTTATTTATTTATATATTAGGAAAGAGAGAGAGTGAGAAAGAGCATGAGAAGGGAGAAGGTCAGAGTGAGAAGCGGACTCCCCACGGAGCTGGGAGCCCGACGGGGGACTCGATCCCAGGTCTCCGGGATCATGACCTGAGCCGAAGGCAGTCGCTCAACCAACTGCGCCACCCAGGCACCCCCAGAGACTTTTTTTAAAGAATTATGCAAATACATGTTTTACCACAGAGGTATTTTACTATATGTATTAGTTTAGATTGCCATACAAAATATTGTGCCCTGGCTGGCTTAAACAGCACAGATTTGTTCTTACTTATCTAAAGGCTGGAAGTCTAAAAAAAAAAAAAAAATTAAAAAAGAAAGAGAAAGAAGAAAGCAAGAAAAGAAAGGCTGGAACTGAGACCACGGTGCTGCCCGCATGTTGGGTTCTGATGAGGTCTTCCAGACTTGCATATGGCCTCCTTGCTCTGTTCTCACGTGAAAGGGAGGGAGGATACGAGAGAAAAGGGCACTAATCCCCCCATAAAGGGCCCCATACTTGTACATATGTCATCTTGCAAGCATATAAATGTATCTGTGAGAAAAATACCCAGTAGTGGTATTATTGTGTCAGTTTGCTTTTGATAGTTATTGTCAGATTTTTCTTTTTTGGGTGTACAGTGCTAATGTCTGAGTGCTTACCTTCCGTCAGCCTTATCAGTGTAACATATGAGGGAGAAGCAGACCTCCCACTGAGCAGGCAGTCCAATGTGGGCTCTATCCCAGGACCCTGGTATCATGACCTCAGCCGAAGACAGATGCTTGAGGACTAAGCCATCCAGGTCCCGAAAAATGGTGTTTCAATGGAGTTTTAATTTGCTTCTGTCTTATTTATGAGTGAGGTTTTAGCATACAATTTTGAATGGGATCTTATCCTGTTTTGCCATCATGGTAGATAGTGAATCAGTTTTTAAAATAAATAATTTTGAAGATTCTGTATAAATATAATATGAATATTAATTTTTTTATTAGATTCTTGGTAATTCAGAGAGATGCTTGCTTTTTATTTGTTTGTTTGTTTGTTTGTTTATTGGGGGTGGGGAGCACACAAGCAGGGGGGAGTGGCATACAGAGGAAAAGCAGGCGTCCCACCGAGCAGGACCCTGGGTCATGACCTGAGCTGGAGGCCGACTCTTAACTGACTGAGCCACCCAGGCGTCCCAGAAAGATATGCTTTCATCTTAGAGTATACAATGTATATTTTAAAGTAATATTTAAAAACTTTGACATAAGTTTGTAGCTATACAAGTTGTGGCCTCATTTGATTATACGGATATTTATAATTGGGAGGCGATCTATTTCCTAGTAATAGGGAGTTTGAAGGTGTGTGTATATGTGTGTTGTGTTGCTACCAAAAATTATGGTGAAACTGTTACTTAAATAAGAGATTTTTATTTTATTTAAATAAAAGAATGAGCCTTTTTTATTTTCTGCATTTTTTAAAAATAATATTTATATGTACTTTAAGGGGAAAAAAAAGAAACTTGAGTGTTTGAATTTGTTGTTACTTGGATCATAAATGTGAAGTTTTCCAAAGAAGAATTAACTCTTTTAGTCTGGTAATAAATGTATGAAAGCAAACATTGATTGTCGCGTCTTGTGATTGTTGCGTCTTGTGTGGTTGTCACCTGTTTTTGTTTGTTTATTCAGATATGAAGGAAGAAAATGCTTTTCTGTTTTTCTTTTTACTTTCAGTTTAGAAAGGATTAGGCCAAAGGAAGAAAACATTTATTTATACTCATTTCTTGGATTATGCTATTACAGACAAAAATGTTACTCTGAGTATATTTGGGAACTAAGTGTGGTTTAAAGCCAGAGAGAGATACATGCCAAAATGGAAGGAGAGAATAGATGTAGAGAGGGAGGGTAGAGTGACACTTCTAGTACCTTGATATTCTCTAGGTCTGTGGTATCTTGGTCTTACTGAAATGGCTATTGTGAAGACCTTTTGGAAGTATATGAGGGATAAGTAAATATCATGATGCGAGTAAGACATGGTACCAGAAAAATTTTACTTTTGAAATAACAATTTTCTGTTGAGAAAAACCTTTCGAGTTTCAAGAGATGAATGATGTACACACATTTTAGGTTAAGGGTTATCGAACACATGAGAAAACCGAGGCCCAGAGAGATTGATTTGACCAAGGTCACTCATGGCAGCAGTCAGTGGGAAAATCAGAACTAGGCCCTATCTTTTATGGGCTGATTCCACAGTATAACATAACCTTGCACTTAAGTTTTAGGAACTTAATTTTGAACATAAGAGGTATTAAAAAACCTACTAGTAAAAAAAAAAAACAAAAACCTACTAGTAATGTCTGAAAGTCCTAAGAGCTGTACCCTATTTTTGTTAGCAAACAATGGTGCCTTCGGATGGTGTTAGGAAATAGGTCCTCGTTCTTCATTTTTTTTTTTTTAAAGAAAGGCAGACTGCCACGTGCAGCGTCTCATTTGGATGTGTCTGGAGTCTTGGAAGCTTGACTACCCTACGTTCTCCTACAAATGGACCTTGAGAGCTTGTTTGGAGGTTCTAGCAGGGGAGCGCAGCTAATCGTATACCCTTGACCGAGGAACGGTCCTCTCCTCTATCGGGGAAGGTCGTCCTCTTCGACCGAGCGCACAGCTTCAGGAGGGTCGCACATGGAGCGGTGAGGGAGGAAGGGGACACCTGCCTAGCCAGCCAGATCGCCCTCACATCCAAGAAATAGGTCCTCGTTCTTCATTAAAGGAGGGGAGTTAAATTGGTTATAGCCTCTTTGGAGATCAAGTTGTTGATATCTATAAAAACTAAAAACAGAGGTGCCTGGGTGGCTCAGTCGGTTAAGTGTCCGACTCTTGATTTCGGCTCAGGTCATGACCTCAGGGTCATGAGACCAAGCCCCTTGTTGGGCTCCACACTGGGCATGGTGACTGCTTAAGATTCTCTCTCTCTCCCTTCCCCTGCTCATTCTCTCTCTCTCTTTAAAAAAAAAAACCTAAAACTAAAAACACACATACTTAGCAATTTCACTTTTAGCAAATGTGTACAAAGGTACATACAACTCTGTTGCAGCATTATTTGTAATAGTAAAAGCCTAGAAACAAAACTGTTTGTAAGGTGACTGGTTAACTACATGATACTGCCATAAAATGGATGATAAGATGTTAAGAGTGAGTTCAAGCCATATGTGTCAGTATGAAACCATCCCTAAGAAAACTGAGAAAAGCAAAGCGCAGGGGTGCCTTAGTGGCTCAGTTGGTTAAGTGAGTGCCTTAGGCTCAGGTGGTGATCCTAAGGTCCTGGGATCGAGCCCTGCATTGGGCTCCTTGTTTAGCCGAGAGTACCTCTCCCTCTCCCTCTACTGCTCCCCTTGCTTGGACTCTCTCTCTCTCAGTCAAAAAAAAAAAGTACAAAAGCCATAAGAAAAAAAAGAAAAGCAAGGTACAGAACTGTGTATAATTGCAAGCATTTGTTTAAAAAATAAAGTGTGTGTGTACATGCACATTTATTTATAGGTGCATAGAATATCTCTGAAGAAGTACACAAGAAATTGAGAGAAGTCCTTGTCTCTGAGGAGGGGAACTGGTGGCTGGATGACAGGGTTGAAAAATGTAATACACAGTAATGCTTGTTGGGAGACAATTCTTCCTTTGTTCTTTACTGATTTTCCCCCCAAATTTATATAGCAAACAGTCTTGGAAGATATAATACCTTCCGTGTAAGCAAAAGTCAGGTTTATTTAGCATCCAGTATAATGAACATAAGGTCTCCTTGCTGCAGAGGTCAGGCTGACTTACTGTCCACTGAAAGATCTGGGTTCCCTGTACACGCGCTTCCTCACCCGTTCATCAGCCTCCTGCAGGTGCAGGTATCTCTGGTCCTCTTTGCGTTGCCTTGTGTGATGGGAGCTGTTGGTGTGGCTGCTGAAGTCTCTTGTCTCTGACTCAGGAGTCTCATGCCTTCTGCTGGCATCCATGAAACTGGGCTAACTTGTTAGCTTGCAAGTAGTGTAACATCTCAGACCCTTCGTTGTTCTTGACAAAGGGCCTACTGGAAAGGAACAGTAATTATTTCTTAAATTAAAAGAAGTGGAAGTCTTAGAGCTTTTTAGGTCCCATTGTTCTGACCGGAAAATATAAAGTTAAGCAGATAAGATAGATATAGAAAACTGATCTAGAAAAACGAACCTAGGGGCGCCTGGGTGGCTCAGTGGGTTAGAGCCTCTGCCTTCGGCTCAGGTCATGATCTCAGGGTCCTGGGATCGAGCCCCGCATCGGGCTCTCTGCTCAGCAGGGAGCCTGCTTCCCCCTCTCTCTCTCTGCCTGCCTCTCCAACTGCTTGTGATCTCTCTCTCTCTCTCTGTCAAATAAATAAAATGTTTAAAAAAAAAAAAGAAAAGAAAAATGAACCTAGATCAAAGCAATTTGCCCATGGAGGAATTGACTTCCTGCAGTGGGAGAGAACCAATATTTGTTGAGCATTAACCATATTGAAATACACTTCAAAAATATATGGGTTTGAAATATATTATCTTTTTTTTTCTTTCCTCATTTTAAATCTGCAAAACAGATATTCTTATCCCCATTTACAGATGAGGAAACTCAGGACCAGATGTCTTATCTACCCAGGGTCACACTGGAGTTCATACCTATATCTGTCTGGCCCTAACCATGTTCTTTCCATTATAGTAAACAGCTTTCTAACTCTCTTGAGGTGTTAAAGGTGACTTTGTACTTTTCCATGTAGAAATTTTTTCTGTCCCATCATCACTAAAGCTCTGGCCTATTATCTGCATCAGGGATTTCTTAGTTGTCTGGAACAATCAATTATGTATAGGATTTTGGGGGGGGTCTTTATAGGGCAATATTTTACAGCTATACTTCTCAAACTTTCTTGCTGAATAATCTCTCTCTTTTTTTTTTTTTTTTTGAGAGAGAGGGAGAGAGACCATGTGCACACAAGCTTGAGTGCGGTTGGGGAGAGGGGGGAAGAAGAGGGAGAGAGAGAATCTCAAGCAGACTCCCTACTGAGCAAGGAGCCCAACTCTTGATTTTAGCTCAGGTCATGATCTCAGGGTTGTGAGATCATGACCTGAGTTGAAATTAAGAGTCAGATACTTAACCAAGTGAGCCACCCCGGTTCCCCTCTTACTGATAGTAGGTAACTTAAAGGGATCTAGTTTGTGATTTAAAGTATTCCATTGCTGGCATAACTTTCATGAGAGTTTTCTGTATTATCTTCCAAAATTCATGACGATTTTATATTCTACTGTATATCTGTTGCTTCTAGAGGTCAGTAAATAATATCCCGAGTTTAGGGCCAGTTGAGAAAGAGGACATAGGAATCAGACAGGACAAAATTAAATTGTCTGGGTTTTTTTTTAATTGTGGTAAAATATACATCTAAAATTTACCATCTTTAGGTGTACAATTCTGTGTTACTACATTCACATTGTTGTGCAGCTATCACTACTTTTTTTTTTTTAAGATTTTATTTATTTGAGAGAGTGAGAGAGAACATGAGCAGGAGGGGCAGAGGGAGAGGGAGAAGCAGACTGCCTGATGACCAGGGAGCCTGACCTGGGGCTCGATCCCAGGACCCTGAGCTCATGACCTGAGCTGAAGACAGGTGCTTAATACAACTGAGCCACCAGGTACCCCTGTCACTACAGTTCGTTAGAATTTTTCATCATCCCAAACTAAAACTCTGTACCCATTAAATAATAACTCCCTGTCCCTCATCCCAACCTTTAGCCTTTTGCAACCACTATTCTATCTTCTATTTCTGATTTTGACTACTCTAAGTACCTCATAAGTGAAATCATACAATATTTGCCATTTTGTGTTTGGCTTATTTCACTTAGCATAATGTCCTCAAGTTTTGTTCATGTTGCAGCATGTGTCACAATTTACTCCCTTTTTAATACTGAATAAGATTTGATTGCATGTATTTGCCACATTTTGTTTATCCATTCATCTGTTGATGTACATTTGGGTTGTTTCTATGTTCTAGCTATTGTGAATAATGCCGTAGTGAACATTGGTATAACAAATATCTGTTCGAGTCCCTGCTTTCATTCTTTTGTGTATATACCCAGAAGGAGAATTGCTGGATCATATAATAATTCGACATTTAACTTTTTGAGGAACCACCATTGCTGTTCTCCACAGCCGCTGCACCATTTTACATTCCCACCAACAGTGCAGAAGGGTTCCAGTTTCTCCACATCCTTGCCAACTCTTGTTATTTTCTGTCTTTTGTTTGGTTTTGATACTAGACATCCTAACGGATGTTAAGAAATAGTTTTGTTACCGGAAAAGCTCACTGAAAGAAGCAGCAGCAGTTAATGGGGTAAAGTAGGTTTGGTGTTTCCACCCTGGAACTAGGCACGCTTATTTACCTAGTCACAGGCAGTTTGGAATACTCAGGTCTTTTCTCTGTCAGAGCAGATAAGAATGTCTTTTTTTTTTTTTTTTTTAAAGATTTTATTTATTTACTTATTAGGAAAGAGAGAGAGTAAGAGAGAGCTGAGAAGGGAGAAGGTCAGAGTGAGAAGTGGACTCTCCATGGAGCTGGGAGCCCGATGTGGGATTCGATCCTGGGTCTCCGGGATCATGACCTGAGCAGAAGGCAGTTGCTCAACCAACTGCGCCACCCAGGCACCCTAAGAATGTCTTCTCTGAGTGGGAGGCAGATCCAAGGGAAAGAGCTCAGAAAGGGTGAACTGTTCATACCCAGCTGTGGGAGGTGTCAGGGTGAGAATGGGGAGGGGAGGACAGGAGCTCTCTGGAGAAGTTCTCCACATGGAAATGTGTCAGGAGAGAGCAAGGTTTTTTGTTTTTGTTTTTAACATTTATGAGAGTTTTGATATTAAAAGAGTTTTGATATTTTTACTTCTTTTTTTTTTTTCAAAGATTTTATTTATTTATTTATTTGACAGAGAGAGATCACAAGGAGACAGAGAGACTGGCAGAGAGAGAGGAGGAAGCAGGCTCCTTGCTGAGCAGAGAGCCCGACGTGGGGCTCGATCCCAGGACCCTGAGATCATGACCTGAGCCGAAGGCAGAGGCTTTAACCCACTGAGCCACCCAGGGGCCCCAAAAACGTTTTTACTTCTTACAGTCAACTGAATTTGCTCTAGAATGCAGTCTGATTTTACCCTGTTCTCCCAAGCCACCCAGCCCAGTTTTGGGTATGTGTAACTTAATTTGGGAAGTAAGTACAGGAAACAGTGGTCATATGGTCACATGGGAAAGTTTAAAAAATTTAATCTGTACCTAATAATAGATAGAAATAGCTCTACGCCTGAATTATGCCACCTATTCAAGATAATTGAACATTTAAAAACTGTTTGGTTGTAAAAATAATACAATATTAAAATTGGAAAATGTGAAACAGTAAATGGGCAAAGTAAAACCATCCATAATTCTTCCTATTTAGTGATAACCATCGTTACTATTTTGTATAGTTTTAATCTGTGCATATTTTTTATAGGCTATATACAATTTGATAGCCTGAAGTTTTAATGATCTTAAAATACTTTCCCATGTTGTTAGAAGCTCATGAACATTTTACTTGGTGAATACTAATACTATGATACTTCCTTTTTTTTTAAGTATTAAATTCCAGTGGTTTAACATATAGTGTAACCTGTAATACTTGTTAATCATTCTTCTAATGTCTTTCATTGGACTTGTTTGTTTTCTTCCTCTCTATTCATTTCCTTTTTTTCTTTTTTGTTATTATTTTAATTATTTTTTTAAAAGACTTTATTTATTTATTTGACAGAGAGGGATCACAAGTAGGCAGAGAGGCAGGCAGAGAGAGAGGGGAAGCAGGCTCCCTGCTGAGCAGAGGGCCCGATGTGGGGCTTGATCCCAGGACCATCAGATCATGACCTGAGCCGAAGGCAGAGGCTTTAACCCACTGAGTCACCCAGGTGCCCCTATTTTAATTATTATAAATAATGCCACAGTGGACACAGTTACATATTATCTTTGTCTACATTTCTAATCGTTTTCTTAGACTAGATACCTGGAAATAAAGTTCTTGAGCCCAAGAGCGTTAACATTTTTTAAAATTTTTAATTCCAGTATAATTAACATATACTGTTAAATCAATTTCAGATGTACAATATAGTGATTCAACAATTCTGTACATTACTGCAAAGAGCATTAACATTTTTAATGTTTTTGGCAGGAAGGGAATACCTTTCACTTCATACTTTTGAGTATAGACTAAAACACAATTGGAATTAGAATTTTATCTGAGATTGATTTGACTATGTAAGCTGTGTGTTGATTTTTTTTTTTTTTTGTCAGCTACTCGGGATTGTCTTGTGGTTTTATAGAAACATTCTGCTTCCATCTTTGCATTGCTTAAATCATTTCAACAGATTTCTTGAACACCTGTTCCATCCCAGGCTATATACTAGGTGCTGCAGGGAATACTAGGATGAGTAAGAAGCAGTCACTGCTCTGCAGAATATCTTTGTACAGCAGAAGGAGGTACATGTGTTGCAGTCAGTCCCATCTGTTGTCAGTTGCTTTTTCCTTAGCAAAGCCGGCTGCTGTCTCCCTTCATCATGCTATTTATGCTATCAGGGGAATGAATCAAAACTAAGCTAATTTTGGAGGACAATTTTTGCTTAGTAGAAAATAGGAATTTTAATCTGTGGCTTGACTGACTACAGCCTGCTTAAATTCCTGTCTGCAGTTAAATGTGTTAAGGTGTCCAAGACTAATTCCTCTACCTGGGCTCTAGAAGCCACCTCTGTCCCATTTTCCTCTTTCTCCTGAGTCTTGAGTCTTTCTTTCTGTCTCCTTCTCTGGGTATTTAGAACTACTCTGTCTTAAGCCCACATCCTTTTAACCAGTCCTGTTTCTCCCAGTCTCTCTTAATTATTACTGCCAGCTGGCTCTGCCTTCATCATTCCATTGATCTGTTCTCTCTTGGTTGTTAAATCTAATAGAAATAGAAACTTCTTAGTCTTCATCTTATTTCACCCCCCAGTAGCTTTGAACATGCTTGACCACAAACTTCTGTGAAATACTCCTTGTTTTCTTCCTGCTACTCAGCTACTTCTTACCTTTCTCTGTATACCCCTTGCCTCTAAAACTTTTCCTTATGGTTCTTTCTTAGACTCTGTTCCATCTCTTGTCATTTTATAATCCTTTTTGGGTGATTTTATTTGCTTTCATGGCTTCAAAACCAGTTACATGCTTATATGCTGATTACTACCGAATCTGTATGTCCAAAGCAGATCATGCTACCTTATTGGATATCTCCCTGTGTAAGTCCCACAGATTTCAACATGTGAAATTGGAACAAACCCAGAACTTCCCAGTGAAGGTATTACTATCTGCACAGTTGCTCCAACTGGAAATCGGGGATGGCCCTGTCCCTTCTGTCTCACCCTTACTCTCACTGTCGATCTCTTTTTTCACTTCACGTCTAATCAGTCCAGTCCAATCATTTCAGCCTCAGTCACTACTGACTCCTTTGTCTTTGTTTAGTGAGTCCTCTGTCTTTAGTGAAATAACCTTTCCCATTTGTGTGACAGCCAAAAACACAGTTCCAGTGTGTCTCTCCTCCTATAGAAGCCCTTGTCATTGTCTTTTTCTTCAAGGAGATGTATTTCTCTTATATTACACTATGGTTTGGGGATGGAGAGAAATTGCCTTTTTTATTTTTCCACCCTTTTCAGTGGATTCCAGAGTGCTTTACATTTATAAGGTACTGAGTAATTGTGCTGAAGTGAAATGAAAGGATTTGAAATTTTCAGAAAGTAGCTTAACTTCAAAAGCTTCTATAATCTTCCTTCAGTCTGATCAAGAGGGGGTAAGAAATAAGTGTGTTATAGTAATGGAGACCTAGGAATTGAAATAATCATTATTAACTTATTTCAGAGAAAATGAGGCTCACATTAACTGTAATAATGCCACTTGGCATAGTTCAGTTAATCCGTTGTTTTTGTAGACTATCAGCCTCTAGTACTAATCCCATTTGAATGTTAACAAGTTTAGAAAATCAGAATATACCCAATTTGTTGAGCAGTGTAGTTGCTGAAGGACTGAAAAAGAAATTAAGTTTTTCATAGCTTATTTTTTAGTGTATTCATCTTTTGGGCCATCATTTCCACTTCATAGAACACAAAATAGTAGTATGATATGATCAGATATGTGTGTTTGCCATTCAACAACTAGATTTTATTCATAATAATAGGTACATGAAAAATCTCCTATAAAACCTCACACATTTTATTTTATTTTTTTAAGATTTTATTTATTTATTTGACAGAGATGCAGCGAGAGAGGAAACACAAGCAGGGGAAGCGGAGAGGGTGAAGCAGGCTCCCCGCTGAGCAGGGAGCCTGATGTGGGGCTCCATCCCAGGACCCTGAGATCTTGACCTGAGCCAAAGGCAAGACGCTTAACGACTGAGACATCCAGGCGCCTCTATTTTGTTTTTAAAAAGACTTTATTTATTTGTTTGTTTGTTTATTTTGGAGAGAGTGTGTATGAGCAAGGAGTGGGAGAGAAAGAGGGAAAGACTCTCAAGCAGACTCCATGCTGAGCTCGGATCCTGGTTTGGGGCTTGATCTCACAACACTGAGATCATGACCTGAGCTGAAACCTAGAGTCGGACGCTTAACTAACTGACTAAGCCACTCAGTTGCCCCTTTTTTATTTTTTTATTTAAATTTTACTTAGTTAACATACAGTGCAGTATTGGTTTCTGGAGTAGAATGCAGTGATTCATCACTTACAACAACACCCAATGCTCATTGTAGCCCATCCCCTATCCACCTCCCTCCATCAGCCCTCAGTTCTCTTTTGTTAAGAGTCTCTTACGGTTTGTTTCCCTCTCCCTTTCTCCCCCTTCCCATATGTTCATCTGTTTTCCTCCTTAAGTTCCACAAATGAGTGAGATCAATTGGTGTTTGTCTTCTCTGACTTACTTCACTTAGCGTAATATGCTCTAGCTCCATCCACATTATTGCAAATGGCAATATTTCATTCTTTTTGATGGCCAAGTAATAGTCCATTGTATGGAATCACATCTTTATCCATTGATCAGTCAGCGGATATTTGGGCTCTCTCCATAGTTTGGCTATTATTGATAGTGCTGCTGTAAACATAGGGGTGCTTATACCCCTTTGCTGTTTATTTGTATCCTTTGGGTAAATACCTAGTAGTGCAATTGCTGAATCATAGGGTAGTTCTATTTTCTTTACTTTTTGAGGAGCCTCCATACTGATGGCACCAGATTGCATTCCCACCAACAGTGTAAGAAGGTTCCCTTTTCTCCATATCCTCGCCAACACCTGTTTTTTCCTGTGGTGTTCATTTTAGCCATTCTGACAGGTGTGAGGTGGTATCTCATCATGGTTTTGATTTATATTTCCCTGATGATGAGTGATGTTGAGCACCTTTTCACGTGTGTAAGCCATCTGTTTGTCTTTGGAAAAGTGTCTATTTATGTCTTCTACCTATTTCTTAATTGGATTATTATTTTTGGGGTGTTTGATAAGTTCTTTCTGGATTTTGAATACTAACACTATCACTTTTTTTTTTTTCACTTTTAGTTTTGTTGATTGTCTTCTTCACTATGCAGAAGCTTTTTATCTCAAGTCCCAATAGTTCATTTTTGCTTTTGGTTTCCTGTCGCACATTTAGGTCTTTCATCCATTTTGAATTTCATTTTGTGTATGGTTTAAGAAAGCTGTCCAGTTTCATTGTTCTGCATGTCACTGTCCAGTTTTCCTAACACCATTTGTTGAAGAGACTGTCTTTTTTTCCATTGGATATTTTTTCCTGCTCTATCAAAGATTAGTTGACCATGTAGTTTGGGTCCATTTCTGGGTTCTCTATTCTGTTCCATTGATCTTTGAGTCTGTTTTTGTGCCCGTACCGTACTGTCTTGATGACTATAGCTTTGTAATATAGCTTGAAATCTGGAATTGTGATGCCTCCAGTTTTGTTTTGTTTTTCAAAATTGTTTTGACTATTTGGGGTCTTTTGTGGTTCCATACAAATTTTGGGATTGTTTATTCTAGCTTTGTGAAAAATGCTGGTGGTATTTTGATAGGGATTGCATTAAATGTGTAGCTTGCTTTGGGTGGTATAGACATTTTAACAATGTTCTTCCAATCCATGAACATGGAATGCTTTTCCATTTCTTTGTTTCCTTTTCAATTTCTTTCGTAAGTGTTCTGTAGTTTTCAGAGAACAGATCTTTTATTTCTTTAGTTATGTTTATTCCTAGGTATCTCACTGTTTTTGGTGCAGTTGCAAATGGGATCGATTCCTCGATTTCTTTTTCTGCCACTTTTTTGTTTTTTAAAGATTTTGTTTATTTATTTGACAGAGAGAGAGATCACAAGCAGGGGCAGTGACAGAGGGAGATGCAGACTCTCCACTGAGCAGGGAGCCTGATGCGGGACTTGATCCCAGGACTTTAGGATCATGACCTGAGCCAAAGGCAGACGCTTAACTGACTGAGCCACCCAGGTGCTCCTTCTGCCACTTCGTTATTGATTTCTGCACATTGATTTTATATCCTGCAACTTCGCTGAATTCACGTATTAGTTCTAGCAATTTTTTGGTGGAGTCTTTTGGGTTTTCTACATAGAATATCCTGTCATCTGCAAATAGTGAAAGTTTGACTACTCTGCTGATTTGGATGCCTTTTTTTTTTTTTTTTTTTGGATGCCTTTTATTTCTTTTCGTTGCCTGAAGGCTGAAGCTAAGGCTTCCAGTACTGTTAAATAGTAATAGTGAGAGTGGACATCCTTGTCTTATTCCTGACCACAGAGGAAAAGCTTTCAGTTTTTGCTTGGGGATGGTATTAGCTGTGGGTCTTTCGTATATGGCTTTTATGATGTTGAGATGTGTTCCATCTGTCTCTACTTTGTTGAGGGTTTTTATCAAGAATGGATACTATGTTTGGTCAAATGCTTTTTCTCTATCTATTGTCAGGATCACATGATTCTTATCCTTTCTTTTATTAATGTGGCATATCACATTGATTTGATTTGCAAATATTGAACCACCCCTGCAGTCCCAGAATAAATCCCACTTACTTGTGGTGAATAATTCTTTAACATACTGTTAAATTTGATTCGCTGGTATTTTATTGAGAATTTTTGCATCCATGTTCATCTGGCCTACACTTTCCTTTCTAGCAGGGTCTTTGGGTGCTCTCTTTGGCAGCATATATACTAGCAGGGTCTTTGGTTTTGGAATCAAGGTAATGCTGACTTCATAGAATGAGTTTAGAAGTTTTCCTTCCATTTCTATTTTTTGGAGCAGTTTGAGAAGAGTAGGTAATAACTCTTCTTTAAATGTCTGTTAGAATTCCTGGGGGGTGGGGGTTGTGCCCGGGTGGCTCAGGTGGTTAAGCGGCTGCCTTTGGCTCAGGTCATGATCTCAGGGTCTTGGGATCGAGCCCTGCATTGGGCTCCCTGCTTAGCGGGGAGTCTGTTTCTCCCACCTTCTGTTGCTCCCCCTGCTTGTGCTTTTGCTCTCTAATAAAGAAAAAAAAAATTATTTTATTTTTTTTTTTAAAAAGGATTCCCCTGGGAAGCCATCTGGCCCAGGACTTTTGTTTGTTGGGAGATTTTTGATAACTGATTCAGTTTCTTTGCTGGTTACGGGTCTGTTCAAATTTTTCTATTCCTGTTTCAGTTTCGGTAGTTTGTCCATTTTTTCCAGATAGCCCAGTTTATTGTCATATGTTTTGTAGGATTCTCTTATAATTGTATTTCTGTGGTGTTGCTTGTGATCTCTCTCTTCTTTCCTTCGTGATTTTATCTATTTGGGTCCTTTCTCTTTTCTTTTTGATAAGTCTGGCTAGGGGTTTATCAATTTTATTAATTCTTTCGAGGAACCAACAATTAGTTTTGTTGATCTATTCTACTGTTTTTGTTGTTGTTGTTTTGTTTCTTTATCATTTATTTCTACTCTAATCTTTATTTCCTTTCTGCTGGCTTTAAGTTTTATTTGCTGTTCTTTCTAACCTCATTAGGTGTAAGGTGAGGTTGTGTATTTGAGACTTTTCTTGCTTCTTGAGATAGGCCTATATTGCAATATACTTCCCTTTAGGACTGCCTTTGCTGCATCCCAAAGGTTTTGGACTCCTATGTTTTCATTTTTATTTGCTTCCATGTTTGTTGTTGTTGTTGTTGTTGTTGTTGTTTTTTCAAATTTCTTTGATTTACTGGTTAACCCAGTCATTCTTTAGTAGGATTTGTTTTGTTTTGTTTTTGTTTTTTTGTTTTTAAGATTTTGTCTATTTATTTGTCAGAGAGAGATAGGAAGAACACAAGCGGGGGGGCATCAGGCAAAGGGAGAAGCTGAGCAAGAAGCCTAATGTACTCAATCCCAGAACTCTGGGATCATGACCTGAGCTGAGGGCAGATGTTTAACTGACTGAGCCACCCAGACATCCCTAGTAGGATGTTCTTTAATTTCCATGAATTTGAAGTCTTTACAAATTTTTTCTTGTGGTTGATTTCAAGTTTCATAGTGTTTTGTTCTGAAAATATGCATGTTATGATCTCAATCTTTTTGTACTTTTGAAGGCTGATTTGTGACCCAGTGTATGATCTCTTCTGGAGAATGTTCCATGTACACTCGAAAAGAATATGTATCCTGCTGCTTTAGGATGAAATGTTCTAAATATATCTGTTAAGTCCATCTGGTCCAGTGTATCATTTAAAGTCATTGTTTCGTTGTTGATTTTCTGCTTGGATGATCTATCCATTGCTGTAGGTGGGGTGTTAAAGTCCCTTACTATTATTGTATTGTTATCAATGAGTTTCTTTATTATTAATTGATTTATATATTTGGGTACTCCCGAGTTGGGGCATAAATATTTACAATTACTAGATCTTCTTGAATGATAGACCCCTTAATTATGATATGATGCCCTTCTTCATCTCTTGTTACAATCTCTGTTTTAGAATCTAGTTTGTTGGGTGCATGGGTGGCTCGGTCATTGGGCATCTGCCTTCGGCTCAGGTCATGATCCTAGCATCCTGGGGTCAAACTCCATAATGGGCTCCCTGCTCAACGGGGAGCCTGCTTCTCCCTCTCCAGCTCCCCTGTGCTTGTGTTCCCTCTCTCATTATCTCTCTCTGTCATAAATAAATAAAATTCTTAAACAAAGCTATAGAAAAAATAAAATAAAATCTAGTTTGTCTGATATTAAGTATGGCTACTCCAGCTTTCTTTTGATGTTCATTAGCATGATAGATGGTTCTCCATCCTCTCACTTTCTTCCTTTTTTTTTTTTTTTAAGATTTTATTTACTTATTTGCTAGAGAGCAGAGAGAGAGAGAGCACATGAGCAGGGGGATGGGGGCAAAAGGAAAGGGAGAAGCTGACTCCCCACTGATCAGGGAGTCTGACAAGGGGCCTGATCCCAGGATCCCAGGATCACGACCTGAGCCAAAGGCAGACCCTTAACCGACTGAGCCCCCAGATGCCCCTCCACCTTTCAGTCTGCAGGTATCTTTAGGTTTAAAATGAGTCTTTTGTAGGCAGCATATAGATGGATCTTGTTTTTTTATCCATTCTGGTACCCTTTGTCTTTTGATTGGAACATTTAGTCCATTTACAATGAGAGTGATTATTGAAAGATACGCATTTAGGGTGCCTGGGTGGCTCAGTTGGTTAAGTGACTGCCTTCAGCTCGGGTCATGATCCCAGAGTCCCAGGATTAAGTTCCACAACGGGCTCCCAGCTCCATGGGGAGTCTGCTTCTCCCTCTGACCTTCTCCCCTCTCATGCTTTCTCTCACTTTCTCTGTCTCTCTCAAATGGATAAATAAAATCTTTTAAAAAATAATAAAAATAGAAAAAGGAAGATCTGCATTTAGTGTCATTGTATTACCTGTAGAGTTGATGTTTCTGGTGATGTTCTCTGGCCTTTCTGGGTTTTGTTGCTTTTGGTCCTTTTCCCCCCAAAGAGTCCCCCCTCCCCTTAATATTTCTTGAAGGTCTAGTTTAGTGATCATGAACTCCTTTAGTTTTTTTTTGTCTGGGAAAGTCCTTGTCCCTATCCCTTCTATTCTGAATGATAGCCCTGCTGGATAAAGAATTTTTGGTTGCATGCTTTTCCTCATTGTCTGTTGAATATTTCCTGCCACTACTTCTGGCCTGTCACGTTTCTGTGAACAGATCTGCTGCAAACCTTAACTATCTCTCCTTTAGGTTAAGGGCTTTTTTATTCCTTGCTGCTTTCAGGACTCTTCCCTTGTCTGTATATTTTGTGAATTTGACTATGATGTGCCTTGGTGATGGTCAGCTTTTGTTGAATTTAATGGGAGTTCTCTCTGTTTCTTGGATTTTGATGTTTGTGTCCTTCCCCAGGTTAGAGAAGTTTTCAACTATAATTCGTTGAAATACACCTTTTGCCCCTTTTTTCCTCTCTCCGTCTTCTGGAACTCCTATGGTGCAAATGTTTTTACATATTAATAAGTCACTGAGATCCCTAAGTCTACCACTGTGGTCCATTACCTTTCTTTCTCTCTTCTTTTCAGCTTCATTATTTTCCATAATTTTATCTTCTGGGTCACTGATTTGCTCCTCTACTTCATCCATCCTCATTTTTGTAGCCTCCATGAATCTCGGTTAAAGCATTTTAATTTGGGCTAACTAGATTTTGGTTCTTTCACTTTTGCAGTAAGGGATTCTCTAGTGTCTTCTATGATTTTTTTCAAGGCCAGCTAGTATCCATATAATTGTTTTAAATTCTAGTTCAGACATCTTACTTATATCTACATTGATTAAATCTCTGATCATCATTTCTTCCTGCTCTTTCTTTGGAGGTTTATTCCTCTGTCTTGTCATTTTGGAGAGAGAAAAAGAGGAAAACAAAACAAAATTAAAATTAAAGGATCAAGGAAAGGGGCGCCTGGGTGACTCAGTGGGTTAAGCCTCTGCCTCAGATCATGATCTCAGGGTCCTGGGATCGATCCCCGCGTTGGGCTCTCTGATCAGCAGGGAGCCTGCTTCTCCCTGCCTCTCTGCCTACTTGTTACCTCTCTCTGTCAAATAAATAAAAAAAGATAAATCAAGGAAAAAAAAAAGATCAAGGAAAAAGGAAAAAAATACATAAAGGAAGCTAGATCCTAGGTATGTTTTGGTCTACTTGTTATGAAAAGCTTGATTGAAAAAAGGCAGGGGTGCCTGGGTTGCTCAGTCAGTTGAATGGCCAACTCTTGATTTCTGCTCAGGTCATGATCTCAGGGTCCTGGGACGGAGCCTACATAGGGCTCTGTTCTCAGTGGAGAGTCTGCTTGAAGATTCTCTTTCCCTTTCCCTCTGCCCCTTCCCTGTTCATGGTCTCTCTCTCTCTCTTTCTCAAATAAATACATCTTAATTTATTTTTAAAAATTCTATAAGGAATCACAAGTTGACATTTTCTCATTTCTGACATATGTAGAAATGACACATAAATTTCCAGGTACAATTCAGCTTCGTTCACAGGCCATAGAATACTCTACAGGAGTATTTTTCTAATGAAATGTCACAATTTCATTATTCTTGTACTCTGATACCGTTTCCTCAGAGTTACTCCGCAAAGAGTGGCAATTCACTGGAGAACTGCATAAAATATGGAACGCTTCATGAATTTGCCTGTCATCCTTGTGCAGGGGCCATGCTAATCTTCACTGTATCGTTCCAATTTTAGTATATATGCTGCTGAAGCGAGCACAAATAAATACATCTTTTAAAAAAAGGTAGAAAGAAAAATTTGAAATTAAGTATGTATGTAAAATAGTAAAATTAAAACATTAAAAATTGCTTTCTGTATCCAAAAATAAATACAATAAAATAAAATAAATAAAACCCAAAAGATGCTAGATCCTGTTTCCCTTAGCACCGAAGCTTTGCAGCACTCTGTGATCAGTAGAGTTGGTGCGTGAGCGGGTTTGTGCCGGTCTTCTGGTGACGGGGCCTAATGCTCTGATTCTCAGGTGGAATTGCCCTAGTGGAGATTCTCCTTCAGGGTGAAGAGGAGTGGGGCTTGATGTAGTGGCGCCTTTCTCCACTTGGTGGTGCTGTTCAGCTCCTTGAGGTAGATCAAGCTGGTGGGGAGGGGGACTGGCTTTGACTTGTTCTCTCCAGAGCAGGAAATGTGTGCCACCCCTCTTCAGTAAGCCTTCACAGATGCCCAAACAGTGACCCTGTCTGTGTTACTGGTTTCTGTCGCATCCCCTCCTTCACCCTGTGTCCCAATTGTCCTCCTGCCAAATGGCGCAGCAGTCCTTTGTTTTATCTCGTGTAGTTGGGTTTCAAAATCCCACACTTAGAGACCCCCGGGGCACAGACCCACACCGATCCTCTGGAGAGGGTCTCCCTGCATTGTGGCCAGTGGCAGCTTGTCGCAGGAGATAGCTGCGCCATCTCTCAGTTGGGAGTTTGTGGTAGATCACAACACAGCCGGTGCCAGGGTTTGAAGCCCTCACGTGGGAGTCTTTGTGCCTATACTGGTGAGTGGGACACCTTGATGGTGGCTGCAGGGCCCTTTGCCCACGGAAAGGCTGTGTCACCTCTACCAAATGCACTCCAAGTGGGGGTACCGCCTCTCCCTGTGTGACGCTGGGGATCCTCAGGCTGCCTGCTGCTGGGACTCAGCTCTGCTCTCCCATTGGAGATCTGCTTAGTTTCCCAGGCGCAAACCTGGCAAGGTCTTAGACTTGGAACTTCGAAATTTGCACTTCACTGTGTAGAAAACTGGCGGTATTGTAACCCTCTCCTTTCTCCCCATTCATGATTTTGGGGAACAGTTTTCTTGTGCAGTCCCCTGCATGTGTTTTTACTCTTTTTTTCTTTCTTTTTTTCTTGTGCTTTCTCTGTCTTCCTCCTCTCTTGATGCTCCCTCCACTGTCAGGGCGCCCTCCCCTGGGCTGTGCCCACGGCTTTCTTCTCCCACAGACTGCAGCTGCTACATTCCATGTGTCGTTTTTCTGGTTCGTAGATGTGCAGCTTTGTTCTCTAAGACTTCCGATTTCTTGGGTGTTCATAGTGATTTGATATTTATCAAGCTGTGTTCAAGGGAGGAGGAAGGTTTAGGGTCGCCCTACTCCTCAGCTGTCTTACCTCTCCAAAATTCACACATTTTAAGTGGGAGCAAAGCATAAGGGTTAGAGGTACTACATCAAGAGTCAGTTACAAGGAGGGAAGAGTTCTTGCGAAAGGAAAAAGTGAACAAAAGGTGTTCATTCAAACGCTCTTTATACTGACCACCAGGTGGCGCAGTTGTTCCACATCTGCTGCTTGCACTGCTGGGAAGGATGAGAGAAATCAGGACTGTGCCATCCCGCTGTTTCAAAGAACAGGATGTTCTTAAGTTGATTCTTTGTAGCCTCAAATGTCTGTTTCATGAAGTAAAAGCAGGCTGGCAGGTTACGCTTAATTGCACATTTGAATATCATAGCCATATCAGTATTGCTCTTGTCATTTTTGTGAGAAAGTTAACTCTTTAGATACAAGCATGGACAAAACAGTAACATTTTAAAATTGAACCTAAAACATTACTGTACTGGGCGCCTGGATAGGTGGCTCACCGGGTTAAGCCTTTGCCTTCGGCTCAGGTCATCATCTCAGGGTCCTGGGATCAAGCCCCACATCAGGCTTTTTGCTCAGCAGGGAGCCTGTTTCCTCCTCTCTCTGCCTGCCTCTCTGCCTACTTGTGATCTCTGGCAAATAAATAAAATCTTAAAAAAAAAAGTTGCAATCTGTTTAAAAAAAACATTACTGTACTGAGAAGTATAAGGATATACTTTGATTTTATTTCGGGAATGCTACTACTGGAATTGTACCATTAAAAATTTGTTGATAGCTATTAAATGACTGATATAAATAACTTGGATGTGACCAAGATGAGGATTAGCTTTAGTAATGTGAGGGACTGGACAAAAGTAAAGGAGATGAGGCATTATCTTCAATTACTTAGAAATGAAATTTTTGTTTTTTTCAGTTGTAGGTATATACTGAGATTTTAAGAAAGATTCTTTCCACAGTTCACATATGCGTTTCAAGATTATAATTGTCCTAGAACCAGAGGCATTGAACTATAATTGAGTTGTAATGTTTTTATTCTATGCTAAAAGTCACAGTATAGTTATGAAGTCTTGGTGTAGAGAAACTAGATTATAAGGGCTCGGAAAACTAAAAATGGTGAATTATGGAATATTTTGATACTTTGAAGAAATACTTAATCTAGGTTATGTGGCACCTTAGGCTTTTTGTGGATGGATGCAGCATATGTATAAATAAATAAATATTCAGGTTATGAAAATACAAGTTAGAATGAACAGATAAGTTTTTTCCTAAGATGTAATTGAGATACAACATTATATTAGTTTCAGGTACACAACTTAATTTAGTACACATTGATTTGTATATATTGTGAAATGATGACCACAGTAAGTCTAGTAAACATCTATCACCATATTTATTACACTTTTTTTTTTGTGATGAGAACCTTTAAGATGTACTCTCTTAGCAACTTTCAAATATGTGATATAGTATTTTTAATATACTCACTGTGCTGGACATTACATCTCCAGGACTTAATTATTTTATAATAAGTTTGTATCTTTTAACCACTTTCATCCATTTTACTTATTACTCCACCCCTGGCAACCATCAGTCTGCTCACTGTATCTATGAGTTCTTTCTTAAAAATTATTTTTGGGGTACCTGGCTCACTTAGGCAATGGAGCATGCAACTCCTGATCTCAGGGTTGTGAGTTCAAGCCCCACATTTTGTGTAGAGATAACTTAAAAATATAAAAATTCTTTAAAAAGTTATTATTTTTTATTTTTAGAGTCCATATATAAGTGAAGGAATAAGTTTTGAGGGCAAAAACAGTTGAGGGAAGCTGAGCTGTGTGTTAAATACCTAAAACAGAGGAAGAACTCTGTGAAGTTATTTTTGGGCAGAATCCATGAGCATTGGGATTCCTGTGACCCCAGAGAGTTCCTTAAGCCTGAAGCTTGGGAAAGATGTGGGAGCCAGACAAGAAAAATATCTTCATGCTTTTTTAAGTACCAGTGGAACTGAAAGAAATAGCTTTACTGTGCCCTGGGGCTGTAACTAGAGGAACTCTAGCAAAAACCCGAGGGGCTGGGTTTCCAGAGAATCCTTTCTTCTAGATATGGGCTCTAGAAAGTATTGAAATGAGAATTTAGCTGATACTGTCAGTTTTACCATGACATAACATAACATAACATAACTTTGGGTTGGCATTTTAGAAGTGGACAGCCTTTGTTTTGAGATTTGGTGACCTTATGAAACCCAAAGGACTTGCGAAGTTTCACTCAATAGACAGTGTTGCTTGCTAGCCTTAGAATGAAAGAAAATATAGGGGAAAAAAACATAGTCATGGGCTCAATTCTTTATGTGTAGATTTAATCTTTATTTTCAGGCACTTTGAAGAAATGAGACTAGAAAGATACTCAACATTGAGTTTATTTCTAAGGCATCCCCCTACTTACTCCCCAGTAATAGCACTAGAATCTTGTAATCCATTTGGTCGTTTCATTTTCTTGAGAGTCTTTATCTTTAGTCCTTTTTATTTGTCATTGAGATCAACTTAAATCTGTTTTGAACTATGTTCTATTAGTTGTGTCAGCTCTTCCTTGCTTTTTTTTGCCTTTAATGTATCCATGTTTTAGTTGCCAGTTGCCTCACACTTCCTGTTTCCTTTATGCTGATTAGCTGAAATTTTACCATGTATGGTCTGTGACTTAGGGATAGTAAAGAAAATTAATGACGAATATCCGTTGCATTTTATAGTGTAAAATTAAAACTTTAGGTGAGTTTAAAAGAATTCCAATGTAAGCTATGAAATAAAAAATGAATATATCAACAAGATATATTTTCCTTTACTTTTCATAAGTATAAGGGACCTTAAAATGTTGGAAAAGAAATATCAATGAGATGCTGCGTTTTCAAGAACCACTACAGCAGAATATATGTGTAATAAGTGAAAAAATGGGGCAGGAAGTAAAGAAACTCAATTGTAATAAGGCCTCAATTAAAATCTTTCCAGTGGCAAAACTTAACAGAGAGTGTCTTGCCTCATACCTGTCTGAGGTGGAGTGGGAATGAGGTGTCACAATCTCATCAAAAACAGGACCTTCGGGGCGCCTGGGTGGCTCAGTTGGTTAAAGCCTCTGCCTTCAGCTCAGGTCATGATCTCAGGGTCCTGTGATCGAGCCCCACAATGGGCTTTCTGCTCAGCAGGGAGCCTGATTGCCGCTCCCTCTCTGGCCACATCTCTGCCTACTTGTGATCTCTCTCTCTCTCTCTCTCTCTCTCTCTGTCAAATAAATACTCTCTGCTCAGCGGGGAGCCTGCTTCCCTCTCTGTTTGCCTGCCTCTCTGCCTACTTGTGATCTCTCTCCTCTCTATGAAATAAATGAATAAAATCTTTAAAAAAAAAAAAAAACGACCTTCATTTTGGAAGCCCAAGGAATCAGAGACAGAACAGATTGGCCTCTTATGTGTCCTACCAGAATGAAGAGGCACTATTCAATTTAGAGACCTTTTTTGGCTTTCTAGAACCATAGTACTATTTTATTTCTTTAGTAGCAAATTGTTATAAAATATTTCTATTTATAGTTATAGTATATTTATTTTATGTTTATGTAATTTTATATTTATATAATTTCATATTTAAAATATTATATAACAACTTATGGGGGATTGTATTTGTTTTGAAGAAATGTAAAATAAAGACCTATGGTTATCAAATTTGGTAGATTAAATACCTCTTTGTTAATCTATAAATCTTCTGAAGAAAGTTTGAGGCATTTTTAAAACACATAATGTATCTACAGCTATTTTTAAAATTGTTCAGTTAACTGCCTGATATTTCTTCTAATTTTTATTGACTTTGGTGCGTTCTGATCTTTTGAAACAGTGATCACATGGAAAATGTATATGGCTACTTAATGAAGTACACCAATCTTGTCACTGGGTGGCAGTATAGGTAAGTGATTATTCTGTGTCACATCCCTCTCTTCAGAGACCAGAAGTAGGGCTGATAATTTTATATTCTAACATTACTTGTGTACAGACATGGATGGGAAACCTTTTAGAAAAAGACTCACAGTTTTAAAGTCTGATAAATCTCCTTTTTAGAGGCTGAGAGGAGTTTACATCTGTCCAGATGGCACCCTCCAAATGCCTCTGAAGTTAATACTTTTTTTTATCAAAGAATAATTGACATGAAATATTGTATTAGTTTCAGGTGTATAACATAGTGACTTGATATTTATGTGTATTAAAAAATGGTCACTTCAGTAAGTCTAGTTGCCATCTGTCACCATACCAAACTATTTTAGGATTATTGGTTGGATTCCCTATGCCAGACATTATATCTTTTCATCGTATTTTATAACTGGACGATTTTACCTCTTAATCTTCTTTACCTATATTTATGCTCCCATCCCTCCTTTCCTCTAACAACCACCTGTTCTCTGTATCGATAAATCTGTTTCTGTTTTGTTTATTGGTTTTGTTTTATAGATTCCACACATAAATGAAGTCATTCACTATTTGTTTTTCTGTCTGACTTATTTCAGTTTACATAATATCCTCTGAGTTCATCCAGGAGGTCTCCAATGGCAAGATTTCTTTCTTTTTTATGGTAGTATACCATATTAGTGTGTATGTATGTTTGTGTGTGTGTTGTCTGTGTCTACACTACATCTTCTTTATCCAGTCATCTATCAAAGACATTTAGCTACCTCTGAAACTGATAATGTGGTATATGTTAATTAAACTGACTTTAGAGGGACGCCTGGGTGGCTCAGTTGGTTGAGCGGCTGCCTTCGGCTCAGGTCATGATCCCAGCGTCCTGGGATCGAGTCCCGCATCGGGCTCCTTGGTCAGCAGGGAGCCTGCTCCTCTCTCTCTGCCTCTGCCTGCCTCTCTGCCTGCTTGTGTCCTCTCTCTGTTAAATGAATAAAACATTAAAAAAAAAAAAAAGTTAAACTGACTTTAGAAAAATGTTTTAAAAAGTTAAAAAAAAAGAAGACATTTAGGTTGCTTTTGTATCTTGGCTATCGTAAATGCTGTGATGACCAGAGGGTGATGTATCTTTCCAACTTAATGTTTTCATTTTTTTCAGATAAATACCTAGAGGTGGAATTGTTGGATCATATGGTCTTTCTTTTTTTTTTTTTTTCTAATTTTATTTAATTTTTTTCTTTTCCTATTTTACCCACCCCTATACCCACACCCTTGGTAACTATCAGTTTGTTCTCTATAGTTAAGAGTCTATCTCTCTCTGTTTTGTTTTGTTTTGTTTGAATGAAATCATATGGTATTTGTCTTTCTCTGACTTATTTCACTTAGCATTATACTCTCTAGCTACATCCGTGTTGTTGCTAATGGCAAGATTTCATTCTTTTTTTTTAATATTTATTTATTTGACAGAGAGAGAGAGATCACAAGTAGGCAGAGAGGCAGGCAGAGAGAGAGGGGGAAGCAGGCTCCTTGCTGAGCAGAGAGTCCTATGCGGGGCTTGATCCCAGGACGCTGGGATCATGACCTGAGCCAAAGGCAGAGGCTTTAACCCACTCAGCCACCCAGGCGCCCCAAGATTTCATTCTTTTTGATGGCTATAATATTCCTGTGTGTGTGTGTGTGTGTGTGTGTACCACATCTTCTTTATCCATTCATCTGTCGATGGACACTTGGGCTACTGCCATAATTTGGCTATAGTAAATAATGCTGCAATAAAGATAGGGGTGCATGTATCCCTTTGAATTGTTTTTGTATTTGGGGGGGTAAAAACCCAGTAGTGCGATTACTGGATCATAGGGTAATTCTATTTTTAATTTTCTGAGGAGACTCCATGCTGTTTTCCACAGTGACTGTACCAGTTTGCATTCCCACCAACAGTGCAAGAGGATGCCTTTTTCTCCACATCCTCGCCAACACTCTTTCTATCAGTTCTTTATATATTTTGGATACCAACCCTTTATTGGATATGTCATTTGTAAATATCCTCTCCCATTCAGTAGGTTGATTTTAGTTTTGTTGAGTGTTTCCTTGGCTCTGCAGAAGGTTTTTATTTTGATGTAGTCCTAGTGGTTTATTTTTGCTTTTTATTTCCTTTGCCTCAGGAGACATCTAGACAAATGTTGCTATGGCCAATGTCAGAGAAATTACTGTGCTCTCTTGTAGAATTTCTGTGGTTTCAAATCTCACATTTAAGTCTTAATCCATTTTGAATTTATTTTTGTAGGTAGTGTAAGGAAGTGGTCCAGTTTCATTCTTTTGCATGTAGCTCTCCAGTCTTCCCAACACCGTTGGTTGAAGAGAGTGTCTTTTTCCCGCTGTTTGTATATTCTTTCCTCCTTCATTGAAGATTAATTGACCATATAATTGTGGGTTGATTTCTGGGTTTTCTATTCTGTTCCATCGATCCTGTGGGTCTGTTTTTGTACCAACACCATACTGTTGTGGTTACTATAGCTTTGTAACATAACTCGAAGTCTGGAGTTGTGATACCTCCAGTTTTGTTTTCTTATTTTTAATCTTTAAGTAACTTCCATACCTGCTTTCTCTGTGGCTGTAAAAACAGTTTGCATTCCCACCAGTAGTGCACAAGGGTTCCCTTTTCTCCACATTTTTGCCAACATGTGTTATTTCTTTTCATTTTGATTCTAGCGATTCTGACAGCTGTGAGGTATTATTTCATTGTGGTTTTGATGTACATTTCCCTGACGATTGGTGACACTAGGATCTTTTCATGTGCCTGTTGGTCATCTATATGTCTTTTAAAAAAAAGATTTTATTTATTTATTTGAGAGCGAGCGAGCAAGAGAGAGAGTGTGTGTGTGCACAAGCAGGGGTGAGGGCAGAGGGAGAGGGAGAAGCAGATGGGAGCCCAATGCAGGACTCTATCCCAGAACCCTGGGATCATCCCCTGAGCGAAGGCAGATGACTTAACTGACTAAGCCACCCAGGCGCTCTCTATGTGTCTTTTTAATTTATTATTTATTATTAGATTTTATTTATTTATTTGACAGAGAGAGAGACAGCAAGAGAGGGAATACAAGCAGGAGGAGTGGGAGAGGGAGAAGTAGGCTTCCCACTGAGCAGGGAACCTGATGCGGGGCTCTATCCCAGGATGAGCCAAAGGCAGATGCTTATTAACTGAGCCACCTGGGTGCCCCTATTTTTTATTATTTTTTAAAAACATTTTATTTATCTATTTGACACAGAGAGCACAAGCAGGGGGGAGGGGCAGAGGGAGAAGCAGGGTCCCCACTGAGCAAAAGCCTGATGCAGGGCTTGATCCCAGGACCCTGGGATCATGACCTGAGCCAAAGGCAGATGCTTAACCTCGACTGTGCTACCGAGGCCCCCTTTATGCCTTTTTTAGAGAAATTTCTATTCAGATTGTCTGCTCACATTTTAAGTGGATTGGTTTTTGTTTTTGTTTTTTTGTTATTGGATTTTATGAATTCTTTATGTATTTTAGATGTTACCCCTTATTGGATATATCATTTGCAAATATCTCCTCCCACTTAGTAGGTTGCTCTTTCATTTTGCTGATGGCTTCTTTCACTATGCAAAAATTTTTTTGTTTGTTCTAGTCCCAATTGTTTATTTTTGCTTTTGTTGTCCTCACTGAGGCGACAAATCCAAAATAGTATTGCTAAGATCAGTGTCGGAGAGCTTATTGCTTATGTTTTTTCCTAGGAGTTTTATGGTTACAGATCTTAGAGTTAAGCCTTTATAATCCATTTTGAGTTTATTTTTGTATATGGTGTAAGAAAGTGATCCAGTTTCATTCTTTTGTGTGTAACTGTCCAGTTTCCCCAACACTTGATTAAAGTGTCGACGATAGACAAGAGTTACTATTATATTAGGCTTATAGGTGCTTGTTTATCCGCCTTGAGCTTTTTAAAATACTGGCAGTGATTAAACTTTTAGGATAGTTTGGAGGCAGCAAACAAATTTGTGTTTAGGTGCCTATTTTGTGCAGGATTCTCAAACTTCACTGGGACCTTGGAGAGTTTAAATAACCAGTCCAAGGTCACACAGGTCATCAGTAAGGAGCAAAGCCAGGGTAGAATTGGTAGATGTGGAGCAGGGGGCTTAAACTAATCTTTTCTTTTGTTGTGGCAAATTATACACAAAATTTATTTTAACCATATATAAGTGTTCAGTTTAGCGACGTTAAATGCATACATTGCTGTGCAACCATCAACACTATCTATCCATAGTAACTTTTCACATCTTCTCAAATGAAACTGTATCCTTTAAATAATAATTCCGCATTTCTCCTTCTCCCAAGCCCCTGGCAGCCAGTAGCCTACTTTCTGTGTCTATGCTTTGACTACTCTTGGTACCTCCTGTAAATGAAATCATACAGTATTTGTTCTTTTGTGGCTGGCTTATTTCGCTGAGCATCCTATCTTTAAGGTTCATCCATGTTATAGCATGTGTCAGAATTTCCTTTCTTTCTCAGGCTGAATAATATCCTTCTTCCATTGCTGTTCAAGATTTTGATAGTCTACTGCATGCGCGTACCACGTATTCTTTATGTATCCATCTGTCAGTGGATGCTTGGGTTGCTTCCACCTTTTGGCTGTTGTGAATAATTCTACTATGAATATTGCTGTACAAATATTTGTTCAAGTCTCAGCTTTCATGTCTTTTGTGTATGTACCCAGAAGTGGAATTACTGGGTCATATGGTAATTCTATGTTTAATTTTTGGGGGAATTCCATATTGTTTTCCATAGCGGCTACATCATTTTACATTCTTACCAGCAGTTCACAAGGGTTCTGATTTTTCCACATCCTCGCCAACATGTTATTTTTGGGGGGTTTTTTATTATTAAATAATAACCTTCCTAATAGGTGTGAAGTGGTATCTCACTGTTGGTTTTAAACTTTTTAAAAAATGATAATATTGGAATTTGAACCCAGACAGTTTTGACTCCAAAGTCTTATGTTTTTACATTATTATCATGCTGCTTCTAGTTCACATGTCATTTGGATGCTTCTGCTTTTGGCTATGATAAAATAACAGGAGGTGAATTTGCTTTCCAACCTTAAACAACTTGAAAATGGGACATAATTTATGAAAGAATGATTTTCAGACATTTAAAAGAATAGAAGAAGCACCGATGAAAAGGTGATTGTTTTACAGAGAGGGCAGTTTGATTTAGTTGTTTTAGTTGTGCAGTCTGTGTTTAGTTGGAAGTGACATTAGGTAATCCAAATGAGAGTGATATGCGGGAAGTTAGAGATCATATGGTGGGTCAAAGCTGGATATGAAAACTTAGAAGGGAATCATCCCTATTGAAGTTAAAAGGGTAGTTCTCCAGGGTTCCCATCTTTTAGTTAAAAAAAAAAAAAAAGGCAAAGTCAAGGGAGTCTTTTCATGTTACATTTTTCACTTTAGGTTTTTGAAATTTTTTGAAGGCTTATATATTCAAATGTCATACAGAATATTAATTTTTAAAAGATTTTAGAGAAACAGAGAGAGTGTGAGCAGGGGAAGGGGCAGAGGGAGAGGGAGAAAGAATCTCAAGCAGACTCTCCATGGAGCACAGACCCCGTCTTCACAGGGCTTGATTTCTTGACCCTGAGATCATGACCTGAGCTGAGAAACCAAGAGTCGGACACTTTATGCTTATGTTTTAGAAATTGAAGATGATGTCGGTGACTATCTTGTGTTAATTCAAATAATCTCTTCAAGTATTTTGGAAAATAAAGGTAACCCTATTAAAAATGGCAAAATGTGATGAGCAGTTCATGAAATAGAACTATGGGTAGTCATTAAATACATGAGAAAGTGTATAACTCTTCTAGTAATTAATGAAATAAAGTTTAAAAGCTCTGAAAAATGCTAATTTCTAAAGTTAAAATATGTGAACATAATTTTAAAAATCAGGAGCATGCTTAAAGATGAACAAGAAAAACAATAGTTCTTTGCTTTTGCATCTCCCTTTTCAGGCAACCACTTTCAAATTTTACTTTCTTCTCAGGAGTTGTTTTTTTTTCCTTGAAGAAAAGGCTGACTTCATTTTCTCCCAGTTTGAAATGATATGGTTGCCTATTGCTTAAGACAGTATCTTCTAGGACCTTGAACTCTATCTTCTGGTCTAGTGTTCTAGAACTCAGTAACATATAGAATGCCAAACTGCTCTGAACTCAAACATTAATTTTTTAAAATTGAAACTTTTTAGACTTTTTTTTAAAATAACTATTGAATTACTTAAATTGGAATCTGAATAAAGTAATTAATCTGGAACCAAATCATAACATCAAATTCTTTTCCAAAGTGTATCATTATTTTATCATTTAGTTTCGAGTTCCTTATGTTTCTCCATCTCCAGTTGCAGCTTTTACATTTTTAAACAGGATAAGTAATCTTTAGTTGTGACCTATTTAGTGATGCATTCACAGAACCTTTCTACCTTGACATTATTCTCATTGTATGTTTTCCTGATTAAATCTTAAATCAGATTCATTTCTCACCCAGCATTTAGTTATCCTCAGAGTTCATGTTTTGATTTGTTTCCAGTGAATTTTCAATAAAAACTCTCGCTACCATTTATCTTTGGGCAATTTACCTGGCCCTGAATTCTGGAGAAGAATTCTGGAGAGAAACTTTCCTCTGAGAGGATATTCTATCTTTGTTTCCTTTTTGCATTATCTGGTATGCCTCGTCCCTATTAAATGCCTCTCCTTCAGCTGAAGGTTTTATGTCATTTATTAAATTCATTCAATTTTTTAATTGCTAGGAAATTCAGCCTCTTGTTTCCAAGTTCTTCTTGAACGGCTTTTGAAATTTATTTATTTGTTTATTTGTTTGTTTGTTTGTTTATTTATTTATTTATTTGAGGGGGTGTGGGTGAATAGTGGCAGAGGAAGAGGGAGAGATCTCACCACCCTGAGATCATGACCTGAGCCAAAATCAAGAGTTAGACGCTTACCTGACTGAGCCACCTAGGCACCCCATGAATTTTATTTTTTTAATAGCAAAAACTCCAAAGTATGGTGATTAAAATTTAGTTTTAGTTTGACAAGGAGGGATGTTTAAAAATTATGACTTTCTTTTTTGAATCATTACAGGTTTTTTGTTTTAAACAATGAAGCTGGCTTATTGGAGTACTTTGTGAATGAACAGTCTAGAAATCAAAAACCCAGAGGTACTTTGCAGCTTGCAGGAGCTGTAATATCACCTAGTGATGAGGACTCTCACACCTTCACTGTAAATGCTGCCAGTGGGGAACAGTATAAACTCAGAGGTACGATTGAGATATGAGAATTAATAGTGTGATTTTCTTCTTTCCTTGAGAAGTTGATATACTTCCCTGCTTTCATTTGAGTTTTAGAAACAGAAACTACTGTCTTCGATGATGTAGATAATGATACTCAAAATCTTGGAATTGCTTATGAATTTATGAAATCTGTTTTAATAAATAACTTTTCTCAAGTGGCACAGAGAAAAACTGTTTACAGTTGGCCTCTAAAATATTGGTGTAGACAAACCCCGATTACTGAAAAATCTAAAAACACAGCTTCTTTAAATGGTATTTTTTATGTCTGCCACGGATTTGTATTTTACCCCCCTTCTTTATTTCTTGAAGCTTCTAGTAACTAATACACATGATTGGGATTTATTAAAATGTGCACATTCATTTTAAAAGTAAAACTTTTGCATAGGTAAATTTAATTTGTGTTTTTTATTTAATTAATATAAAATATAATGGTAATTCTAACTGAGCATGCTGCAAGAGATCTGAAAATATTGAGTACACATTAAATGCTTAATAAAGGTTATTACTTTAAATAAGAGCATATTTTTATGAGAAACTTAAGAGCCTGTCAAGTCTTATCTTCCTATCTAGCTGCATGTAATTTATCCTCCTTCTGAACTATCCATATTCGGCTACTATGTTACCTAACAAAGTTGGTGCTTGGCCTTTTCCCTCCCTTCTCTCCAGTAGGGGACATTTACTCTGGGGAGAGTAGGACCAGTCCCTGATTTTCAGTTATCTGTTCCGCATGCTGTAGACAGTTAATTGTATTTCAAAAATAAATATAAAACTGAATAACTTTTAGATTCATTTTATTAGCCACAGATGCTAAAGAGCGACAACATTGGGTTAGCAGACTTCAGATATGTACACAGCATCACACTGAAGCTATTGGAAAGGTATGTGGATTCATATACGATATTAATGCATGAAAGGGAGAAAATAACATTTTGTTTTTTTGTATTTTTAAATTGCAAGGCTGTTCATATACCGTAAAGTGTGCAATTCCATTGGTTTTAATACATTCACAGGATTGTGCAACAATCGCAACTCTCGAGTTCCAGAACATTTTCATGTTTCCTCCAAAACACCTATATCTATGAGCAGGCATTCGCATACTCCCCTTTCCAAGCCCCTCGCAAACACCAATTCATTTTCTATTTCTATGGTTTTGTTCATTCTGGGTGTTTTATATAAAGAATCATAGAATATGTGGTTTTTTGTTTCTGGCTTTTTACACTTCACATAATTTTTTTCAGAATTAGAAGCAAATTTTATTAGATATCCAGTTTTACTTGTTCTTTAGTCTTTCATGGACACCTAACACTTTGTTCATTCTTGTCATTTTATCTATCGTTTTATTCCTTTTTATGGCCAAATAATATTCCATCATATGGATACACCACATGTTGTTTATCCATTCATCAGCTAGTGGACATTTGGGTTGTTTCCATTTTGTGGCTATTATAAATAACATTTGTGTCTAGGTTTCTGTGTGAACACATGATTTCACTGAGGTGTAGATTTAGGAGTGGAATTACTTAGTCATACAGTGGTTCTCTGTTTAACTTTTTGGGGAGCTGCCAAACTCTTCCAGAGTAACTGAACCATTTCACATACCCACCAGCAGTGTATGAGGGTTTCAGTTTTTCCATATCCTCACCAGTACCTGCTGCTGCCTTTTTTTTTTTTTTTAAATTGTAATAGGTACCTTGGTATATGTGAAGTGGTTTTGATTTCATTTCCCTAATAACTAATAATGTTGAGGATCTTTCCATATGTTTAGTGATTATTTGCATATCTTCTTTGGAATGTTTTTTATTTTTTAAGGTGGAGAGGATGGTCTCAGTACTTGAAATCTGAGGTTAGAGATACCTAAAAACTAATATGTGGGCAGCATACTTGAAAGATTCTGTACCTACGTATACCTAGCTGATAGCTTGACTTTAAAAAAAAAATTTTTTTTCCTAGTGTTTTTTTCCCCATAAGTAATTTTAAAAAGTTATTTGTGATTTAAGCCTACTGCCCCGTCTTCAGGAAGTTCATCACAAAACCTTTACTTCTACTGCAAGATTATAGTCATTTGGCAGTGATCAGAAAGTACTAGTTTGTTCCAAAGATACTTGCACGTTAGATTTGAAAATGTATTTTATTGAATATTTTTGTTTCAATCATGGTATTTAAAAATCTGAAATTAGAAATTTCTTGTTCTAATATTTGTAAAATGTGAAAAAATATTCTCAACAGCACAAACCTATAATCAATTTTCTAAATAAATTACAACTTTACTGTTGGATATGTCAAATGTTTAAACTTTTGATTATCTTACATTTTAGCATGTTTCAGAAATGTTCTTGTAGTCAGTTCTGGGTTAATTTAATTTTTAAAACTGTTCATGTGTAGGCCTAAAGTGTATATATAATAGGTGAGGGTTAGCCAAAATTTTGGAAAATGAATGATTTTCTTTGTTTGTCTGATAGAATAATCCTCCTCTGAAATCACGAAGCTTCTCACTTGCATCTAGTGGTAATTCTCCTATATCCCAGAGGAGACCAAGTCAAAATGCCATTTCTTTTTTTAATGTTGGACATTCCAAACTACAATCAGTGAACAAAAGAGCTAACTTACCTCCAGACCATCTTGTGGAAGTCAGAGAAGTAAGTATGAATTGAAGTAAAATTAAAATGCCAAAATGATCTGACTTGCTCGATTTCATCACAAAAAAATTTGAAATCCTGTTTGTGTATTCTGGGGCCCTCAAATGTTTTCTGTTTAAAAAAAAAAAAATGTTTTCTGTTTACTATGCTGAGATAATTTCAAGTCACAGAGATTTCTGGTTATATGTTATGTCCCAAGTTTCTTTTCTGTGGTGTCCTAAGTTTCCTAGGTACACTCTCATTTTTCAATCTGTATCTTTCATTTCTCAAGTAAAAGTACAGATTCTTATGATGTAACATTTATGATCAAAAGGGTTTTTAAGCCTATTGGGAAGACTATGTGGCCAAACAAGTAACTTAAAAAACAAATGATTTATATAGACAATTTCAAACATACACAAAAATAGAATAGTTAAATCCTTGATGTTTCCTTATCTCACCATTTCCCTGTTTCTTTTTTTTTTTAACCTTTTTTTTTTAAGATTTTATTTATTTATTTGAGATAGAGACAGTGAGAGAGGGCATGAGAGGGGAGAAGGTCAGAAGGAGAAGCAGACTCCCCCTGGAACTGGGAGCTTGATGTGGGACTCGATCCCAGGACTCTGGGATCATGACCTGAGCCGAAGGCAGTTGCCCAACCAACTGAGCCACCCAGGCACCCTCCCTGTTTCTTTTCAAACTGAGTACTCAATAATTCTAGTTAATAAAGGTTATAGTTGTTAAGTTCTAAATATTCCTGAGTTAGTGGTAGAGCTAATAGATATCTGTGTAGTGAATAGCCCCACACAGATACATGATTGGAAAGTAGAGGAATATTTTAATTGCCTTTTAAGATAATTGTGGTTATTCTTCCTTGGTGCTGCATGAAAACTTAACAGTAGCAGTTTTGTAAATGTTAGATGGAATGTGGAATCTGATATATATCCATAAACTTTTCATGTTCTGTTACATGAAAATCTATTGGTCTGTCTTGCACTTGGAACTTATCTTTAATCTATTCGTGATTTTGTAACACCATGCATTAATCATTTGGAAAATACCATGTCCCAGAGTTAGGCCGGTCTTGTAGATATTGATCTGTTTTGTCATGCAGCATCGAAAATTCCCATTCATTAACAACCACACCAGTCTCATTAGAAAAGGCTTTCAGTATTGGGAAGTTGTCAAGCTTATGCTACCAGATAAAGATTTTCTAAAGTTCTTTTCATTTTAAAGCTCAGATTTTTTAATTGGCAATAAACTGTCGGGGGTTTTTTGAAGTCACAGGCTTGTTATTTTTTTAATTTGGGGGATGTCTACCACATGCCTCCAAGTCTGATAATTTATAGTTGCTAACAGTCATTCTGTAAAGGAAAAACACTCCTAGGTTTCTTCTCTGCTCTGCTATAACACTCTCTCCAGTTCTGTGATCTGGTCACCAACTCTTGGGGTTTTCCCACCGCCAAGCAATTCTCTAATTCTCTATGAACACCAGCTACGTGTCCTACAGTTTAATTCAGTCTCAACACTGTCTGCCAGAGATTGTGTCAGATCCCACAAGACTGTCCCCACTTTAGACACCAGTTGCAAGTTGACGTTGTCACCTGTGCCTCTGACCAACCTGCTGTAAAGAACTCAGGAACAAACAGATGTAAGAGTCGCATAGGGCCAGATGTGGGGTGGGGGGGAGGTGTGGAGCTTCCATGCACTTTCTGGTTGTACCACCCTCCTAGTACCTCCAAGTCTTCATCAACCAGGAGCTCTTTTTTTTTTTTTTTTTAAGATTTTATTTATTTGACGGAGAGATCAAAAGTAGGCATAGTGGCAAGCAGAGAGAGAGGGGGAAAGCAGGCTCCCTGGTGGGCAGAGAGCCTGATGCGGGGCTTGATCCCAGGACCCTGAGCTCATGACCTGAGCCGAACGGAGAGGCTTTAACCCACTGAGCCATCCAGGCGCCCTATCCAGAAGCGCTTTGAACCTCCTCTTTTGGGGTTTTTATGGAGGCTTCATTAGGTAGTCATGATTGACTGAATCATTGCCTGTTGGTGATTAATTTATCCTCCAGCCCGTCTCTTCTCTAGAGGTTGGTGGGTGCGATTGAATACATATATACATATCTGTTGGTTACATATCTAAGAGTGTAATTGTTCAATCATAGATTATAAATTATTTAACTCCGTATATTTAACTCCAGTGAATATTGCCTAACTGTTGGCAAGAGTGATTGTATTCAACAATTTGGATTATTGGAAGTTAGTCCTAACATTTGTATACAAAATATTTTACACACACCAAGCAAATACATATATGTATGTATAAATGTATACATATAGATACCTTCCTATCCACTTTTCATTTAGAAACTTTTTTTCTGATAAAGGCAAATGGGGCGCCTGGGTGGCTCAGTGGGTTGAAGCCTCTGCCTTCAGCTCAGGTCATGATCTCAGGGTCCTGGGATCAAGCCCCGCGTCGGGCTCTCTGCTTGGCAGTGAGCCTACTTCCCCCTCTCTCTGCCTGCCTCGCTGCCTGCTTGTGATCTCTCTCTGTCAAATAAACAAGTAAAATCTTTTTTTTTTTTAAAAAAGGTAAATGTTTGATCCATTGCTATGACGTATATTTTCAGGGACTATTTCATGTACTATACACTTGATTTGTTTGGTGGGATATTTGCATCTCTCTTTCACTAGCCCACTGATGAACTGTATTACGAATCATCTGGAACAGTGCCTCTGAAAGCTAAAAGACTCTCTCCATTATAGAGATTCTGTGTGAATTAAAGTAGTGTCTAAAAGATAGATAATCTGAGAACCCTCTGCTCACAATTGAGTAATTAAACATAATAAATTCAGTTTTCATTTTAAAATACTGGATTGCTTATAAAGCATTGTTATTTTGTTGCTCACTTAGGAAAAGTGGACAGAGCTCTTGATTAAAGCAGAGTGTATTAAACTCTTTTAACCTGAAAAGTTTATATCCAGTACTTGCTGCACGATCAGGCTAATGGGACCAGAAAATTAGGTTAGAGAAAAGGAAGCAGGAAAACCATCATGTTCTCAATGTAGGTTCAAATTGAGCCTGACCAGAGGTGCTGAGAAGAGTTAAAGAGCCCAGATTGGGAACTAATTTTACTTTGTAAGGAAATACTTAATGCTGCTATTGAAGATGATCCAGAATGTTCTTTTAATGACTTGTACAGATGTGTACTGTTAATAAAAGGTTTGTCAAGGCTTTTGAGTTTTGTTGCTTCTAAAGAAAAAGTACAGCTGCCAAAGATTACTGTCTTTTGCACAATTGATAGCACTATTAAATGTGCTCATTAATTGAGAATAGCCAAATGTAAAGTAGATTTCTAAGCCCAATATATCCTAAAAATGCCTCAGAAGCTGAATATGGTAATTAAAATGGAAACTTTATGTATACATGATATACAGAAATCATGAGTGGGACACACGGAACTGTTCTTTTCCTTAGATGATGTCTCATGCTGAAGGACAACAGAGGGACTTAATTAGGCGAATTGAATGCCTTCCTGCTTCTGGCCATCTTAGTTCCTTGGACCAGGATCTCTTAATGCTCAAAGCTACTTCCATGGCAACTATGAACTGCTTAAACGACTGCTTTCATATTCTCCAGTTGCAGCATGCATCACATCAGAAGGGCTCATTGTCTTCAGGTAAGTTGTAGATAGAAAGCAGGACTTAACATTAAAGGCCAAAACATGGAAAGATTGTGTTTGTTGTAATTTTAACTCCTAAAAAATCTTAAGAAAAAGAAAAACAATGAGCCTCCTGATTTTTAATTATCATATTAATGTTTAAGAAAGTCATATTCCCTTTTTCGAGTCTAAACTGATTTTAGGCTTAATTTTAATAATTGAATATCCCTTTGGAGACCTTAACGCCACACGTTGAAAACTGAACTCAAAACCTACATCTCATACATTTCTGCTAAAATTGGTTGCATCATTATTAATCCAGTTGACCTTAATAGAAATATTGGGACCATTTTTTAACTTTTGGTTTGGTTGACTGTTCATTATATCCATATTGAGCCAGAGATATTAAAGTCTGTCTTTCACTTTTCAGTTTGAAAAATAAGGTGTGGAGTTAGTATTTGAGAGCACTTGTTTGTTGAAATTAATCTACTGGAGAAATTAATTAATCTATTTACTGCATGTGAGGACAAAATATGAGTTTTTCTGTTTAGTGAGATGAATAAACTCATCATGTTTTTCTTTATTGAGATATAATTGACATATAGTATTGTGTAAGTTGAAGGTATACATCATGTTGATTTGATACATATACGTGTTGCAACATGATTACCAAAGCTAATGCCTTAATCATATCAGTTATAATTATCACTTTTTTTGTGAGAATATTTAGGATCTAGTCTCTTAGCAACTTTGGAGTATATATTACAGTATTGTTGACTATAATCACTATGGTATACATTATATTTCCAGAATTTGTTCATCTTCTACTTGCAAGTTCGTACTCTTTAACATCTCCTTGATTCTCCCATCCTCATTGGGATCCCCCATTGGGGATCCCCCATTGTTTTAATAGTAGTAACTTAATAGTTCACAATAATTCATTGTTCTCTTACCCAATTAACTCCCCTTGTGAAAGAAATTTTAGAAAGATACTGAGTCTCTGCCCAGGAAAAAGTTTATCATAGTCAGTTTTTGTTTTTTAAGATTTTATTGATTGATTTTAGATAAAGTGTGTGCATGTGTGCAAACAGTGAGAGGTGGGGAGAGAATCCCAAGCAGACTTGTGGAGCTTGATCTCACAACCCTGAGATCCTGACCTGAGCCAAAACCAAGAGTTGGACGCTCAGGGGCACCTGGGTGGCTCAGAGGGTTAAAGCCTCTGCCTTCAGCTCGTCATGATCCCAGGGTCCTAGGATCGAGCCCTGCATCAGGCTCTCTACTCATCGGGAGCCTGCTTCCCCCTCTCTCTCTGCCTGCCTCTCTGACTGCTTGTGATCTCTCTCTCTCTGTGTCAAATAAATAATAAATAAAATATTTAAAAAAAAGAAAAGAAAAAAAAGAGTTGGATGTTCAATGGACTGAGCTACCCAGGCACCCCTACTGGGTGAATTAATAAAATATGGCTTCCATCCTCATGTATGCCTACCTAAATCAATATTTCAAGCTAATAAACTATGTTTAATGTCAATGGTAGGTATAGGCTAGTAAGCTATGTATGTTTCCCATAAGGAACTCATAGTCCACTTGGGAATGAATATGTAAATACTTAACTGTAATATGGAAAGTGTTGTTTACAATGGGAACAAAATACTTTGGGAGAATATATGAATGGACCAATACTCTGACGAAAAAGGTCTGGGAAAGGCCTAGAAAAGCTACAAAAACCAATTAGCTTAGGGGTGAAGAGGAGAGGAGAGGTTGTTCAGAAGAGATGGACTGGCATAAGTTGTGAGTTGTGGAATCTGGACTGGGACCTTGGAGAAATTTTAAGTAATATATAAATTTTCTCCTATTATAAAGCAACACATACACCTGGGATGCCTAGGTGGCTCAGTTGGTTAAGTGTCTGATTTTTTATCTCAGCTCAGGTCTTGATCTCAGGGTTGTGACTTCAAACCCCATGTTGGGCTCCACACTGGGCATGGAGCCTACAGAAAAAACTCAAGCAACACACACTCATAAAAAATTTAGGAGCTATTATACAATTGAAGAAAGAAAGAAATCATGCATTAGTCTACCAACCAGAAATTGCCACTGTTAATATTAGTACATACCCTACCAGGTTTTCTTTCCTTCTTAGTTTTTGTTTGTTTTACCCCATTGTTACTAGAAAATATATGTTTTTATCTTACACTTTTAACATAATATCAAGAATATTTTCCAATTTGTGTTATGCTTTTGATAAACAATTTTTGTTGGCTGTATTATATTCCTTTGAAAGGATAGTTCTTTGGTTTACTTAACTCTTCTCCTATGTTGAATATTGGATGAGTTACCTTAAGCAGTGAAATTTGGTTTAATTCTAGTGTTTATAATAATAATGTTGTCAGGAAAATGACCGTTGTTTTCAGTTGATTCTACTTAATTTTTACAAAGCACATCAGCTAGCACAGTGCTAGATACTAGATACTTAGTACTTGATTAATTAAATGTAAACTTTTTTTTAATTCTTAGAAATTTCATTTGTGTAGTTTAATACACAATTGTATTTTTAAATGATTGCTTCATGATGAGTGAAGCATGTACAATATTAAATTTGCATTTTTTAGTTAAAAAATGAAACAGACTGTAAACTTTACAGAAATATTTAAAGTAAAAGTTCTCACTCATTACTATGTTTTAGAGCATGGATATTTGGTGGAATTGATTAACCAGTATTGGTGTTTCTTACATCAACGGTCATTTTCCAAATTAGATCTGTAGAAATTTATTCTTCAGTCACTTGAGAATAAAAATATAACTGGGGGAAGAAAAACTGAATTACCTCTTCACTCGAATTTTGAAATGACACAAGAAATGAAATCTAAGTTTAAATTAGTGTTTGGTCCCATAAGTTCTTAATGTATGTTATCCAAAGATCATTGATATAGAGGGGTCCTGAGAGACCAGATGATTGGTTTGATAAAGAGTATTGTGGTTTCCAATCGAGCAATCTCTCAAAACAGATCTCTTAAGAGTAAACATTTTAAGGTAGGAACAAAATGTTTTCATTTCTTTGGAATTTTGAAACTGGCCTCTTAAACTTCCCAGGGCATTCCCTGAGAGACTGGCCTGAGTGGCAAGGCAGGATGCTCTGGTAGCCTGATAGGTACTTAGTAATTTACTCTTGCACTGAAGTCTGGCATTTCATTATAGACCCAGTAAATCCCCTGTCTTTGTAATTTCTGCTGTAGGAGTCTGAGCATCCCTTATTGTAGCACTGTAATAATCAAGCTTCTGTGAAACCTAGATCAGCCTCTGAAATCAAATGGAACATTTTCCATTATTGATTAGGCATAGAATCCACTTTGTTAAACTAGTTGAGGGTAATAAGAGACTTTTGAGTCATTAACTGAGAAGATGACAGGTCTCTAAATGTGACCACTTCTTTCACTAGGTCAGCTATTATTTATTCAGTAGAAAAGCCTTTCAGTTTAAAAGTATATTCACCTTCTTTATAGGATTAAAAAACGAGAGGAATGGACATGTATTTGCAATACTTACATTAGATCAAGGTGGTTATCTTGAATGGTTAGAAAATTGCTACTGAGAATAAGGTTCAGTCCCAAAACAAAGAAAAACTTTTTTTACTGTTTCGGAATCCCAGGCTCCTTCTGTAATTCTGACTCCCTAAAACCTAATTGCATATTTTTGATCATTAGGGAGAGGGACAGTGTTTTTTACAGAAAGAGTAGCATATCAGTTATTCAGGGAAGGAATACATTATGATCACATTTCCCGGAAGAAGTTCAGTCCCATTCAGGGTTGATTTTTTTAAACAGTATCTGATTTCAAGTTGCAAGTTGCTGTGTTGTAAAATACCCAATCATGGTGCTCATGCTAATGAGATACAAGTGGCTGTTTTGCAGAGTCTCTTAGCAGGTTGAATTGCTTTTAGTCTTGTGGCCTCAAAACAAAATTGTTTAATATAATCCACATCTGCTGAACTTTCCAGATTATGAGCAAGTTTCAGCGAAAGTTTTCTCTTACTTCATCAGGAACGACAATCGAGTGGTTAGAACCAAAGATACCTTTATCAAACCACTATAAAAATGGAGCTGACCAGCCTTTTGCAACTGAGCAAAGTAAACCAGTGGCCGTCCCAGAAGAGCAGTGTGTTGAAGAATCTGGACCATTAGCAAGGGTAAGGGAATGTGAAAATACGGTGTTGATGTAAAAACTGGGACTCACTGAAAAGGTTCAGTTCTCTTTTCGTTGTCAAGGCATGCAAATCGTCCTAACACCAGTGCAACATTCTTGAGACTCTAGACATTGTTTTTCTAATTTAAACAGTACTGGCTTTAGAAAAGGTCCGTTGTATAATACTTGTACATGTTGTGTTTTGCAGGTTAAGTTATGTGCCTTTTTTTAGTTTGGGCTCACTTTTGCTTGATAAAACTGTATTTAAAAGTTGCAATTTGCATATTTTTATTTTTCTAGAGAGTTAACCTATCTAACATAAAATTATTTGTGCAAGATTTCTCCCTTACATTTCTTCTTAAATCTTAACATTATTAGATGCATATTATTAAATTTACAAGTTTAAAAATTTACTATTATTACCAAACCAGTTTTTTTTTAGTGTTATTCCAACTAGCATAGTCTCAGGGTTTTATAATATTTTTATAAGTATTATTTATTCCACATTTCTCAGAACTAAAGAATTCTAGTCATAGTTCCACCACTGTAAAAAATCATATTGTCTTTTGCCTTTTGTGTTATTTTTTATGATAATCATAATTACATAGATAGTTTTATTTTAAGCTCTTTTTACTTGATACTTCTCATAAGCGTTTTGTCTGGCCCATACAATTAAAATTTTAAATGTTGAAGTAAGCTATTAAATATCTAGGCTCTTTGTTATTTTCTGTTATTATAAATAACACTATGTCATCTTGTCTACTGTTTTTTTTCTCCTCTTAATTTGGATTATTTCTCTAGGGTATAGTCCCAAGTAGAATTACTGAGTCAAGAGTAGTACACAGCTAATGGTTTTTTATATATTAGCAAATTCTTTTTTTTTTTTTTTTTTTGAGAGAGAGGGAGCATGCACATAAGCAGGGGGAAGGGCAGAGGGTGAGGGAGAAGCAGACTCCCTGCTGAGCAGGAAGCCCAATTGGGTGCTTGATCCCAGGACCCTGGGATCATGACCTGAGCCGAGGACAGACACTTAGCCTGCTAAGCCACCCAGGTGCCCCATTAGCAAATTACTTCTTAAAAGTACATGGGGACGCTTTGTGACTCAGTCGGTTGATCATCTGACTCTTGATTTCATCTCAGGTCATGATCTTAGGGTCATGAGATCAACTCCCCTGCTGGGCTCTGTGCTTAGCTGGGAGTCTACTTGAGATTCTCTCTCTCCCTCTCCACCCCCCAAATAAATAAATAAATCTTTCAAAAAGAAGAAGAAGAAGTACATGACACAGAGGCTTCCAAAACTGGCCAAGACCTTGACTTAATGAGGCAGGCAATGGCAGCAGTGTGGATAGGAAAGAAAAAAACAATATGAAATGATTTTTTTTTCTGTAACTTTTTGACCAGCTCATTTCTAGAGTAAAGCAGTATTTATTAAGCTGTCTAGTGTACAAGAAGTCCAATGTTAGGAATTAAGAGGAGACACAAAAAATTGAAGACATGGTTCTTCAATTTTCTTCATAGTTCTTCAATAACATGAAGTAGTATTTTTTTTCCATCTTAATTTATATGGTTTAGGCTGTTGGGGTATAGGCATTCAGAGAAAGAAAGAAAGATGTATTGAGTAGAGTGGATGAGGAATGCTTTGGAGAGAAAGTGGAATTGGAATCAGGCTTTGAAAGAAGACAAGATTTGAAGAGAAGAGGAGTAGTAGGATAATCTCGAGATGGAAGAATAGTAGGAGCAGGGACACCAAGGCTTATTGTGGTGAAAGCTTGCCTGATGGTTTTAAACCCAGGTCCTATCATTAACTGACATGTGGACCAATAATTAACCACTTAGTTTCGATTTTCTCATCTGTAAAGCAGGGATAATAATGGCTTATAAGATTGTTACAAACATAAAATGAATATAGCAGAGCACCTGGATTATGGAAAATGATCATAGGGTGATTGACATTCATGCTACGTTCTCTGGGGGAATGATAATCCCTGAGTCACGCCCATAAAATACAGTGTAAACTGTGCCTCTAGGGAACATAAAAATCATACAGAAGAATTTAGTCTTAATGTAATAGGTGATAAAGTCATGAGCATGGGATATGTTCAAGAAGATCGGTAAGTGATATGACCTAGAATTAAAGTAGCCTTCGATTGAAGGCTATGGAGGTAGAAATGAAGACAAATGAATAGGAAATATGCAGTTCAAATGAAAATCAGTTGGACTTGTGATTGACTGGTTGTAGGGTTGGAGGAAAGATAACTCCCAAGTTTGTAAACCTAAATGACTAGGTAGAATTGTGGTGCCATTCACAAAGTTAGGAAAATTAGGAAGAAAGAGCCTTTTGAGAGAAAAAGATTTGGTATGGTTTATGAACATGTTGACTTTTTAAAGATTGTACTTTTAAGTAATCTTTCTACCCAATGTGGGGCTCGAACTCACAACCCCACAATCAAGCATCGTATGCTGTACCAACTGAGCCAGCCAGGAGCTCCTCAACATGGTGAATTTTATGTGAGAGGAGGATATATGATTGTAAACATATATAAAAAGCAATTAGAAATAATGAAACCAAAGCTTTGGAGAAAGATCAGGATGAGAGATACAATTTGCAAGTGAAAATCACGAACTAAGTCATATACTCCCAGCATCTTCGCTCTTCATAATAAGAATACAAAGCATATTGGGAGTTAGAGAGGCAAAAGTTGAAGGTGGGACACAGAGATGGGAAGGAAAACATTGTTATATTCCTTATTTATTTATTTATTTATTTATTTATTTATTTATTTATTTAACGAGGGAAAGCATGAAGGGGGGAGTGTCAGAGGGAGATGCAGATTTCCCGTAGAGCCGAGAGCCTGATGTGGGGCTTGATCCTGGAACTCCTGGGATCATGACCTGAGCCCAAAGCAGATGCTTAACTGAATGAGCCACCAAGGAACCCTCCAAATCTTTTGAAATAGTGAGTAGACCAAAAAATGAGTGTAAGTAGAAAGAAATAAATGCACAGATATTATTTTTAATTACAAAGACACTAGACTCTACTCAAGCATATCAGAACAGACCTGCATTTTCTAAAAATATCACACATGCCTTCTTCTTGAAATATGAGTGTTAATGCAAGCTGGAGACAGACATCTAGTAGTGGAGATTTTGTTGCCAGATGATGGAAAAAGTAAATCCTAGTAAGGCTAAAATGAATTAGTCTTTTTTTCTTTTTTTTAAGATTTTATTTATTTATATGACAAAGGGGAGAGATCACAAGTAGGCGGGGGGGTGGGGGGGGGGAGCAGGCTCCCTGCTGAGCAGAAAGCCCGATGCGGGGCTCAATCCCAGCACCCTAGGATTATGACCTGAGCCGAACGCAGAGGCTTTAACCCACTGAGCCACCCAGGTACCCCCTAGTAAGGCTAAAATGAACCCCACAGATCCTTTGTGCCCAAGTCAGAAATCAGAAGGACACAGATGGGGTTAATATGAACTTGGTGGAATACTGGGGTTTCCCTTTGCCACGCAGTGTCCAAATACTGTAAATTCCCAGCAACTCAACAGCTCTTGCCACTGTCTGCTAACCATTCTGGGTTTGTAGGGATATTAAACATTCATGCACATTCATTTGAATTTTGGTGATGCTTTTACCTTAAGCTTTTCTTAGGAAAGGAATGATGACCTCTAAGAAGAGACATTTCAATAAGAAAGGAGAGCTTCCAAATTCTTCTGTTCACACCAAGATTTAGAATCAGTAATTAATTAATAGAATTCCTCCTTTTTTCTATTCCAGTAAACAATATGACTTTTTTTGGTAAAAAAAAAACAAGAACTGTACTCTTTTCTATATATTTCTATCAGATTATGTTTTATTTCTTTAATTTAATATTATTTTCATTAGAGGAAGTTCCAAAGTGCAAAGTAAACTTTGTATTATGTAGTAATGTTAAGGTTATATTTGCATTACTAATCTGTGTCCTAGGTTCTGACTCTAAATGTAATAGTATCTCTTCAGAGGGCTGGAGAACATTATTTAATCAAGACCTAATAAGGCTTTTCTCAACATTTCTCGAATGAGTAATTATTAAATTTGGTATCCATATGTAGAGAGAAGATGATCAACTTTTCCCCATTGTATAGTGAATAAACAGTCACAAGTTACTTAAACTTTATTAGACTATATTGTACAACTGATTTAGAGTAGGCAACAGGAAATACTTCTTGACAGACTTATTAGCCTGTGAAAAGGGGAATCTAGAAAGCCTTTGGGAATCTCTCCTTCAGGTTGTAAAAACAGAAGTAATTCTGAAATATACAAACAATAGTTGTCTGTATGGTCTTAACAAGAAGAAAGAACTAGACAATTATATTATCGGAATTTGAGCATAGTAGTTTCCTTGGTAAAAGGGAAGAGGGGAAAGGAGAAAAACAAAGACAAAAGAATGACCAGAAGCCCATTATTCTTTAATTCTGTTGCTGTGTTTCATATTTTATTTTATTTTATTTTTATTTTATTTATTTATTTATTTATTTGACAGAGACAGAGATCACAAGTAGGCAGAGAGACAGGCAGAGGGAGAGGGGGAAGCAGGCTTCTTGCTGAGCAGAGAGCCCGATGTGGGGCTCGATCCCGGGACTCCGGGATCATGACCTGAGCCGAAGGCAGTTGCTTAACCAACTGAGCCACCCAGGCGCCCATATTTTATTTTTAATAATTTTTAATATTGGAGAACATTACGTTCTTGATTTTATGACTGATTTAGGATTGGTTTTTGCCTAGCTACAGAGAACAGGTGGGCTTCTTATTTGATAGGATTTAATTGTTTGAAGAGAAAATCAAAGGCAGAGACATTATCAAAGTCATTTCCTTTTTAAAATCCTAAGTCTACTGCAATAATGCTCTCTCGCACAAAGGTCAAAAAAGAGGTACCACTGACAGAGCTGGGACACTCCCCCACCCCACATACACATGAGAGGTGAATATAAGATTCTACAGAATCTTGGAGTTTGAAACTGTTATTTGAAATTATTTAAGTAGAAATAACAGATTTCTCTTAACCAATTATCTGGAACTAAGATGCTGTTGAAATGAAGGTTAAACATTTTCAGTTTTTCAAGAAGTTGTTTTATTGATTGATTAAAGAACTGTGCAGGGGTGCCTGGGTGGCTCAGTGGGTTAATAAGCCTCTGCTGTCAGCTCAAGTCATGATCTCAGGGTCCTGGGATTGAGCCCCACATCGGGCATCTCTGCTCAGCAGGGAGCTTGCTCCCCCCTCTCTCTCTGCCTGCCTCTCTGCCTACTTGTGATCTCTCTCTCTGTGTCAAATAAATAAATAAAATCTTTAAAAAAATTAAAAGCTGTGCAGAGAAACTTTTTGTGGCATTAAGATGGCATAAGCAAGTATAGGATTTCCATACCGGCACCTAGAATTCTCTTCAACCCTACAGTTTCTTCCTGACATCTCCAAGAATGAGTGAATATCAAAATACAGATTATAGTAATTAGACTTGACATGTACAGTCACTTTTACAAGTTTTACTTGTATAGTTTTAGCTTTATTTTTTTTAAGATTTTATTTATTTATTTGTCAGAGAGTAAACTCAAGCAGGGAGAGTGGGAGGCAGAGGGAGAAGCAGGCTCCCTGCTGAGCAAGGAGCCTGGTGCAGGGCTCAATCCTAGGACACTGGGATCATGACCTGAGCCACAGGCAGCTGCTTAACTGACTGAGCCACCCAGGTGCCCCTAGTTTTAGCTTTTAAAAAGGGCAAATATTGGGGCACCTGGGTGGCTTAATTGGTTAAGCATCTGCCTTTGGCTTGGTCATGATCCCAGGGTCCTAGGATTGAGCACCGCATCGGGTTCCCTGCTCAAGCGGGAGTCTGCTTGTCCCTCTCCCTCTGCTCCTTCCCCCAGTTGTGCTCTCTCTTCTCTCTGAAACAAATAAATACAATCTTTTAAAAAATCTTTAAAAAAATTTTAAATCTTTTAAATTTTTCTTTAAAAATAAAAATATATTTTATTCCCAAAGCTGCTTCAATTGAATCTATAGGTGTTGGTGATGTCCCCAAACAGGTGGCCAGTCCTGCAAAGTCTGAGATTCAGATGAGGCATTTTTCACTCTTTTTGAAAAATCCCATGTTTACAAAATTTATATATTTTATTTATTATTTTTATGGCAAAACCACAGTATGTTCAATGTAAATGATAATGGACTCACTGAAGGAAATCGGTTCCATGGCCAAGTGCTGGAAGTTATATTTTTAGAAAGATTTTTGCTCATTATTCCCAGATTCACTTAGGCCCAATATAAATGTCTTCAAGTCTGCTGTTTATACTTTTCTTTAATGTGGCTATGAAGTCCGTCCTTTAATTAGCAACAAAGTCTGTCCTATGTGTTGTTTGCTAAACTTATTGCTTAATCCAATTACTATGTTGAAAAGAAAAAAAACACAAGAATCTTCTTGCACAAAGGAACAGAGAAAAGAGACTTTTATTCTTAATGGATATTAATCAGCACTTATAACACTAGACTTTTACTTTGTTTGACTTCAAGGAACCTGAGGAAATCAGTGCAGAAGATGAGGTAGAGGATACATGTGACAACAAGGAGGATGACCTGGGAGCTGTGGAAGAGCAACGTAGTGTCATCCTGCATCTCTTGTCACAGCTGAAGCTGGGCATGGATTTAACAAGAGTAAGTAGCGGGATAACTGGCTGTGGCGATCAGTAGGTCAGGACGACCTATAACTGTTAATGTGGTCAGGGCTTTTTATTCTTTATGAGTTGGTTTCTTAATCTCGCTCTTTTTTTTAAGATTTTATTTTTAAGTAATCTCTCTACCCTGCATAGGGGCTCAAACTTATAGCACCAAGATCCACGAACTGAGCCAGCCAGGTGCCCCTGGTTTCTTAGTCTCTTGATCAACATTTCTTATTTCGTAAAAGATGTGACAGTTATCTTGTGCAGCAGGAAGTCACATGGCAAGTAAACACCTATAATCTTGATTCTGTACAAATAAAAGAGATCCTTTGGTATACATAACTGAAGAATCTAAAGAAAAGGCTATAATCCCAAAAAACCATGAAAGACTTTGACACTTTTATACTGTTACTTCCCATGTTGGACAGTACATTTTGGGTGTTATCTATAACAGAGGTCAGCAAAACTTTTTTTTTTTTTTAAAGATTTTATTTATTTGACAGAGAGAGACACAATGAGAGAGAGAACCCCAGGGGGAAGAAGGAAGGGAGAAGCAGGCTTCCCGCTGAGCAGGGAGCCCAATGGGGGGCTCGATCCTAGGACCCTGGGATCATAACCTGAGCCAAAGGCAGACGCTTAACGACTGAGCCACCCAGGCGCCCCTTTTGTCAGTAAAGGGCCAAATATTTTCAACTATGTGGACACACGTCTCTGTTGGAACTACTCAGCTTTGCCTTTATAGTTGCTTTCTAGTGGCTATCTATGGCTGAAAGCAGCCAGAGATAATATGTTGTGCATGTATGCATAGATAATATGAATCTATGTATGCATAGATAGTATGCATGGCTGTGTTCCAGTGAAATACTGTTTATAAAAACAGAAACCAGATTTTCCCCAAAGGCCATATTTTGCAGTCCCCTGGTCTGTAGCCTTGCTTACTTTAAAAATGTGGTCTGAATTAACTAGATGTGGGAATTCTTTTACAATGTACACATATATCAAATCACTTTAAATATCTTACAATTTTATTTATCAATTATACCTGAGTAAAACTGGAAAAAAAATATATCGTTGTCTGAAGTCTAGTAGAATCACCATTGCAGGAGAACTTGTTAGAAGTTCAGAATCTCAGCCCCTAACTTAGAGGACCGGATTTGTATTTTAATAAGATCCCCATGTGTTCATATGTAAATTAAAGTTTGAGAAATACTAATCTATAATTTTTAATTTTAGGTCAGTCTTCTCCATATCCAGGCTATCTAATTAGTGTGTCTTCATTTATTTTAGCAATCAATCTATGATGTTAATTTGAAAAGGAAATTAGGTTCAAAACCTATGTATGTCAGATATTACTACTGTGGGATTATGTGTACTTTGCATTAGTGTGGAATTTCAGAATTGACATCAGGACGTATATTTCAAATTAAGAACTTTGATGTCAGTGAAGGTACTGAAGTAAAATGTAACTTATATAGAAAGCATTTTGCCTTTAGCATTTACTTTGAAGCATCTCAAAATCAAAGCACATTTCTTTCTTTACATAGACTTGCAGTGATTACAGGGGAGTTTAAAAGAAAATGGATTGAATTAAAAGCCTACTAAGAAGTAAGACATTTTAGGAATTATTAAAGAAAGCCATTAACCTTTTCTCTTTCATCTAACCTTAATATTTCAATTGGGTTTCATTTCTGTTCTAGAAATATTTTCAATATTAGTAGTTCAGAAAAGACTGTTAGCTGTAAAATCAGTTAAAATGAATAATGACATTAAAGGTTTGTTTGGTTATTCTGGTGTTTGCTGTCCCTTAGTAGATTTAGGTTTATAAGGCATAAAAACAGTGTAGTGGTTTATGAGGCATAAGAACATTTGAAAAGAATGTGGTATGATAGTAAGCCAGATGGTAAAGCTTTCACTAGGCATGATAACTATATATAATACAAGCTTCCCCACATTTGTTCCTTGTTAATTAAAGAAACAAATACATACATAGTATTTATACATAAAATCATTGACATTAACCTACCATGATTTATGAACATTCACATAATGTTAAAAAGAATGGTATTTTTTTTAATATATATTAAAGATTTTATTTATTTATTCGTCAGAGAGAGAGCACAAGTAGGGAGAACAGCAGGCACAGTTAGCGGCACACTCCCAGCTGAGCAGGGAGCCCGATGTGGTGCTTGATCCCAAGACTCTGGGATCATGACCTGAGCTGAAGGCCAATGTTTAACCGGCTGAGCCATCCAGGCATCCCAAAAAGAATGGTATTTTTTAAACAACATTTAAAATTCTGGTGACTAGGGGCACCTGGGTGGCTCAGTGGGGTAAAGCCTCTGCCTTCGGCTCAGGTCATGGTCCAGGGTCCTGGGATCGAACCCCACATTGGGCTCTCTGCTCTGCAGGGAGCCTGCTTCCCTACTCTCCGACCCCCACCTGCCTCTCTGCCTACTTGTGATCTCTCTGTCAAATAAATAAAATCTTTTTTAAAAAAAAGTCAGTTTGGTGACTAAACTGCAGTCACATCTACCTTCTTTTCTAACAAAACACTGATAGAACAAATATTTCTGGAGCCCCTCCTATATTCCAGACACTGTGCTAGGTGCTGGAACTACAGCAGCAAGAAAGGTAACCATGGTTCCAGCCTGCATGTTGTGAATAAGTAATAACTGTTCATTTTGTCCCTTTTTAAATAATATTATGGATTGAATATAATTACATAGTTTACAGAAAGTTTGGGAAAATAAAGGAAAAAATCTCCGGTGATTTCATTACCCTAACAACACAACACTAAGTTTTGAGAATTCCTTCTAATCTTTCTTCATATAATGTAGTTCATTTCCAATTTTGTTACATTTCCTTTTTTCAGTTAACATTCTTTCTTTGTGAAATGTATTACACACAGTCTTCTGTGTGTATAAACAGTTTAAAGAACAATGGTAAAATGTGTGCCCATGTGTCAGGTCGTGGAACACTGCCAGAAGGATGCTCTCTGAGGGCCCTTCCTGGTTGTAGTCCCCTGCTGTTGCCTAGATATAACCACTTACTTGACTTTCATGTTTATCATCTCCCTACTTTTTTTTTTTATGGTTTTACCACCTGCATATGGACCCCATAACAATGTTATTTAATTTAGGAAAAAGTGAATAGCCACCACAGGTTTAGCTGTATAAGGAAGGGGCTCTGTTACCATTCATAGAAGAAACCTCCTAGGAGAAGATAAGCTAAACAAAGTCCCTGGCTTCAGCATCTTACAAATTATTGAGAAAGTTTAGAAGAGTCCCTTCTGAAGAAATGAGAAGGCAAAATTCTACATGAGCCTGGGGAAAGACGTGGCTTACAAAGTTAGAGCTTTTGGCGTGAGCCAGTTACTAGCCATTCAGCAGGAATGCAGCCAGAGGGAAGAATCTGCTCAGTGTTTTCCACCGCTGAGCAAACTGGCCCATCTCCCAGCTCTCAGCAGTAGATTGAAGCCAGAACGTGTCTTTGGGTGAGATGAATGTCTTCAGCCAGCCCGGACAGTAGGGCATGGAAAGGAGAGTTGGCATTTCAGCGGATGCCCATCACCAGCCAAATACAGATGCACATGGGACCAGTTTCCCTAGAGCATTCCGTCCTCAGATGTCAAGAAAGGCTAACAGTGGCAGCATGGAGGGCATGGGTGACAGTCTTCCATTTGTCTGTCTCTTGAATCACATCTCTCTGATCTGGACCAATTTTCCTGTGTCTGCCGTACAGCTTTCTTCCTCAGATGTCCTTTCATTGTCCTTTTGTGCTAGATCTGTCTCCTGTGTTCTTTTCTTCTTTTGTCGTTGCCTCTCATTTCAGTGGAGCACGTCTTCCTTTAACTACAAGATCCGTGGGAGGCAAAATGTGAAAAATGTGTCTTTGAATTGTCTTTATTTTGCTCTCATATTTGATTGCTAGTTTGGATAGAATTTCTAATTTGCAATTAATTTCTCCGTTAGAATATTGCCTCCTTGCCACAGCGTTCTGGTGAAAAGACTGTTATCATTCTAGTTCATCATCTTCTATTTGTGACTTGTTTTGTTTGTTTTTTCTAGTGTTTTGCCCCCAGAAGTCTGAAATTGTCTCTGGGGACTCGGTGGGCCTTTGCAGTGGGACAGGCATACTTCTTGGTTCTCTGAAATTTTCTTGAATTTCTTCATTGATGACTTTGTTTCCAGCGTTTTTTCCTATTCTCTCTGAAATCTTTATTTCATGGTCATTGGACTTTCTGATCTGATCCTCTTATTTTTCCCTTCATTTCTCTCTCTCTCTCTCTCTCCTATGTGTGGAGAGATTTTTCTCACTATTTTGTCTTCTGACTCTTCTCTTTGATTTTTTTTTTAAGGTTTTTTTTTTAATTTGACACAGAGAGAGAGATCACAAGTAGGCAGAGAGGGGGGAAGCAGGCTCTCTGCCGAGCAGAGAGCCCGATGTGGGGCTTGATCCCAGGACCCTGAGACCACGACCTGAGCTGAAGGGAGAGGCTTAACCCACTGAGCCGCCCAGGCGCCCCACATTTTTTCTTTACTCATATTGTTTCCTAAGGCTAACTTTCTAGAAGAATGATTATTACTAGGCTAAGTGAATATGAACATCTTTGGGCTCTTGAAAATTATTACAAGACTGCTTTCTCAATTTGTTGAACCAGTTTACAATGCCTCTCCAATTCTGCTCTGAAGAAAACTAATCCATAGGATGCCTGGGTGACTCAGTTAAGGGTTGGACTCTTGACCTTGGTTCGGGTCATGATCTCAGGGTTCTGGGATCGGGCCCTGAGCTCAGCTCATAGCCTACTGTACATTCTCTCTCCCTCTCCCTTTGCCCTTTCCCCTGCTCACACCGTGCTCTCTCTCTCTCTCAAAATAAATAAAATCTTTTTTTAAAAAATAAAGCTAATCAGGGCACCTGGGTGGCTCAGTGGTTAAGCCTCTGCCTTCAACTCAAATGATCTCAAGGTCCTAGGATCAAGCCCCGCATCGGGCTGTCTGCTCAGCAGGGAGCCTGCTTCCCCCTCTCTCTCTGCCCTCTGCCTGCCTCTCTGCCTATTTGTGATCTCTCTCCCCTCTGTCAAATAAATAAATAAAATCTCTAATCATTTAAAAAAAAAATAAAACTAATCTTCCTTAAACTTACCTGGCTTTAGGTGTCAAAAGTACCCTTCTTTTGTTTTGTTTTGTTTTGTTTCAATGAAAAAAATTAGATTTAACCACCTTAGATGGTTAACTACTTCCACTTAGATGATCCCGATTTTGTCAGCACCATCCAAAGCATCATAGCCAGGAGCCAGTCGATCATATGCCTTCTTGTCTCCATTGGGCCTGATCAAGGTAGCCACCTCCATGTGCTAGAGTTTTCTCATAGCCTGTTTGATCTGGTGCTTGCTGGCCTTGACATCCACAGTGAATGCAAGTACGTTGTTGTCCTCTATATTATTCATGGCTAACTCAGTAGTCAGAGGGAACTTGATGATATAGCATAGTGGCGAAGCTTGTTTCTCTTAGGAGCACTCTTTCTTTCCAGGATATTTGGGCTGCCTTCAGAGATGCAGTGTCTTGATTCTTGATGCATTGGAAGGTAGGTGTTAAGCGTCTACCTTTGTCTCAGGTCACAATCCCAGGGTCTTGGGATCGAGCCCTGCATCAGGCTCCCTGTTCAGCAGGGAGTCTGCTTCTCCCTTTGCCTCTTGCCCTAGGCTTGTGCTCGCTCTCTCACTCATACTCTTTGTCTCTCTCTCTCCCTCTCTCTCTCTCTCAAATAAATATGATCTTTAATAAAAAAATAAAATTTAAAGTTCCCTTCTTGAAAACAGTTCCCTTATCCTTAAAGTTAAGTGTAAGTTAAAATATTTGCTTTGATGGTGATCTCTTTAGTCTGTCTATTTTCAGGAAATTAAAATTTCTCTTCTCTTATATCTTGATCAGTCATCCATAATTTATTTTTAAAGTAGGAAAGGAAAAAAAACATGGCCAGCATTTGAGTTTTGCCATCATTTACCTGATGATAACTTTTATCCAGTCTAGGAGTTAGAAGATTTTTTTTTTTAATGTCTTCTACCTGACCCTCTTGAAGTCCTGCCTTGGTATTTAACCTTAACCACTTGATTTTTATTTCATTTTAAACATGTGTATTTTTTAATGAGACCAAATACTTTTGTGATTTTGTTTTTAATACTCATCTAGAATGAAATGTTTTCGGAAAGGTAAGAACAGTTCTCTACAGATACACACATGGATTAAAATTTTCCTCTTCGGTTGATTTTTGTTGTTGTTGTTTTAGGTGGTGCTTCCTACATTTATCTTGGAGAAGCGATCCTTGCTGGAAATGTATGCAGACTTTATGTCTCATCCCGACCTATTTATAGCCATCACTAACGGAGCCACAGCTGAGGATAGAATGATTCGTTTTGTTGAGTACTACCTTACCTCATTTCACGAAGGCCGTAAAGGAGCCATTGCTAAGAAACCGTACAATCCTATCATTGGAGAAACATTTCACTGTTCCTGGAGGATGCCAAAAAGCGAAGTGGCGTCCAGTATTAGCAGCTCTTCCACCCAGGCAGTCACAAATCACGCTCCTCTGTCGGAGGAGACTTTGAGCCAGGTGGGATCAGACTGTTATACAGTCAGATTTGTTGCTGAACAGGTTTCCCATCATCCTCCGGTCTCAGGATTTTATGCAGAATGTGCGGAGAGGAAGATGTGTGTAAATGCGCATGTCTGGACTAAGAGCAAATTCTTAGGCATGTCCATAGGCGTGACAATGGTTGGAGAAGGTAAGTAGAAAAACTGTTCTCCAATTTTTCATATCAAGCTATAATCTTAAGTTTGGGGAAGCTAGAGAAATAAACATTTGAAATGTTATATGTGCCATTTTTTTCCATTTTTTTAGTGTGTACCAGAATGATGGGTAATGGGGCTCATATTTATGGACAAATATGAATTATCTTCTTACTTTTTTTCCTGATTTTAAATATAAAATTTTTTATCGTAGAATATTTGGAAAACTTAGAAAAGTATCAAGGGGAGAATAAACTGTCTCTAATACCTCTATCCAGAGAAGGCTGAGTTTAGCTAGCATTTTGTATTTTTTCTATTGTTTATATGTTCATACTTTTATTTTTGTTTTGTAAAGTTGAGATTAGTTCTCTATATAGTTTTGTGTCCTGCTTTTTTGCAATAAATATTCATTTCCCATGTCACTGATAATACTTTAAAACATATTTTGATGACTGTATAATCCGCTGTGAAATGAGATATTTACCATCTTTTATTTAACCATTTCCTCTATTTGGACATTGAAGTTGTTTTGATATTTTCATTATTATAAAAAGCACTCAAGAAATATATTACCTAGAAATATCTTCTAGCTTGATCTTTTATAGCTCCTGAGGAAGTAATATTTTAAAGTACTTCGCCAGTCTGTAATTTCACTTCAGCAAAAGGTTATGAAAAAATAAGGTGATACCCAAGAAGTAAACAACAACAAAAAGCTTCCACAAAAATCATTGCAAAGTTAATGAAAATATAATGGCAGAAAAAACCCTACCATTTTAATGTTAGAGGAAAACCCTTGTGCATGGATGTTCAGAATGTAAAATTACAATGTTAGCATGGCATAATTAAGCCTGTGATATATGATACTAACATTTTGAGACTGTATTACAGTACCTCTGAAGAAAATACTTTATCCCTCTTTTCAGTTTTCCCCATTGTTAAGATCTGTGTGATATGAGTCTTAACAATTTCCAAATAATGTTTTAAGTTAATCAAAGCTTCTATAACTTTAGAAAGTACTCATGTTTTATTAGTTAAAAGTTTGCCACCTTCGCTTATAAGCTTCGTAACATTAGCTCAAAGATCTTCATAAACCAATTTATTTTATAGATGAAAAAAAAAAGTCCATGGGTGATGAGATAGGTTCAAGGTCACAAAAGTTAAGGCATAGCCAGATTTAGAATCTCCTCCTTTAACATACTCTTCCTGAGGACAGTTAGCTGTTACTGAGAATCTGGCAATGGTAGCCTCTTCAAGAAAGGAAATACTTCAGGAAATAAGGAAAAAGCATTAATATCTTAACCTTGCATTAATCATGAAGAAGGTATAAAATAGGTAGTTTTTGGTATTTATGTGCTAATTATATATGTATGGATTGCCTTTTAGAAATTAAATTTCTATAGTAACCTCAGTAGAAAGTAAATAAAATCGGAGAATGGGACTTAGACAATTCATTTTGTTCTAATAGGAACATGTTTTTATTTGTTGGGGGAAAATTCCATTTAATGATGAAATAAGTGAGGTTTTAGAATTCTTTGAATCTTTTGTCTTAACTAGTCTATTATCATATACATTCAAAACTGACTGATTTTAAATTCTTCACATTTTGTGTGCGATACTTATGGTAAATATAGTTTTAGAATCAGAGATCAGAAATCCAGGTTATAAGATGACGTATTTTAGAAAAGTAATCAAAACATGTTTCTAATTTAAAATGAATCAGCAGTTACTATTAAATCCTTAAAGTATACCCAAGTATATTGTTTATATGCCTTCTGACAGCTCCCATCACATGTAAATGTATTACAGCCAGAACCAGGTTCCTTATGAAATTGCTTGATAGTTCTTGACTTTTTGTTGCCCTTTGTGAAGACTATAAAGGTAATACAAGAAAATAATTGCTATTCCTTTTATGTAAAGTAGACTGTTTTAGAATCTCAGTTTGTATGTTTGCTTATCCTAAAAATTAACTATATTAAAATATTTATTATAACTCTTGCCCTTCTTTATTTGCAAACAGTAAGAACAGAGGAGTTCATGAGCATTCATTAAGACAAAGCTACCATTAGAGTTCAGACTAGTAGTACATTTTCAATTCAGTATTTAGTCTGATAGTGACCCAGATAATGAGCTTGGGTTAGTAATGTAGCTCAAATACCCTTAGTGTCTCTTCATTATCTAGTATAAGTTGATTATTTATTAATGTAATTTCTCTTCCTATATTTTTTTTCTTTTAAAAAACCATCCTTGGGCACCTGGGTGGCTCAGTCGGTTAAGCGACTGCCTTTGGCTCAGGTCATGATCCCGGAGTCCTGGGATCGAGTCCCACATCAGGCTCCCAGTTCCCTGGGGAGTCTGCTTCTCTTTCTGACCTTCTGCTCTCTCAATCTCTCTCTCTCTCTCTCAAATAAATAAACTAAATCTTAAAAAAAAAAATAAAAAAAAAAACATCCTTCTGGGGCAAATAATACATTATATGTTAAAAATAAAAAATAAAATAAAAAATAAACCACCCTTAATATAGCATCACTTAATATAAAACAAGCCTTATTAGAATAATATCTGTTTGAAAACTATCACTTCTATCTCTTGTAGCCTCACACCAAATACTTCAGAATTTGGCAAACCAAGTTATTACTATGACCATAGTTTTCATGACAGAATTATATTTTTTCTTCATAATACACATAGAATAAAGAATGCTTTTTTTTTTTTCATTGAACTGAGACTAAGTTCTGTGACTCTATAGCATTAGGTATTTATTTATTCCCAAACTGAGAGAGTTGTTAGTACTAATGATCAGACCATACCATGATGCAGTATAGCATGTTCTTAAAATCTGACTTAAGGTTTTATTTTTAAACGTCTATTCAAGGGATATCTTGATCTAGTTCTACTGTAATATTTTCTGGTCCCATGAACCCCAAAGGGATAGCAAAGTCATAATGAATGTAACCTAGATTCACTATTACCAGGAATGTTACAAATACAATTTTAAGTGAAATTAGTTTAATCCAAAGTTAAATGAAAATTAAGCAAAATAGTGATGTTTGCCTATTAGACTTGAGAAAAAATAATATGGATGTTTTATAACTTTTTTTTTTTTTGAGATGTTAACCATCTTTGTGTTTTCACGTTCAGGTATCCTCAGTCTATTGGAGCATGGAGAAGAGTATACATTTTCTCTACCTTGTGCATATGCCCGGTCAATTTTAACTGTTCCTTGGGTAGAACTGGGTGGTAAAGTCAGTGTCAACTGTGCAAAAACTGGGTATTCAGCCAGCATCACTTTTCATACTAAGCCATTTTATGGTGGCAAACTACACCGGTAAGAACATTTTAACGATACCTGGCTCTTTATAACTCCTTACTCTTTCTTGCTTTGTTTTATGTGGATGAACTTGGAGTTTTACTTAACTTCTATTTTTTCGAGACATTCTGGGCATCCTGATCTAGTTTTTTGTTTATTTAAGATTTTATTTTTTTATTTTAGAGATAGAGAGTGAGAGTGCAAGTCGGGGGGAGGGGCAGAGGGAGAAGGAAAAGCAGACCCTGCACTGAATGCAGAGCTCATTGCAGTGCCGGCCTCATTCCCATGACCTTGAGATCCTGACCTGAGCCAAAACCAAGAGTTGGACACTAAACTGACTGAGCCACTCAGGCGCCCCCATCCTGATCTAGTTTTTAAAACAGTGACAGGTCTATATACTCTTATAAAATTTTCCTGGTTAAGTAGCTAACAGGATGTAGAGTAGAATTCCTAACAAATGAACGTTTGGTCTCTGGCCTAATTTCTGCCTTTAAAGGGGTTCAGACTAGATCCAGGCCTCAATGAAGGCAGCTGTTGGTACAAGATAGCATGAAAATATATCTAATCTTATGAAATAGTTCAAGTAGCACAGTGATGGAATAGGGTAACACAGTGATGTTTTAATCCCGTCTAGGAAATGGCCAGTTCGTATACCCCCTCTTCTCTGTCTCTTCAGCACTGACCAGATCATCCAAACTACATGAAGACAAGTTGTCTAATAGAATCTTCAAAAGGATACTGACTCTTTTGCTTAAGCCCTTCATTTCTATTCTGACTTTCTCTAAAGTAGGGATAGTTTTCTCTGTCTGTAACTCTTTATTGAAAAATACATCTCTTGTTTATGATTTTCACAAAGTAAAAATTTGAGCCCTTTCGTCTAGACATGGAACATTACCAGCATCCTAGAGACACTCTTCATGCCCTGTTACAGTTAGACACACACACACACACACAAATCATTTATACCCTTCCCTCTTACGGTAGCCACTATCCTGCTTTCTAACACCATTGATTCGCTTTGTCTGTTTTTGAACTATATATTAAAATGAAATTATATACTGTGTCCTTTCATATTTGACTTTTGCTCAATATTGTTTTTGAGTTTCATCAATGTGTAGATGGTTTATTCTCCTTACTGAAGACTATATTAAATTGTATGGCTATGTCACAATTCACTTACTCATTCTAATACTGGTGGGTGGGTATTTGGGTAGTTTCCAATTTGGGGCCATTAAAAATGTTGCTGCTAGAACATTGTTTAGTGAATGTATGTGTGAATTTCTGTTGGATAGATACCTAGAAGTGGAATTACTAGGTCATAGGAATTGGCGGTTGAACTTGAATAGGTGCTGACAAACAATTTTAAGTGGTTATTACCAAAGTACACTCCCTCCAGCCAATTGCATATAGCTATTTTACTTTTTCATTCTTACACAGCTAGTACTTAACAATTTTAGAAGTGGAAAGATTGATTGGTTCCCAGACACTGAATGGGCCTTTAAAAATACAGACTTCAAAACACTAAAGCCGAGAATTAAAATATACACACGTATTACCCAAACAGAACCGCTAGATGTTGTCAAAATAGTCACCTCTTATCCTTAGAGAAGTTATTGTTAATGGCTAACACTTTGTTTTATGTGCTTCTACTTACTCCGCTCATTATAGTAATCACAGGATTCACACCTTACAACCAGCAGGGGCTTTAGACATCATAGACCAACAGTTACTAGGTGCATATATCCCTTTACAACATGCCTGATAACTGATAGTTTAGTCTGTGTTCAAACATTAATTATTTGCACAAAACTCACAATGAATGAGGGGCAAGCAGTCCATACAGACCCCTCTTATTTATGTAAAATTAGAACTGAAATCTATATCCTGGTAACATTCTTGCCTTGGTGAAAGTATTCCTCAGGCTATCTATATGCTTGAGTAGAGTGCTTAGGGAAAACAACTACAGTAATAAATCTTCCAAAGCCAGCACTGTCTTATTGTCATGACACTAAGGTATTTCTTAGTGGCCTGTTGTTTATTTTTTTCTCATAGGTATTATTTTCTGGATAAGGAAACATGAAATGATTTTAGTTGTCTGTTTGCAAACTATTTCTGGTCTCTGAAACTTAGTTCTGAGAGTACATGTATATGTCCATATGTGTGTGTTACTTGAAATTCTACCGGACTCATACTACCTATAAAAACACTAAAAAAAAAAACAAAAAAAACCCCAATATTATTTATACACAAACTTATTCTCTCTCTTTTTTTTTTAAGATTTTGTTTATTTATTTGACGGGGTGGGGAAGCAGGGGGGAAGAGAGGGGAAGCCGAACAGAGAGCACGATGCGGGGCTCTATCCCAGGACCCTGAGATCATGACCTAAACCGAAGGCAGAGGCTTTAACCCACTGAGCCACCCAGGCGCCCCACAAACTTATTCTTTTGATTGATTTGTCTTATTTCCCCCAACATGGCTGTAAGTTTTTTGATAGAACTATACTGTTTTGGGCCTTCTATTCTATCTATTCAGCGTACATAGTAAGTGATTTGTAAAGTTTTACGTATTTTTCTTTTGAAATATGATTAGGCCTGAGTTTCTGTTCTTGGAGATAGAAGCTAGTCCACTCTTTCAAATTATACCTATTCCTTTAATATATTACTCCTTTCACATGTTACTGATTAATCTCTTAGCTATGAACTCTTAGATCTGATTTTTTAGAGCTTCACTCAGTTTTGATCCCCTTTCCTCCTTCTAGTAGGGTGATGCAGAGGTTTGAAAATAGCCGTTGCAGGCTCTCTTCATTTTTCTCTTCTTGCAGTTAGCATCTTCATTTCTTTGATAGTCATGCTTAATGACATGAAGAACTAAGAGGGTAGTTTTGGTATTAGTATGTTCTCCTCAGTGCTAAATAGTTGATAGTAAGCGAAATGAATATATTAGAGCCACAAGCAAGAGTAAATCAGTGGTGGGGCGCCTGGGTGGCTCAGCGGGTTAAGGCCTCTGCCTTTGGCTCGGGTCATGATCTCAGGGTCCTGGGATCGAGCCCCACATCGGGCTTTCTGTTCAGCAGGGAGCCTGCTTCCCCCTCTCTCTCTCTGTCTGCCTCTCTGCCTGCTTGTGATCTCTTTCTGTCAAATAAATAAATAAGTAAGTAAGTAAGTAAATAAATAAATAAATAAATAATCTTTTTTTAAAAAAAGAGTAAATCAGTGGATATTAACAACATGGATGCCAGCTGCTAGGGCAGTGGGGGTCAGCCTCTCTGGAGGGACACTGATGCTTGTAAAAACCAACATGTACAGAAAGTTGTATTGGAATGTTTAGTAGGAGCTAAACTGTGCAAATCCAACCTAAGTCATAGTACCTTTTTTTTTTTTACTTTCAAATTAAGTATGTATTCCTGTGCAGTCTTTGCCATTTGAATATATCTCCTAACTCTGATACAAGAATATAGTATGCTATTTTGCTGACAAATCTGATCTTAATTCTGAAGGCAGTGGGGACCCAATTAAAATTTTAAGCATGGAATTGATATATATTATTTAATTTTATCTTTTGAAGTCATTGCAAACCTCCAGAAGAGTTGTACAAACTCTGATGTACCCTTTGCCTAGTTGTTAGCATTTTGCTTCATTTGCTTTATCAAAGTCTCTTTTTCTCTCTATATATACATATCATTATCATTATCATTATTATTATTATTCCTGAAACATTTGAGAGTTAAAGACCTCCTGACACTTTAAAATATTTTAGTGTGGGGTACCTAAGTGACTCAGTCAGTTAAGCAGCTGACTGTTGATTTTGACTCAGGTCATGTTTCCAGGATCCTGGGATCGAGCCCCACATCGGGGTCTCTGCTCAGTAGGGAACCTGCTTCCCCATCTCTCTCTGCCTTCCTCTCTCCCTACACGTGATCTCTCTCTCTCTCTCTGTCTGTCAAATAAATAAAATCTTAAAAAAAGAAAAAAGAGGGGCGCCTGGGTGGCTCAGTGGGTTAAAGCCTCTGCCTTCGGCTCGGGTCATGATCTCGGGGTCCTGGGATCGAGCCCCGCATCGGGCCCTCTGCTCGGCGGGGAACCTGCCTCCCCCTCTATCTCTGCTTGCCTCTCTGCCTACTTGTGATCTCTGTCTGTCAAATAAATAAATAAAATCTTTAAAAAAAAAAAGAAAAAAGATTCTTTCTCCCTCTGCACCTTCTCTCACTTGCACGCAGATGCACTCACTCCCTCTGTCTCTGTCTCTCTCTCTCTCAAATAATAAATAAATCTTTTTTAAAAAATAAAATATTTTAGCCTGAATTTCCTAAAAACAAGGAAATTCTCTCATACAATCATAGAATGGTTGTCAAATTCAAGAAATTTAACATTATTATGTTAAATTAATACTATTACCTAATGTACAGTCCATATTAAATTTTGTCAGTTTTCCCAGTAATGGGCAGTATTTTTTCTCCTACCCAGGATCATGCATTCATATCATTGTTATGTCTCTTTAGTCTTCTGGAATATTTCCTTGACTTTCTCTGTTTCTAATGACAATGACAGGTCAGTTTTATAGAATGCTTCTCAGTTTGGGTTTGTATTTTTTTTTTTAAAGGTTCAGGTTATGCATTTTTGACAAGAATACCTTAAGTAATTTTGTGCCTGGAAATGATATATTTTATGTATTTCTTTTTTTTTAATTAATTAATTTATTTTTTATATGTATTAATTTCTAAAAAGACCTATCTGGTGGCATGTAAAGAATGGACTGGGGGGCAGGGGGAATGAAGAGAGATTAGAAGAAAGGAAACTGATTAGACATTCAGAGGTGACCCTTCAAGGACTAACAGTCTACTTCATGTAGAGAAGTCAGAGGGCGTCTAAGATAGCTTTGGATGATAATCTAAATTATATACTGCCAGTAATGAACTTATCCAAAACCTGTTTGAAACAGGAGTTTATTATCTTTCACAGTTTTCTGGACTGACTAGGTAGGTTCAGTGGGGTGATTCTCACATGATGTCCTTCATGTTGGTTGAAGCTTCAGCCACCTAGGGGCCTGACCCACCGGATATCCAAGGTTAGCTCACTCATGTGGGAGGAGGCAGCAGATCTGGCTGTGGACCAAGAGCCCAGCCAGGACTGTCATTCAAAGGCCCACATATGGCCTTTCTGTGTGACTGCGGCTTCTTCCACCTTGGCAGCTAGATCCTAGAGGAAGCATCTACCAGTATTCTAAAAGCCTTATTGGTTGATACCTGTCTTTCATATTCTGATTTTTTTTTGAAGATCTCTAATAATTTTAAGTAGAAATCCTCATTTTTGTTAATGGTCAGTCATCATATTTGCTCTCTTGTTTGATTCAGTTTCTTACTTAAATTGGCTCTTTCCCATTCATACCCTTTACCTATCCACAAGACCACACTCATTTGATTTTTCTGTCACTTGGAAGTACTCCCTTTTCTCTAACATAGTCTCTTTCCTTTGGACCCACATACACACTCTTTCCATAACTCTTGACAGATACTTTTAGCTGACTCTAAAGTTTCCTCATTTTTTCCATTCTGATCTCTCCCAAGACCAATGGTTTCATCTAATTTCTCATTTAAAAGATTCCTATTAGAAACAGACTTTTCTATTTTTGATATCTTTTCTTTTTTGATTTTACAGAATATTATAATGAAGGCTTTCTTTTCTGCCTTTATTGATGGCTGTACCTCCCTCCTCAGACAGTCTAGTTTTTTACTGCTATCTGCAATCAGAGCAGACACATTATCTGCTGGCTGCATTTGATACAAATATATTATCTTCCACTTGTCTTCCCTTACTCCCTCATTTTCCACAACTCTCTCCGATGCAGCCAGGTGAGCCTACTTAACTATTCTTCTTGTCCATGTCTATCTTGATCCCATTTTCCACACTCACTTTAGGATGATGATGATTTTATAAAATCATCCTAGAGTGAGGTCAGAATTACCAGTATAGATAAATACATAGCACCCTCTCTATCTATCTATCTATCGTCTAGTGGAATGATACTAAGATTATGTGAACTGTCTGCCAAGTGACGCACTTTCCTGCATACTGGAGGTACAGCATAGAAAGACTACCTCTGCCTTCTTAGAATCCAGCACCCTATCTTTGGAAACCATTTGTAAGGCTTTTGGGGAAAATGTCATGTATAACAGTTAAAAACAATCTATTATTATAATAATCATAGCAATGGAAAAGGGATTAGATAATTAGTATACCTGAAAAGAAAATTTAATTCTGACTCACGTTAAAGTAAAAAAAGAAACTTGATGCTCAACATACTTCTCATTGTCTGATGAAGGAAGCCTATCACGTTTTCAAGAGAGACAAACTGTTTTCCTGGTATTAAAATTTAAAGGAATTTGTTGCAGGTATCCTTATATAGTGACATTTAGAAACATAAATAGACGTTGTCTTCAGTAGTTCTGCATAAAATGTAATTATCCTTCATGTGAGTATTTCATATATTTATCAATAAAACTCAAGGTTAAAATCTTAACTTTCAGTCAATAAAAATTTTCTCTTTATTTTTTTTAAGATTTTTTTTTTTTTTTTAATTTTTAAGTAACCTCTTCACCCAATGTGGGGCTCGAACTCACAGTCCTGAGATCAAGAGTTGCATGCTCCACCGACTGAGCCAGCCAGGCGCCCCAATCAATGAAAACTTTACATATGAAGCCAAGTTAATATATTCAGTGATTTTTCTGGTATTCCAAATAGCTGTGGAGACAGAGTCTAGACCATCTAAAAGGCTAACTTGTTGTCATGTTTTTAGAAAGTAAGAGAATAATGCCTTATCAATTATCAGTCATCCTCACTTTAGAGATGAGTAGGATGATAGCTTAAGATTTAGCTCTTAGTATCTTAAGGGCCACATATTCTGTGTTATTGGTTGATACCAAGATCTAGATCTGCACGCCCTTTCTCCTTCTGTAAGTAGGCTCCACGCCCAGCATGGACCCCAATGTAGGTCTTGAACTCACGACCTTGAGATCAAGACCTGAACTGAGATAAGAGTCAGGTGCTTAACTGACTGAGCCACCCAGTCACCCCTAGATCTGTATGCTTTGTATGTTTAGATACTCATTTATTTACCTGCTATAATTGCTTTCATTGCTATAGTGACGCAGTGAAGTAGTTGTAAGACAGTCTGGCCTGCAAATCCTGGTATTCACTTCCCAGTCCTTTACAGAAGAAGTTTGCCAACTTCTTAGGCTGTTAGGCTAACAGCTATTAGGCTGTTATGAAGAATTATTACAAGCAGAATGAGGTGAGGCCCTTCTTCCTCCTTGTGTTGCTTTTCATGTTCCCCATGGCGCTCCTCTAGTATGTGTGATTCTTGTTCCCTGACCCAGCCCTCTTCGTGCTGCCCTTGCTGTATAGCTGCACTAAACAGCACAGAGCCCACGTGACCCGGCATGCATGAACAGGGACCTAGATGCAGTTTTCCAGTGGAAAGACATGTGAGGGAGACGATAACTTGAGAGATTGTGCTGTGGCAGTAAAAGACCAGGTGAGGAACATTTGCTAGTCCCTTAGCTCTCAAAATTTGGTTCTTGGTATGTGTGGATGGAGAAGGGAAGGGATAAGTGTTCAGTGTCATCTCCTCGTGTCCTGTTTGGTTAGAAACAAATTTTCAAAGAAGGGAACATTGTTGGCAAGTGGGGCCAGAGAGGAAACATGGATGTCACAAGAAACAGGCAAGAAACCCTTCACGTGGAATTATTTCAGTTCATATGCTTTGAAGTATAACCGAGCTCCCATCTGTACTGTAATCAAGCAGACCTGTAGCCATAGTGTTCTTTTGTGTCCAGTGAGCTGTCATTACCCATAGCTTTTGATTTTGGATGTTTGGTTTGCTCTTGGATTCCAAATCCCTCTTACCTCGATCTCCAAGATCTGGTTCATAGATCATTTGCTTATTGGTCCCTGTATCTCTGCCTTGAGTTCTGAGTGTCCAGACCTTTAATTAACTTCTCCTGATTGAAAACAATGGATGGGCTCCCGACATTTTGCTATGTCCTTCTGGTTCCTAGGCCCTTGGCTTATACCTGACAAATACTGCTTCCTGTAGGCTGAACCACTGGGCTTTGGTCCTGTGGACTGCCTTTTGAATCCAGATAAACCACAATCCCTGGCGCACTGATTAGACCCTAACATTTGCCCACTGTTCTCTAAGTTCTGAACCTCTGTCTTATCTGACCCTGTTGTTACTTGTGTCCTACAGTGAACACAAAATGCTTCATTAAAAGTAATTTGACCAGGGACGCCTGGGTGGCTCAGTCAGTTAAGTGTCTGCCTTCGACTCAGGTCATGATTCCAGCATCCTGGGGTTGAGTCCCACATTGGGCTCCTTGCTCAGCAGGGAGCCTGCTTCTCCCTCTGCCTTCTGCTCCCGCTTTTTGTGTTCTCTCTCTCTCTCTGACAAATAAATAAATAAAATCTTTTAAAAAATAATAAAAACAATTAGACCTGTTTATTCTGATCTTCATTTGAGCCGCATCCTATCTGCCTGTTGATAAACTACCCAGATAACTTACTCTTCATTAAACTTTCAACAGCAGTAGTGTTTGAGTTCTCTTGGAGTTCTCTGTTGATGATGATAATTTTTGTATACCTATACTCTTTTCATTTTTCTTCTTTGGCAAGAGAATATTAAAATTTATAATTTTTTTTCAATTTTTCTGCCTCTTCCTGGTTTAGCTGGTTTCTATATTTAATCTAAAATTATGCTTATATGACTTTATACAGAATCGATAGATCCAGAATTTCAAGTATAGGGACTCCAAACTTTTAAGTGAATAGGACTAGTATTTTAAAAAAGTTAAATTGTAATGTTGCAACATTTTAAAATTGTAATAAAAAAGAAATGTTAATATTTTTCATATTTCTATTGAGTTTTAATATTATAGCTTTCTTTTTAAAATAAAAGCATTTAAAGATCACACTTTGTGATCATTTATGGTAACTCAGTCTCTGGTTTGAGTCCCAGTGTTCTTTTTAAAAGATTAAAGTTGACATTATTTGAAAAAATTATCTAGTAAGCTGTCATGGGATTTACAGAGTCTGACTTGGCACTGAGAAATTGAAGTGAGCTATATAACCAGTTTAAACAATTCAGAAAGTATGTTGTTAGGTTTCAGAATACTAAGAAACAAGCGCAATTTCACTTAGAGCATATTTTTATTTCTTACCTGCTTCTAGGGTTACAGGTGAAGTAAAGCACAACATCACCAATACTGTGGTATGCAGAGTGCAAGGCGAATGGAATAGTGTTCTTGAGTTCACTTACAGCAATGGAGAGACAAAGTATGTGGACTTGACTAAATTGGCAGTAACAAAGAAAAGAGTAAGACCTCTGGAGAAGCAAGATCCATTTGAATCCAGGTATGTCATCCTCACATCCATCCGGGAAAGAGTCCAAAGCTCTATCTAAGCCTTTTTACTACTTTGCAGCCTTAAACTTCACCAGTTTTCAGTCAAAGGATTACTATCCGTATCCAAAGAACATAAAGAAGCAGTTCAAAAGTAGGAACAAGAAAAGGCCCACTAAGAATGAAAAGTTACTCAGTGTAATTAGAATTCAAAGAAATATAAATTAGGGATGCCTGAGTGGCTCAGTCAGTTAAGCGACTGCCTTCGGCTCAGGTCATGATCTCAGAGTCCTGAGATCGAGTCCCGCATCAGGCTCCTTGCTCAGTGGGGAGCCTGCTTCTTCCTCTAGCTCTGCCTGCCACGTCCCTGCTTGTGCTCTCTCTGACAAATAAATAAATAAGATCTTTAAAAAAAAAGAGAAATATAAATTAAACAACAAGATAAATTAGTTTTTAAAACAATACCTCTTTTGAGAAAACATAAACAAATAGGCATTTTCGTACTGCTGGTTAGAAGCTAAATTGGTACAACCTCCCTAGAGGATATTTTGGCAATATATGAAGTTTCCTAGATGTGTTCACAGTGGTTGCTTCTAGAGAGGAGTAGTGGGATCTAGGATAGAAAAGAGACTTACCTTTTATAGAATCCTCCCCACCCCTTTTTTAAAAGATTGTATTTATTTATTTGAGAAAGAGAGAGAACCAGTGGTGGGGGAGGAGGGGCAGAGAGAGAGGGAGAAGCTGTCTCCCCCCTGAGCAGGGAGCCTGACCTGGGACTTGATCCCAGGATTCTGGGATCATGCCCTGAGCTGAAGGCAGACGCTTAACCAACTTAGACACCCAGGTGGCCCGCAGAATCCCCTTTGAGCTGTTTTAGAAGTATTGCTGTATCAACTTGAAAAAGGGAAATAAATGGAAGCAAAAAACACCTTAAGATCATATAAATAGAACTAAACCATTTATAATTATATGTGTAAAGGAATTAAATGCCCATTAACCAAAGACTCAGATTGTATCAAGAAACAAAACAGTAATGATTAGGGAAAAGTTTTCTTCTAGAGATTTATCCTAAAGGAGAGGTTCTTTTTATTTTATTTTAATTACAGTATAGTTAACATAGAATGTAAAATTAGTTTTAGGTATACAGTACAGTGATTCAAAAGGAGAGGGTCTTAAGGTTTGTTCTGTGGACCCCCAGCTATCCTTGAGATTTCAGGTTTACAAGTTGAATTTTATTTTCATAATAATGCTAAGGCGTTATTTGCTCTTTGACTCTGTGGCATTTGCATCGGGGGTGCATAAGCAGTGGCGGGTTGCGCCGCCAGTCTTAGCACTGATCAAGGCGGTGACACACAACTGTACAAGTCATCACTGTATTTTTCACTGCCCATGTACTGCATTTTTTTAAGATGCCAGGGTTTTGTTGTTGTTGTTGTTTTGTTTTGTTTTGTTTTGTTTTCATGTCCATTTATTTATTTATTTTTAATTTTTTTAAGATTTTATTAATTTATTTGACAGAGATCACAAGTAGGCAGAGAGGCAGGCGGGGCGGGGTAGGGGGGGAACAGGCTCTTGGGCTGTCATTAATTTATAAGAAAAATGCCCAAAATTGAATTAGAATAATTATAGTTTGCCAATCATTCCTTTTTTTTTTTTAATTAAAAAATGTTTTTCTAAAGATTTTATTTATTTATCTGAGAGACAGTGAGAGAACACAAGCAGGGGAAGCAACAGATGGAGAAGCATGCTCCCCACTGAGCAGGGAGCCCGACGTGGGGCTTGATCCCAGGATTCTGGGATCATGACCTAAACCGAAGGCAGAGGCCCAACCCACTGAGCCACCCAGGTGCCCTTAAAGTCCTTTTATAATCAGTACCAGGGCACCTGGGTGGCACAGTTGAGCCTCTGACTCTTGGTTTTGGCTTAGGTCATGATCTCGGGATCGTGAGAGATTGAGCCCAGTGTTGGGCTCTGTGCTTGGCATGGAGTCAGCTTGAGATTCTCTCTCCCTCTCCCTCTGCTCACCCTCTCTCTTTCTCTCACTCAATAAAAATAAAATCTTAAAAAAAAACAAGTACAGATTGTTAGCTTTATTAAATCTGTACAATTTAATATTCTACATGACAAATTATAGTACACACAAAGCACTGGTGGTAGATAATGAGAAGTATGGTGGTTATCTGGAGGAAAAGCACCTGTGCAGTTGTTTGAGTTACAAGTTGAACTAACTGCTCTTTTCATGAGACAACATTTTTTTAAAGATTTTATTTATTTATTTGACAGAGAGACAGTGAGAGAGCACAAGCACAGAGAGCAGCAGGCAGAGGGAGAGGGAGAAGCAGGCTCCCTGCTGAGCAGGGAGCCCAAAGTGGGGCTCGATCCCCAGACCCCAAGATCATGACCCGAGCTAAAGGCAGACGCCCAACCAACTGAGCCACCCACGCACCCCTGAAACAACATTTCTCCTTAAAAGAATGATTGGTGAGGCACCTGGGTGGCTCAGTTGGTTAAACCTCTGCCTTCGGCTCAGGTCATGATCCCAGAATCCTGGGATCAAGCCCCATGTTGGGCTCCCTGCTCAGTGGGGAGCATGCTTCTCCATCTGTTGCTTCCCCTGGTTGTGTCCTCTCACTCTGTCTCTCAGATAAATAAATAAAATCTTTAGAAAAAAATTTTTAATTAAAAAAAAGGAATGATTGGCAAACTATAACTATTCTAATTCAATTTTGGGCATTTTTCTTATAAATTAATGACATGAACATGACACTTCAAGGAAAACAATTGACAGTATGTTTTGCTAATAGTAAAATTTAAATGGAAACAACGTATGGCTTAAAGACCTAAATGTGAAACCTAAAACTAAAAATCCTAGAAGAGAGAGAGCACAGGCAGTAATTTCTCTGACATCAGCTGTAGCAACATTTTTCTAGATGTGTCTCCTGAGGTAGGAGAAATAAAAGCAAAAATAGACTGTTGGGACTACATCAAAATAAAAAAAGGTTTCTGCACAACAAAACTAAAAGCAGCCTACAGAATAGGAGAAGATATCTGCCAATGACATTTCTGATAAAGGGTTAGGATCCAAAATATATAAAGAACTGATACAACAACATGTGTTGGCGAGGATGTGGAGAAAAAGACACCCTCTTACACTGTTGGTAGGAATGCAAACTGGTGCAGTCACTGTGGAAAACAGTATGGAGGTTCCTCAAAAAATTAAAAATAGAACTATCCTATGATCCAGCAATCACACTACTGGGTATTTACCCCAAAGTACAAAAACACTAATTCAAAGGGATACATGCCCCTGTATGTTTATAGCAGCATTATTTATAATAGCCAAACTATGGAAGCAGCCCAAGTGTCCATCAGTAGATGAACGGATAAAGAAGATGTGGTATGTGTACACACACACACACACACACACACACACACACACAAACGCAGAGGAATTTATTCAGCCATTAAAAGAAGGAAATGTTGCCATTTGCAATGACGTGGATGGAACTGGAGAGTATAATGCTAAACTAAATAAGTCAGAGAAAGACAAATACCGTATGATGATCTCATTTATATGTGGAATTTAAGAAACAAAACACATAAGCAGAGAGAAAAAGAGAGGCAAACCACAAAATAGACAACTATAGAAAACAAACTGATGGTTCCCAGAGGGAAGGTGGGTGAGGGTTGGGGGAAATAGAGGATGGGGATTAAAGAGTAAACTTACCATGATGAAAAAATAAAGTGAAAAAAAAGGGGGGGGGAGAAAGTGGAAAGTAAATAGATAGATAAATAAATGGAAACAACTTAAGTGTCTGTCAATAGATGATGGATAAGAATATGTATTATATAGGGCTCCCTGGCTGGCTGAGTTGGAAGAGCATCCAACTCTTGGCCTTGGGGTTGTGAGTTTGAGCCCCATGTGGGAGGTAGAGATTGTTTAAAAAAATAATTTTAACTTAAAAGAAAAAGAAGTTGTAGTATGTACACAATGGAATTATATTCAACCGTAGAAAGGAAGGAAATCCTGCCATTTGTAACAACATGGATGGACCATGGATGGCATTATGCTAAATGAAATAAGTCCGAGAAAGACAAATACTGTATGATCTTACTTATATGTACAATCTAGGCAAAATAAAAACCTCATGGAAAATGAGTCAGATTTGAGGTTACCAGAGGTGGGGTTTGGGGGGGGGTGGAAGAATTGGATAAGGGTGATCAAAATGTACAAACTTCCATTTGTAATGTACTGAGGGATGTCATGTACAATATGATGACTACAGTTAACATTGCCGTGTGTTATATTTGAAAGTTGTTAAAAGAGTAGATCCTAGGAACTCTAATCACAAGGGGAAAAAAACTTGTATTTATATGTAATGATGGATGTTAACTAAACTCAGTGTGGTAGCTATTTCACAGTGTAAGTCAGGTTATTATGCTACACCTCTTAAACTTACATAACAGTGCTGTATGTCAATTGTATCTCAGTTAAACTGGAAAAACTATTTAAGCTTCAAGGCAAACATTAGAATTTGGAAAACTTTATCTGCCTCCTAGGTGTGAAAGCTTCCCAAGTGAAGGGTTTTCTGATGAAATTGGTGGGGATAGTAATGAATGTGATTTTTTTTAATATTACATAATAAAATGTCAACATCTGAAAGATCATTTTTCAAGTGAACTATGTGTGATATATAATGGAATATTACTCAGCCAACAACAACAAAAAATGAAATTTTGCCATTTGCAATGATGTGGATAGAGCTAGTGTATGATGCTAAGTGAAATAAGTCAGTCAGAGAAAGACAAAATACCATATGATCTCACTCATGTGTGGAATTTAAGAAACAAAACAGATGAACATATGGGAAGGGGGAAAAGAGAAAAAAAAAAGGAAAGAGGGAAACATGCCTTAAGAGACTCCTAAGGACAGAGAACAAACTGAGAGTTGATGGAGGGAGGTTGGTTTGGGATGAGCTAGATGGGCAATGGGTATTAAGGAGGGAACTTGTTATGATGAGCACTGGGTATTGTATTTAAGTGATGAATCACTGAGATCTACTTCAGAAACCAATATTGCACTGTGTGTTAGCTACCTAAAATTTAAACTAAAAAAAAAAAAAATCCAGTCAAGATGCCAGTTAGACCAATGAATTTCCATGTAGTGCAGCATAAAAAATTCATTGACATCTTTCATTTTCCACACTGCAGGCAACCTTTAAAAAACTATCACGTGGGGCGCCTGGGTGGCTCAGTTGGTTAAGCGACTGCCTTCGGCTCAGGTCATGATCCCGGAGTCCCGGGATCGAGTCCCATATCGGACTCCCGGCTCTGCGGGAAGTCTGCTTCTCCCTCTGACTTTCTCCCCTCTCATTCTCAGTCTCTCTCTCTCTAATAAATAAATAAAATCTTTAAAGAAAAAAAAAACAACTATCACCTGGGTGAACATCCAACTCCTGGTTTCGGCTTAGGTCACTATCTCAGGGTTGTGAGATTGAGCCACACATTGGGCTCTGTGCAGCACAGAGCCTGCTTAAGATTCTCTCTCTAGGGGTGCCTGGGTAGCAGTGGGTTAAAGCCTCTGCCTTCGGCTCAGGTCATGATCTCAGGGCCCTGGGATCAAGCCCCACATCAGGCTCTCTGCTCAGCAGGGAGCCTGCTTCCCCCTCTCTCTCTGCCTGCCTCTCTGCCTACTTGTGATCTCTCTCTCTCTCACTCTCTGTCAAATAAATAAATAAAATTTTTTTAAAAAAAGATTCTCTATAAATAAATAAATAAATAAGAATAAAAAATTACCACCTGGTGAATTTGATACAATACCAAAAATTTGAGTTACTTGGGAAATATGTTAAAATACTCTTTTCCAACTATGTATCTATGTGAGACCAGATTTTCTTAAGATTTTTTTATTTATTATTTTTTAGAGAGTGCCACCAATTTTACCATTTATTCTCTGTTGATTTCCTTCATCTATGTTATTCTTTTTTTTCTAAAGATTTTATTTATTTATTTTAGAGAGAGAGAGTGTGTGTGTGCGTACACATACACATTTGGGGGGAGGGGCAAAGAGAGAGGAGGAGAGAGGATCTCAGACTCCACACTGAGTGCAGAGCCTGATGTGGGACTTGATCCCAGGACCCCGAGATCATGACCTGAGCAGAAACCAAGAGTCAGCCACTTAACCCATTGAGCCACCCAGGCACCCCTAGTTTTTTCTTTATATAATTTAACTAAAACAATGTATCAGAACAGATTGAATGTAGAAACGTTTATAAGAATCCAGTTATTATTAAAGCAGACAAATGTTTAAGAGGTACTGTTGGATTCTCTTTGCTAAAATTTTATTTTATATCTACATTCATGGGGGATATTGGTCTGTTGTTTCCTTTGAGGGAGTTTTTAACTATAATTCATTATCGTAAGAGGGTTAGTGAGGTTGTCTTTCTTCTTAAATGAGTGTTGGTAATTTGTGTCTTTTAAGGAATTGATTCATCTACATCTAGTTTGTCAAATTTATTGGCATATAGTTTATAGTATTCCCTTAGTTTTCTTTTAATGTGTATAGGATCTGTAGTGATGTCCCACTTTCATTCTTTATGTTGGTAATATTTTCTTTTCCTGATCAATGGGATAAAAGGTTTTTTAAGGATTATTTGTTAAAGGATTAAAGGGTTATTAATTTTAATCAAAGAACCAGTTTTTTGTTTTGTTGCTTTTTGTCTATATTTCTATTTGTTATTCATTGGTTTCTGCTCTTTTTAAATTTTCTCTTTTATGCTTACTTGTTACATCATTTGCTCTTCCTTTTTCTAGTTTCTTAAAAGGGAAGCTTAGGCCAGGGATCAGCGAACTTTTCTATAGAAGGCCAGAGAGTCTCTACCACAACTACTCAGCTCTGCCACTGAAGCATGAAAGCAGCCACAGACTGCAAGGATAGATAGATGCCACTGTGTTACAGTAAAAATTTGGACAGTAGCCATAGTTTGACCCCTCATTAGGCCGATTTTTCTTCTTTCCTAATATAAATATTTATTTACTTACTTACTTACTTACTTATTTTTTGGAATGCTTCACAAATATGCGTGTCATCCTTGCGCAGGGGCCATGCTAATCTTCTCTGTATCGTTCCTTTTTTTTTTTTTTAGTATATGTGCTGCCGAAGCGAGCACCCTAATATAAATATTTAACATATTTCTCTCCAAGTCTGCTTTACCTATATCACAACTTTTGAGCTTTTGATATGTGTTTTCTGATTTTCCTTTGATTTTTTTTGGGGGGTGCTCATGAAGTTACTTAGTAATGTATTATTTAATTTCCAAATATTTGGAAAATTTCTGGCTATCTTCCTATTGTTCATTTTTAATTTAACTTAATTTTGGCCAAAGGTTATATTTGGTATGGTTTCAGTCCTTCAGATTTATTGAGATTTGTTTTATGACCCTGAATACATTCTGTCTTGATAAATGTTTCATGTGCACTTGACAAGAGTGTGTGTTGATGTTAGGTGACAGTATTTTGTAAATATTAATTAACTCAAGTGGGTTGATAGTACTTTTCTAGTACTCTTTGTTTTACTAATTTTCTGTATACTTGTTCCATCAGTTGAGACCAGTTATTGAAATTACCAATTATAATTGCATATTTCTCTTCATTGTTGTCTAAGTCTTCATGTTATTTGAAGCTCTGTGTTAGGGACATACACATTTGGGACTCTGTCCTCTTGAAGCACTGAACCCTGATCATTATGAAATGATCTTCTTTATCCCTGGTGAGAGTTCTTGCTTTGAATTCTGCTTTTTAAATTTTTTTTTTTTTAAGATTTTATTTATTTATTAGAGAGAGTCTGAGAATGAGAGGGGAGAAAGTCAGAGGGAGAAGCAGACTTCCCGCAGAGCCGGGAATCCGATATGGGACTCGATCCCGGGACTCCGGGACCATGACCTGAGCCGAAGGCAGTCGCCCAACCAACTAAGCCACCCAGGCGCCCTGAATTCTGCTTTAATACTAAAATTGCCACTTGAAACTTTATCAAGATGTATTTTACATATAAAAGTCACCTGTTTTGGTGAATTTTTATAAACATATATATATTTACATATAAATGTATACAAATTACATAAATATAATTTTTATATTTCAGTGATTTTTAGCAACTCATTTGAGCAGTGCAGTCATCACCATAAGTCAGTTTCATAATCTTTATCCTCCCATAAGACCCTCATGCCCATTTATAGCTAATGTCCATTCTATTCCTATCCTCAGTCTCAGGGAACCTACTTTTTGTCTATAAATTTGCCTTTTCTGGATACTTCAGATAAATGGAATCATATAATATGTGATATCTTCTGCCTGGCTTCTTTCACTTAGCATAGTGCTTTTGAGATTCATCTATGATATAACATGTATCAATAGTTCATTTTTTATATTGCTGAATAGTATTCCATTGTATGGAGCCACATTTTGTCTCTCCTTTCACCAGTTGATGGACATTGCCAGTTTTGGACTCTGATGATTAATACCACTATGAACATTCTTGTTTGGGTGGATATATTTTTATTTTTCTGGGTAAATATCTGAAACTTTAATTGCTGGATTGTCTGGAAGTTTTACATTTAACTTTTCAGGAAACCACCAAACCATTTTCCTAAATGGCTACACCATTTTACATTCCTGCCAGCAATGTATAAGTGCTCCAGTTCTCCACATCGTAATCAACCTTTGTTATTGCCTACCTTATACCCATTATACCCCTTTTAGGTGGTATGAAATAGTCTTATTATGCTTTTAATTTGCATATTCCAGATGACTAATGATGTTGAACATATTTTCATGTGCTAATTACGCATTTGTTTATCTTTGGTGAAATGTGTGATTGCCTTCTTGGGTTGCAGGAGTTCTTTGTGAATTCTGAATACAAATCCTTTATTGGATATGTGTTTTGCAAATATTTTCTCCTTGTCTGTTGCTCATTTTTAAATTTTCGTAGTGGGCTTTTTTTAGTAAAAGGTTTTAATTTTTTTGAGGTGAGATTGTTGATGTTTTCTTTTATGGATTATGGTTTTGATATTGTGTCTAGGAAGTCTTTGCCTAACCCAGCCTCAAAGATTTTCTCCTATGTGTTCCTGTAAAAGTTTTCTTATGAGGTAAGGGTCTGAGGTCCTCTTTTTGCTTGTAGATAGCCATTTGTCCCAGCAGCATTTGTTGAACAGACTATTCTTTTCTCCCAAAGAGTTGTCTGGGCAGTTTTCTTTTGCTTGGCATTAGTTGAGCTTTCCTCCTGCTATGCCAATAAACTCTAACCAGTGAGTTGGAGCACCCATAGAACTCCCCTCATTTATTTCCCTACCCTCAGGAATCACTGTCCTGTGCTTGCCTTTTGCTCAATATCTGTAGTCTCCATTGTTTCAATATATTTTGTCTGGTTTCCTAGCTGCTTAAAGGCAGGAGGGCTAAATCTGGTCCCCATTATCTCATCATGTCCAGAAGTAGAAGTTGTCTCTAAACTTTCAGCTTTTAAAAAAAATTACCTTTTTTCTTATTATTTCCTAAGTTTCATAAAAATAAAAATCTTTCTGTTACTTAGTAAAATACAAATTATTTTTAATTTGAAAAGAAAAAGCAGAAGCAGCAGCATCTTGGACATTAGTATCAGCACCATAATATTCCATGTTTTTGTAACTCATAAACATGAAATTATATATCTGATTCAGGAGACGTAATTTTTTAAAATTACTGTTAATTTCAAGGGTATCAGTTCCATTTAATAATCTTTTTTTAAAGAATGCTCGTAAGATCTGTGGTTTTTCTGATTATAGGCGATTGTGGAAAAATGTGACAGACTCTCTGAGGGAATCTGAAATTGACAAAGCCACGGAGCATAAACGTACTTTGGAAGAACGGCAGAGGACTGAAGAAAGGCATCGAACCGAAACGGGCACACCCTGGAAAACCAAGTATTTTATTAAAGAGGTTTGTCCTACGTGTCTTCAGACTAAAACTCATTATCTACTTAGTGAAGACTTGAGCTTATTAGGCTTTCTTTAATTGTTATCACTCCTATATCTTTATTTCTGAAACTAGTCCAGCTTAACCAGGAGCTTTTTCATGAGCTTTTCACAATTTACCAAATTAAAATAGTTTAGCAGCAGTTCAGATGAAGTAGATTTCAGGATGAAATTGGTCAGAAACAAAAATGCTAATAACATAATCTCCAATCACAGTAATAGATTGTACAGTGTATAATTTATTACCCTTTGAACCACACTGAAACTCTTTGGATACTTCCAGAGACCACGTTTTAAAGGGGAGACACGAGAAACTTAATTAGCTACACAAGGGTAGTGAAGTGGCTAGAATCTTTACGTTTAAGGAAAAAAGAATAAAGTGCGGGTGTTTAACCTAGAAAACCGAAAATTAGGGCCATTTGTTTTAACTTTCTTCAGATATGTGTGTGCTTTATCATGTAGAAATTTTTTATCAGGGTCGCCTGGGTGGCTCAGTTGGTTAAGCAGCTTCCTTCGGCTCAGGTCGTGGTCCCAGGGTCCTGGGATCGAGTCCCACATCGGGCTCCTTGCTCAGAGGGGAGCCTGCTTCTCCCTCTGCCTCTGCCTGCCGCTCTGCCTGCTTGTGCTCTCTCACTCTCGCGCTCTCTCTCTCTCTCTGACAAATAAATAAAATCTTTAAAAAAAAATTTTTTTTTATCAGTTTATATAGTAGTTCTGAGGTAGGTCCAACCTACCAGGAATTTTGAGCTTAGCATAAGAAGGAATTGTACAACAATCAAAAATATCCAATAATAAGGGGAGTACATTTTATAGTAATGCATCATTAGTCCTATATGAGACCATGGCTTATGTGGAAGACTTTGATGCACTGATTTTGCAGCTGGACTAAATAATTTCTGGAGTCTTATCTAAATTTAAAGATTTTTATTTTGTTTTGTTTATTACTTTCTGGTAGAACTCAGAGTAAGGTGAATAGCGGACCAGAGCTGACACCAAGGAAAGTTTTCTTATTGGGGCTTATTGGGGCTCTTGGCTGGCTCAGTCAGAACACGCAACCCTTGATCTCGGGGTTGTGAGTTCGAGCCCCACATTGGGTGGAGAGATTACTTAAAGAGAAGAAAAAAAAGGATACCTGGGCGGCTCAGTCAGTTTAGTATCTGTCTTCGGCTCAGGTCATGATCCCCGGGATCCTGGGATCGAGTCCCAAATTGGGCTCCCTGCTCAGCGGGGAGTCTGCCTCTCCCTCTGCCCCTCCCCGCTGCTTGTGCTCTCTCTTTCTCTCTAAAAATAGATAAGTAAAATCTTTTAAAAAGAGAGAGAAAAAATGCTTTCTTGTCAATAATCAAGTCTAAAGCCCACTGAATTTTAATATTGCTCCATCAGGAAGGACTTTGCCAAAAGTAATTTGATCTTGATTTTTACATAGTTATTAACCCTAAAAATCTATAGTTTATTATAGTAGCTTCATTACCTTTATTTTTCTAATCATTGAGTCTCTGTTAAAAATATTGGCTGGGGCGCCTGGGTGGCTCAGTCGGTTAAGCATCTGCCTTCGGCTCAGGTCATTATTCCAGGCTCCTGGAATCGAGTCCCACATCAGTCTCCCTGCTCAGTGGGAAGCCTGCTTCTCCCTCTCCCGCTCTCCCTGCTTGTGCTCCCTCTCTTGCTGAGTCTCTGTCAAGTATATAAATAAAATCTTTAAAAAAAAAAACTGACCGTTTTCATGGATAGAAATAATAAAGGGAAAAGTACTTTACATGTCTACTCTTGTATGAAAAAATAAAACTTTGTAGTTATTATTCAAAGTTACAGTCTGGTAACTTTGGATTTTTTTTTCATTTCAAAGAAGGCAGATATACCAGGAATAGATTCTAGGAGGTGAATTTCTAAGGAAGGACCTCTGTAAATCATTAATCTCTCTGGGCGTTGAGAGCAGGGGACTATAAGATATAGGGGCGCCTGGCTAGCTCAGTCAGTAGAGCATGCAACTCTTGATCTCAGGGTTGTGAGTTTGAACCCTACCTACGTTGGGTGTAGAGATTCCTTAAATAAAATCTTAAAAAAAAAGAAAAAGATAACAATTAATTAAATTTTAAAAGATAGGCACCCTGATTCTTGCTAATAACATGACATGTAAAGTTGCTACTTCTCATTTATTCTTAGAGATATACCAGTCTGGCATTCTGTGATGTGATTAGGTGACATCTTTTTCAAAGAACAGAACTATAGGAGTTGAGAATTACTACCTAGATGATTTAATATAAACAACCTAATGGTTGCTATTATTTTTTTAAAAGACTTTATTTGAGAGCAAGTAGGGGGGAGAGAGAGAGAAAGAAAAAAAAAAAGAGCATGAGGGGCAGCAGCAGAGGAAAAGGGAGAAACAGACTCCCCACTTAGCAGGGAGCCGGACATGGGACTCGATCCCAGGACCCTGAGATCATGACCTAAGCCGAAGGCAGACAGCTTAACCTACTGAGTCACCCAAGTGACCTAATAGTTGCTATTATTAAAGAAAAATTATTTTGATGCTTACTAAGAACGTTAAGAAAATCATCCTTCAGGACTATTATAATAGAGAAGAGGGATTGAACTCAACTCTGAGTACAGGGACAAGTGGAAATGTGAGGGAGGGAGTGGAAAAGAGTATCTTGGTTAGATATCAAGGATTGGGGTGGGGAGAGAGGAACTTGATTATATATCAAGGGTGGGAAAACAGGAGTTTCAAAATCAAGGATTTGGGGTCGGGGGGAATCTTGGTAAACTGGCTTATCAGAATTCTTTGCTGAAATTGAGCTCAGTAGGCCATGGATGAGGTCTAGTCAAGAAGAGTGCTCAAAGTAGTCCAACTGAAATGTGGTCAAGGAGAGAATGAGTCCTTGTCACTAGGAGCCACGTAATTGCCGGTCTTAAGTCATTTTAGGTGGGCACCTGCGTGGCCCAGTCGTTAAGCGTCTGCCTTAGGCTCAAGTCATGATCCCAGGGTTCTGGGATCGAGGCCTGCATCAGGCACCTTGCTCGGCAGGAAGCCTGCTTCTCCGTCTCCCACTCCCCCTCTTTGTGTTCCCTCTCTCACTGTGCCTTTCTCTGTCAAATAATAAATAAAATCTGTTTTAAAAAAGAAAAGAAAGAAAGAAAATATATATGGTTAAATTTTTAAGAAAATTTTTAATATTGGGACACCTGGGTGGCTCGGTTAAAGCCTCTGCCTTCGGCTCAGGTCATGATCTCAGGGTCCTGGGATCGAGCCCCACATGGCTCTCTGCTCAGCAGGGAGCCTGCTTCCTCCTCTCTCCCTGCCTGCCTCTCTGCCTACTTGTGATCTCTCTCTCTCTGTCATAAATAAATAAAATCTTTTAAAAAAGTTTTTTTAATATAAATAAGTTGAAGGAACTATGCATTAAGGACGTGTTCAAATCTAACTTACTTTACCTAGTCCTATGAACACTGAACTCTAATCATCTGTGTCAGGTCCTGCACCCCCAATATATAGCTTCATGAGTTTCTTTTCCTCACTTGGTCTTCCCCTCATTCTAGTTCATTCTCTGATTCTAAGTTTATCTCCTTGTGGTATCCTTCTGTTCACGGGAGCCAGGGAGAACTAATAGGAGTAGAGTCGGGAAAGAACTAGAACACAGTACTCAGATACCAGAGCTGACAGTTGAGTTGGAGAGAACAGCTGGTACCCTGATAACCATTTCTTTGTGCTCTGCCTGCTTGGTGCCCATCAGTCTGCAATGTCTTGCCAAAACTGGCAGAATTGCTACAAATGACTTCTGCAAATAAAGTGATCATCAGGCATCAGCTAACGAAGTGTCCCCAGACCAGAACTTCTCCCTGAATCCTCGCTAAACCCCTGGCATTACTTAATGTCTTAAGCACAGAGTTTTTCTCTGTCACAAAAATTCTTATTTTTAAGTGTGAGAGTAGAATTCCACCTCTGTGAAGGTGTTGCTTCTAGTTTTGGTTACCCGATTGTGAAAATATTAGAGGACTCATTCTTTAATTTACTTTTCTACTTGTTTCAGGGTGACGGCTGGGTTTATCATAAACCCCTTTGGAAAATAATCCCAACAGCACAACCAGCAGAGTGACACACACTGTCTAAGACTCGACCAAATGAACTTATTCTCTGTTTACCCTAAACCCTCCCAGAACGGAGCCATTGCACTGAGTGACTTGCTTCCTGGTTGCACAGACCGTATCTGGCTACACACGAATGTACCTGTTAGGCACCGCAGAACTGCAAGACCAAAGTGTTGAAGAAGCACGATGGGCCTCTCACCAACCTGTTCATGTGACACGAGCAATATCATCTGAAAACCTTCCATGGGAATTACTAGGTGATTAATCTTTTATCCAGTCCCCGCTCCTAAAGTTAAGTTTGAATCCCCTGTTTTTGCATGGGGGCAGCAAGATCCACGCAACAGTGAGAACTCAGTGATTTCGATTTCTTTACGGTGAAAAGTGAAGTCTCTTTCAGAGTTTGTGCTTTGCTTTCTGTCAGTAACTGAAGTAAACAAACTAAGAGGAGGAGGACGATGACCCAGAAGTGGATTCAGCCATTGTGCCTGAAATCAGTGTTAAAAAAATCAGCCAGGTTGTAGTAACAAGGCGTTCTGTTCCTTCAAAGAGACTGTGTGCCTGTGTCTGAGGGGCTATCCATTACCCACCTCTGTTGGAACTCTCTTTTAAAAAGTATATTTATAAATTGATTAGAATTATAACCATGGAGGATTTTTTCTTCTGAGCATTTTAATATACTTGAAAACAACATTGACTTGAAAAATTTCAGAACAATTTTTCAGTACCTAGTTTTATTAAATACTACACTTGAGAGACAATTTTTTTAAAATGTGTTCATGTCAATATGATGAGATTTTGGCCTTTCTCAAGAACTGAGGCATTAAAGAACATAGCAAACATTAAAGAATAAAACTGTTACTTTTTTCCTTACCTTTTTTTCACTCTTAGGTTAATATCCAGTATTATGTGCTATCCCTCTGGATAAGTATGCTTCATCTTACCTCTGTTCACTCAAATTTAAAACCACTATTCATATTTGTCAGTAATTCAGAAGTTATGTATGTGGCTGAGTGCATGTATGGTATGGTTCTCTTTTCAAGGAAACTCAAATGCTGACGAAAGGATAAGAAATAAAAAGTTATCAGGAAGTTGTATTCAGGTACAAATCTTTTTTTTTTAAATAAGTATTTTATTGAGGTTGAAGAATTGCTGGCAATTAAAAGGATAGTGCTAATTATGGTTTCATCATTCATTCAAGTATTTATTGAGCACCTACTTATGGTGCTCAACACTTGTTACTGCAAAAGCTACCTTAATTTTCCAAGAGTGGTGCCTTACTCTGTTTCCTCTGATGTGGTCTTCCAATCAGTGTGTGTAATGTACCTATTATTCATCAGCCCTGTAGGCGGCTGTATCTCTTGCATCATCATAAGAAGTTTAAGCTTTGTGCTCTGATAAATTGTGTTTTATTGAAGGGGTTGATAGGATGAAAACAGCAAAACAATAATTTTTTCAACAAATTGTAAATTATAAGAAAATAACTGGTTTATGTACAACCATTTTAATGATTCCCTTGTTCATTTTTGCTGTGAAATGCACTGAAAAATCTCAAAATGAGTTATAGTTCATGTGTTGGGAAGATTGAAAAATAATAAAACTAGAGAACAATAATGCCTTTGTCTGTTTTATGAATGAAGAGAAATAGAAAGTTTATATTTAGTAGAGATAGCTCCTTGTTCATTTGAGAGGGATGTTGATTTTTCTCTTTACATTCTTATTTTCAGGAATGTCTTAGGGAGAAAAGGAAATAAATTCAGTAAGAGTTTTTAAAAACTAAAATGTTTAAATATACTGGAAATAGAGCAAGAATGTAAAATTAAACTAGTGATTTTTGTTTTGTTCTTTGAACCAATTGAATACTCATTTATTTCTTTGAATCTTTGAGCCATTTTAAGATTATTGAAATATGATTTTAAAAATTCTTCAGGAAAACAATACATTTATGAGTAATTGAAATCTCCTCATGATATTGGGTTGCTTCTTTGACAAGAGTGAAATAATACTACTTTTGGGTAATTACCTTGTCTCTGTCTTCTTGACTTCCCACTGTAGCTTATCTACTAGAGAGAGATAGAGGCCTTTTCTGTTTCATTTTTTTATTCATACCTTGTTGACAATTGGCCAGAGAAATGAGTCTTTATAGCAGTTGCTACTTATTTGTATCTTCTCTTTTAGGTCAGAGTTTTAAAGGTACACTTTTCTGCTGGCTACTAGGAATTGTGTGTTAAGGAAGTCTAAGACCAGAACTACAAAACGACAATGTCCTGGCCATGTATTTGAAGTTTTTACTTTTTCTTTTTTTTTTTTTTTTTTTTACTGTGGTGATACCACCACCCTATACCTCTGTCAAATATTTATATTTAAGCTCCACAGTCATATTCTAATTAATTGCACTTTGAATAGACAGTTTTTAAGCCCTGAAAAGTAATTTTTAGATTATGTATTGGGTGAGATATGGCATCTGTGTGTCAGTTCACTGTATTTTTCAATTGTGACCAACATTACCTCTAAAGCCTACTTGCAACCAAAAATAAGATAAAAAAAGTATTGAATTTCTCGCTCCATAATCCTAGTACTAATATATTACTTTCAATTATAATTATCTGATACTTGATGAACCAGCTTCTACAGCTTAGTTCTTAAAGGATTTATTAATTATTTAGATAAGTATGAAATTTTGTTTAAAATATTTCCTTAAGAAGAAGGCCAGCTTCTATTCAGTGTGCTCCCCCAGAGAAAGACAAATCGGTGTGATCCCTCCAGAGCTATACTTGGGAAAGATTCCTTAGAACTACTACAGTGACTGGAAGCTGACTATTGACTCAGCAGAGATAATCAGATAAGAAAGAGAAGATGATTCTACCAGATGAGGATGTAAAAGACAAGTTCATATACATGAAAATGAAAATTCTAATGAAATACATATTCTAGTGGCATAAAATCCCTCCTTGATCCAAAAACCAAGCTGCACAAGAAATTCTTACATATTACAAAGCATTTTCGTATGTTTTCACTATTTGATGTTCACAAAAATACTGTGGAATTACAGTCAGAGATGACTATGCCAGCTTTGCAGATGAGGAAATAATTGCTCAGAAAGTTTAGTGCCCACTTCATATTTATTTTTTAACATTTTATTTATTTATTTGAGATAGAGACAGTGAGAGAGAGTATGAGAAGGGAGAAGGTCAGAGGGAGAAGCAGACTCCCCGTGGAGCTGGGAGCCCGATGTGGGACTCGATCCCAGGACTCCGGGACCATGACCCGAGCCGAAGGCAGTTGCCTAACCAACTGAGCCACCCAGGCGCCCTAGTGCCCACTTCAAATCACTTAGCTAGACCAACAAATATCTGTTAAGTATTTCTTTGGGGCCGGATAGTACATTGGATTCCGACGTGACAAATAGTATCTCTACCATTACAAACTTAGGTGAAGGGAGAAACCCAGGAATGGGTTGTTGACATGGACAAGGCTAACTGGTCTTTCCAAACCCCAGAAAGGCACTATGGTACCTAGGTGCTTTGGAAGGCAGTTGATCAATGAGGTGAACATGAGGAGTTGTGGGGGGGATGCGACTGGCTGGTTCAGTTGATAGACATGTGACTCTTGTGGGTCATGAGTTCGAGCCCCACGTTAGGTGTAGAGCTTACTTTAAAAAATAATAATAATAAATTTTTTTTCAAGCACGGAGTTTGACTCAAAGTCTACATAAGAAACCCCAAACAATGCAACTAGGGGACTAACCCCTGTTCCACTCTATAAGACTGGAGAAATTGAACCAGAGAAATTTCCAGTTCAGGAACATAAGTTGATAAACTGAAAATGAGGTACAAGTTAAAGTCTATTTACTTAAATATGAGACCTTACAGCCCCTTTCCCTGTCCCATTCTCAAAATACTGGCAGTCAGGCTCATACCTTCAGGCAGGAAATTAAAATATCCTTTTTGGGCCAAGCACAACACCAGAAAAAAGTCCTACAGATATATTTGGAGGGTCCACCAACAAAAAAACTTTTAGCCGACAATCCTGTTAATTAAATCCAAGTCAGTAACTCCTACAACATAACCCTCTACCCTTTCCCCAAAATCTATGCACATCCATCCTCCCACCAACACATTTGTATATAGACAATTACATCTCATTTTAACAGCTAATGATCAGCAGATATTTGAGGAAAGATTCCAATGTGAATAAAAAAGATCAAATAGGAAAAAAAATTGAGAAACATAATTTGGGAGATAACTTCAGAAAAAAATAAGTCTTCAGACAGGAGCAGATGATCTTACTACTATGAAATATGAGCAAAATACTTTTTTTTTAAGATTCTATATACTTATTTATTTTAAGTCGGCTCTGTACCCAGCGTGGAGCCCAGTGCAGGGCTTGAATTCACAACCATGAGATCGAGACCTGGGCTAAGATCAAGAGTTGGACGCTTAACCACTGAGCCACCCAGGCGCCCCTCAAAATGCTATCTTTAAAATGGACTGTTCAGGAAATAAGAACAGGCCTTGGAAATTAAAAACAATGATATGAATTGTTCAAATTCATGAATGATAGTTCAAATTAATCACTCAGTAGAAGTTCTAGAGGATAAGAAGCTCTCAGCAAACAGAACAAAAGGAAAAAGATGGACAGTAGGAGAGAGAGATGAAAATTAGAAGAGCAGTCTGGGAAGTCTAACATATAGCTAGTGACTAGGATTCAAGGAATTAAAAACCAATGGAAGGAAAAATAGCGAAAAATACACCATATATAAATAGAAGACAGTTTCCCAGAACTGGATAACATGACTCCAAGTGAAAGTGCCATGAATATCCTACACAATAAGGGAAAAATAAAAGCCCAGGGGTGTGATTGACTCAGTTGGTAGAGCAGGCGACTCTTGATCTCAACGTCTTGAGTGCAAGCCCCATGCTGGGCATAGAGCTTACTGAGGGAAAAAAAAGGCCCAGGCCAAAGCATATCATTATGAAATTTAACACTAAGGATAAAAATGAAATTCTAAAAAACAATAGCATCGGCCTTCTCAACATCACTGAAAGCTAAAAGGCAAAAGGGAAATATTTTCACTTTTGCCTAGAATTTTATCCCCAGCCAAAAGACGAATCTGACATGCAAAATTTTAAAACAATTTTGTCCTAGCTGTTCCTTTTCTGGAAGCTATTAAAAGCACATACTCTAGCAACACATCAGAAGAGAGAGAAAAGCAGGAATTGGAAAAGATGAGAAATCAAGAAAAACAGAGCCTCCAACAGAGGAAAGAGTCAAAGAGATGCGTCCAGTCTACAATACCCGGGTGAATCTCCCAGGAACTAGCTCCTCCAACAGCTTTTATCTGTGGACAACACTGGACTTTAGCAAGTTCGTTGTACCAAAATCTGTCCCCATTCTAATGGAGTTCTATAAGATGAGAATGTTTTTCCTTGCATATAGCGATGCTAAATATCTTTGAACATCAGTTCTCCCAGTTGTCCCATTTTGAGGTTACTCAGCTATGCTTCATATGGTGGATCTCCATCTTATGATCGATTTCCTGAGAATGTCAATGTTACATGGACGACTCAGAAAAGGCCAGCCAGAACATTGCAAGTGGAGTCTTGTTTTAGACCCTTTATGTCTTTTTTTTTCTTTTTAATAGCTTTGTTAATGTGCAATGGACTTAAACTATACATTTTTAAGTATACAATTTTATAAATTTTGATCTACAGTCCCATGAAACATCACCACTATCGTGATAATGAGAATATTTATCATTCTCAAAATTTTACTCTTGTCTCTTTGTAATCTCTCCTTTCCACTTTCCCCTCTCTCCACTCCTGTCCCATATCCAGGGAATATTGGTGTCCCGAGGCTGCCATAATAATTGCACAAACTGAATCACTTAAAACAACAGAAGTTTCTTCTCTCACAGTTCTGGGGGCCAGAAGTCCGAAATTGAAGTGTCAGCATGGCCATGCTCTCTAGAGGCTCTAGGGGATAATCCATTCTTTGCTTCTTTCAGCTTCTGGTATCTTTTGACATTCTTTGATTTGTGGCCAATTACTCCAACCTCTGCGTCTGTGGTCACATTTTGTCCTCTTAGGATCTGCCTCTCTTCTCTCTGTCTCAAATCTGCCTCTGCCTTCCTCTTACAAGGTCACTTGACATTAAATTTAATCCAACCTGGATAATCCAGAATGTTCTTCTCATTTCAAGATCCTTAATTGTATCTGCAAATATCCTTTTTCCAAGAAAATAGCATTCATGGCTTCTGGGAATTGGGATGTGGACCTATCTTTTGGAGGCCACCATCATTCACTCCACTCCACCACCAATCTGCTTTATGTCATAGATTAGTTTGCATTCTCTAGAATAAATGGAATCAAAGAAGATGGCCTACTTTGACTTATTTCACTTAGCATAATTACTTTGCTTCTTATTCCTGTTGTTTCGTATGTGAGTAGTTCATTCCTTTCTATTGCTGAATAGTTATTCATTGTTTGGATTATACCACAATTTGTTTATTCATTCACCAGTCGATAGACTTTTGGGTCATTCTCAGTTTTGGCCTAGTACGTATACAGCTGCTATGAAATTCTCGTACAAGGCTTTGTAGGGACATATGCTTTCATTTATCTTGGGTAAATATGTCGGAATGGAATGGTAAGCATATGTTTTAACTTTCTAAGAAGTTGCAAGTGGGTTTTTCGAAGTGACTGTGCCACTTCACACTCCCACCAGCAGCGCATTAGAGTTCCAGGTGCATCATGTCACTGGCAACACTCGATATGGACAGTCTTTCTGATTTTTGCTAACAGGCATATTCTAACAGGTATATCATGATCGTTCCTGATGGTGTTAATTTGTACAACCCTAATGATTAGTGATGCAGAACATCTTTTCATGTACTTGTATGCCACCTGTATACCTTCTTTGGTGACATGTTTGTTCGGATCTTTTGCCCATATTCTCATTAGGTTGTTTTCTTATTGAGGTTTGAGATTTCTTTATATATTCTGGATACAAGCCTTTTACATTTGGTTTGAAATCTCCCGTCTGTGGCTTCCCTTCATTCTTTGAACAGTGTTTTTCAAATAGCAGATGTTCTTAATTTTGATAAAGTCCAATTTATCAAGTATTTTTTTTAATGGATCATGGTTTTGGTGTCATCTCTAAGATCTGTCTAACCCAACGTCACAAATATTTTCTCCTATATTTTCTCAGAAGTTTCATAGATTAAGCTCCTACATTTAGGCGTATAGTCCATTTTGACTTAGTTTTTGATTGAATATGGTGCAAAATATGTTTCAGAAAGTTTTTGGTTTGGTTTTGTTTTTCTGTAATGGATATCCAGTTCTTTCCAGCACCATTTTTTTTTAAGATTTTTATTTTATTTTATTTTTTTATTTGACAGAGAAAAAGATCACAAGTAGGCAAAGAGGCAGGCAGAGAGAGAGGGGGAAGCAAGCTCTCTGCTGAGCAGAGAGCCCAATGTGGGGCTCAATCCCAGGACCCTGAGATCGTGACCTGAGTCAAAGAGGCTTTAACACACTGAGCCACCCAGGTGCCCCTAGAGCACCATTTATTTTAAAAGACTATCCTTTACACTAAAGAGATACATGCACCCCTATGCTCATCGCAACATTATTTATAATGGCAGTGATATGGAAGAAACCTAAGTGTCTGTCTCTAGTTGAAGGTATAAAGATCAGACAGAAAAAGACAAATATCATATGATTTCACTTATATGTGGAATCCAAGAAACAAAACAAATGAACAAACAAAACAGAAACAGAATCATAGACACAGGAAACTAACTGGTGGTTGCCAGAAGGAGAAAGGCTTGGGAGGTGGGTGAAGTACATGAAGGGGATGAAGAGATATAAACTTCCAGTTATCAAATAAATAAGTTATGGGATGAAATATACAGCATAGGGAATATAGTCAATAAAATTGTAATATGGAGACAGATGGTTATGACTTATTGTAGACTATGGCAGCCCTCAAGAACTGCTGAGAAAATCAGGCCCCTTTTATTTGATGGCCAAAGAAGCTGGCATTGAAAGTGTGGACAGCACGTCATGCTGTCATTCTGACAGTAGGTCCCACGGGTTGGAAAAGGACCATAAGGATCATGTCTGATTTTTTTATGAGAGTGATCACATAGAAGTATATAAAATGTACATTCTAAAGGATATTTTTATCTAGCCACAGAACCCCCCAACCCCGCTGTGACGATCCCACGTTGATGATACCTCTTTCCTACTTACCTTCCCAGAGATAACTCCTATCCTGAATTTTGTGATAATCCTATCCTCTCGCTTTTCACTTTAGTTTTACTACTTGGTATGTACCCTTAAACAAGGTATATCTTTTTTAATTTATGTAAATGGCCTGACTCATTAAAAAATATATATATACAATTTGTAAGGAGACAGATGATAATGACTTATTGTGAGGATAATTTCATAATGTATAAAAATACTGTATTAGTAAATTAAAAAAAGATTTATAAAACACAATTTATTTGCAAAATTATTAAAGTAATGACAATACAAAGCTTAATTAAATAACTTGGATAACAAAAAAAAAAAAAAAATAAGGGTGCCTGGGTGGCTCAGCCGTTAAGCATCTGTCTTTGGTTCGGGTCATGATCCCAGGGTCCTGGGATCGAGTCCCACCCACGTCGGGCTCCTTGCTCAGCAGGAAGCCTGCTTTTCCTTCTCCTACTCCCCCTGCTTGTATTCCTTCTCTCACTGTATCTCTCTGTCAAATAAATAAATAAAATCTTAAAAAAAAAAAATAACAAAACAACAAAATAAATAAATAAATAAATCAGGGGATACCTGGGTGGCTCAGTCACTTAAGCATCTGCCTTCAGCTCAGTTCATGATCCCAGAGTCCTGGGATTAAGTCCCACATCGGTCTCCTCGCTCTGCAGGGAGCCTGGTTCTCCCTCTGCCTGCCACTCCCCTACTTGTTCTCTCTCTCTCTCTCTCTCTCTCTCCTTCTCTCTGGCAAATAAATAAATATTAAAATAATGAATCAGTATGATGAACACCTGAAATTAGTAGGATATTGTATATCAACTATACTTCAATAAAAAATAAAAATAAATAAAAGACTAGGTTTTGCCTATTGAATTGCCTTTACACCTTTGTCTAAAATCAACTGATCATAAACATATGGGTCTACTATGGACCCTACTTTGTTACATCAGACCATTTTGTCTCTTTATACCAACACTGCACTGTCTCAATTACTATAACTTCATAATCTTAGAGTCAGATAATGTAAGTCTTCCAACTTTGTTATTTTTCAAAGTTGTTTTGGCTATTCTAGTTTGCTTTTCCATATAAATCTTAGGATAAGCTTGTCAATTTCTACAAAAAAGCCTGTTGGGATTTTGTTGCAATTTAATTGAATCCATAGGTCAATTAGGGGAGAATGATGTCTTACCAGTATTATGTCTTCTTAGCCATGAACGCAGCTCCACTTATTTCAGTCTTCTTTAATTTCTCTCAGCAATATCTTGTCGTTTTTATTATTCAGGTTTACATATATTTTTTCAGAGTTATCTCTAAGTGTTTCATATTTTTGATTTTATAAATAACATTTTAAGACATTTTCAGTTTTTCTTTCTAATATATACAAGAAGTACAATTTATTTTTGTATACAGAGCTTGTATCCTACAGCCTTGTTCAACTCATTATCCCTAGTAGCTTTTCTGTAGATTCCTTATGATTTTCTACATAGAAGTTCTTGTCATCTTTGAATAAAGTTAGTTTTATTCTTCTTTTCCAATCTTAATGCTTTATTTATTTTTCTTGCTTTATTGCATTGGTTAGAACTTCCAGTACAAAATGAAATAGAAGTGGAAAGAGCAGACATCTTGCCTTGTTTCTGATCTTAGGGCAAAGCAGTCTTTAATAAGTATGATGTTAGCTGTAGGTTTTTCAGAGAAACTCTATCAATTTGAGGACGGTCTTTTCAATGCCTACTTTGCTGAGAGTTTTTAATCAGGAATTGTTGGATGATTACTGTTGCCTAAATTTGCATTTGAATTTGGAAGCCATTTGACCAACAGTTTATTAAATGTACAATCAATTAATCCTCCTTATGGCTAAACACAAAGTATTACTGAAGAGTAGGCTTAGTAGAATTTGAAGCCTAAAGACCTCTTCTTAGTTTTTAGTTCTGCTATTTATTGTTTGTGAGACAAGTCATCTAACCCACTTCTAGGACTCAGCTTCCTTATATTTAAATTAGTAATAACAACGTAATGTTAACAACCGCGCAGTATTGGCACTTCCCTGAACCTGAGGGAGCACCTTCTTCAATTTTGTGCCCTAAGAACCTTGTTTGCTTTATCCTAGTTCTGATCCTACGTTATGATATTCAATTCACCGTATTCTTGGAGGTCACAGTATTCTCCAGGACCGTCATTCTGAACCCAGTTCTCACTCTGAGAGACCTGGATTTTTCTGAAGTGACATAGTGGGAAAAATTCCACATATGTAATTTCAAATTCCTTGAACCTGAATTGACATTTCAACTCTGTCTAGCTGTGGAGAAGAAAAACAAACAAACCAACAGTATTTTGAATTAAGAAAAATAATAGCAGTCGGATCTTGGGAAATTATTTAACTCTTCTGAACTTTACTTTCACAAACTGTAAAGTGAATAATAATACCTATTTTACTTGCCTTATATAGGGTGTTTTGAAGCTCAACATGATGATGGATGGATAAACACTTTAAATGCAAATCTTCTCTCAAATATATAAAATATTAGCATGCCGACTGTGAGAGCAGATCACTGGTAAAAGCTTGATGAACTCCTGCAAAGCCAGACATGCTAAAGAAATGACACAGAAATATTGCAAGTCTCCAAATTTATTGAGCACTTTCCTTCCTTTGGCGCATAATGAATCACTGGTGAATCACTCAGTCAATCACAAACATATTCAAAGGACTAAAGTAGACGACCGGTTGGCTCTGCCTTAGGCCAAAAATTGCCGTCTCAGAGTGAGCAAATTTCACTTGATTTTCAAATGAATTTCATTTCATTCATATTTTACCAGCAATAAAGTGTATGTACGTTAAGTGTACAATTCAGTGAGTTTTGACAATTGTATATACCCATGTAATACCCACATCAAATCAAGATATAGAACTTTTCCCTTAACTCAGAAAGTTCCCTCAGGCCCCTCTAGAGTCAAATCTTTCACCATCCCAGAGGTAACTGTTCTCATTTCTATCACAGAATATTAGTTTCGCTTATCTTGGACTTCATACAGGGTAATCATACAGAATGTACTCTTTGAAAACCTTTTTATTTTTGTTATATTAAGTTCAAGTTAAACAGGGCTCAGAGCTAGGGTATCTGTGTTCCCTTGAATATTTAAAGGCAGGGGTAACCTGAGATTTTTATTTCCATTCACAGTTATAACAGTTACTCTCTCTTTTTTTTTTTTTTTTTAAGATTCATTTATTTATTTTAGAGTGTTCTTGAGAGCTGGGGTAAGGGCAAAGGGAGAAAGAGGGAAGCAGACTCCCTACTGAGCACAGAGCCTGAGGGCTTGATCTCACAGCCCCAAGATCATGACCTCAGCCCTGAGCTAAAATCAGGAGTTGAACACTTAACCAACTGAGCCACCCAGGTGCCTCACAGTTACTTTCTGATTGTCCTGGTTTTCGGAATTACCCTGAAGTGCAATAAAAGAGTGAGTACTTAAGCAGGGAGTGAGGAATCTTGGGTTTCAATCTTTATTACTTTGGGCAGGCTCTTAGCTGTGAGGTCAGGTCCGTAAGAATTTTTAACATTTTATAATTTTAATCAAGTTTACTATTAAAAAATAGGCATATTTCTCTTAAACAATTGAAACTGAATTTTCTGTTTAGTTGAGCTTTGGGGAAAGTGATACTCATCCCTTTAGGCCTGTTCTGCTGAGCTGAAGACATTTAGAGAGCCTGTGTTGTATGTAGCTTCTTCCAAATTGGGATGATACTGTTCAGCCCAGATATTGGGTTGAAACATTTCCAAAAACAAGTAATTCCAATCCTGGAAAAATCCTGATGGCTGAGCTTAAATGGGTCATTTCCTGCCATCCCTTTTCTGCCCCTCCCCACCTCTCCACCATTTTCCAATATGACTCATTCTCATACTCTAGGACATGATAATGTCATGTTTACCCAAAATACATCTGTTTCATGCCTTAGTGCTTCTCTTCACAGTGCTTCTGTGGCCTTTAACCTCCCACGCACTCCACCTCTCCACCTGGGTAGATTCTTCCCTCTTCCTTCTCTCACTACCATTCCTGTCGGGATGAGGGCTCCTCATCTGTGTTTCTATGCGTATTACATAATATGGTAGTTGCTTTTTTTTTCTTTCAAACAGCTTGTTTTTTAATTGTAAAAGTAGCTGATACTTATTGTAGCATTTCACATGATAGAAATGTGTATATATCAAAAGAACTTTCCTCCCACCAACCCCCATTCCCACTTGGAAGGGTACCAAAGGGTGACTTTCCATACTTACGTAAAAATTATTTAAAAAGTACTTGACTTTATTTCCCTTTGTAAAAGATTCAAATCGCAGGTGTTTATAAAGGAACACTCCCATTGGATGTTGCCTTCACTTTTCTTCCCCAAATCATTAATGGTGTGCTGTGTAATCCTTCACCCCCTTTCCATCCATTTCATATAAATGCACATGGGTATGTGTGGCAGATACTAAAACACCAAAACTCAAATTGCTCTAATTACCAGATCTTCTCTTCCTTTTCCTCTGTGCCCTGCTTTATGGGGGATTCTTTACTGTTCAGAGTAAGGTTATGGGCAGAGATGTCGATTGAAGAAGACGAGAGAAGCAAAAGATTTCCCTTCATGAGAAAGATCTTGGAGCCATCCTGAGAAGGAAAGGAAAGATCTGAAGGTGGGGAGGAAAGGGGGAAACCTGAATGAGCAGGGAATTTTCAGGGCAGGGTGCAAGGGGAAAAGTTGCTTTGAGGAGTAGGACACTGAGGAGATGTAGATATATAAAGAGAAATTTTAGCAAGTTTTAATATAATTTAACAATTCCTCACTTACTATCTCAAGAGGCTTTCAGTAAGGGTCACTGTTAGGTTTTAAGGCTTTAGGGAGTCATATGTGTGTTTCTCTTGGAAGTATCTATAGGTCCACACCAGATCTGGGGGTGGGGTGAACCTCCCTTGAAGCACCTAGGCTTCATGGAGGAAGTTTGTGGAAAACCAAGGAACAATTTAAGGATACTATTTCTGAAATTTCTACTGCTCCAAGTAGAAAGCTCTTCTGGCTTCCCCGCCAGACAATCTTCTGCTCTGCTGTAAACACCCAGCCCAGACTTCCCCGAAATCTCAAACGCGCCTCAGGGCACTCATTTGGACTCTTCTTGAGCCTCTGTTCCAGGACTGGGTGGGTGCTCCATGCACGCTCAGGATAACCAAACGTGGCCACCGGCTGCTTGGCCATGTCCCCAGCCACCTCATCCCTCGTCAAGTGGAAAAGAAAAATTCCTCCTTCCGCATTTCCTCCAGAAGGAAATGCCTAATGCCTTCTTCGATGAGCTCCGCTGGCCTTCAGAAGAAGCTGAGTCGCGTACTCTCTGTCTCTTATTTAAAAACAGTCCCCCACCCCCACCGGGCACCTGGGTGGCTCAGTCACTTAACAGTCCGTCTTTGGCTCAGGTCATGATCCCAGGGTCAGAGGATCGAGTCCCACATGGGCTCTCCTGCTTCCCCTGCTTGTGCTCTCATAAACAAACAAACAAACAAATAAATAAATAAAATCTTAAAACAAACAAAAAGGCCCCAAATGGAGTCACTTGTCCCAAGCCCACATTAGCAAATCAAGACTTTGTACCTAATTGCAGTTTATTTATTTATTTTTATTTTTATTTATTTATTTTTAAAGATTTTATTTATTTATTAGAGAGAGAGAGAGACTGAGAATGAGAGGGGAGAAGGTCAGAGGGAGAAGCAGACTTCCCGCAGAGGCGGGAGTCCGATATGGGACTCAATCCCGGGACTCCGGGGATCATGACCTGAGCCGAAGGCAGTCGCTCAACCAACTGAGCCACCCAGGCCCCCTATTTATTTATTTTTAAAAGATTATTTATTTGACAGAGAGAAAGAGATCACAAGTAGGCAAAGAAGCAGGCAGAGAGAGAAGGGGAAAGCAGGCTCCCTGCTGAGCAGAGAACCTGATGCGGGGCTTGATTCCAGGACCCTTAGATCATGACCTGAGCCAAAGGCAGAGGCTTTAACCCACTGGGCCACCCAGGCGCCCTGTAATTGCAGTTTAGCCTCTCCAAAGAATGTGACCTTTAACCAGTCAATCTGAAATTCTCTGGTCAGCACTAGTAAGATAATCTGACAGATCAGACAGATTCCCCACCTTTCCCCCAAAAGGAGGTGACTTTGCCTGAAATAATACACTCTTTTTTTGTCTCTCCCCTCTTTCTGCCTCTAAAAGCCTTCCATTTTGTGTAGCTCTTTGGCGCTCTTTTCTGTTTGCTAGATGGGATGCTGTCTGATTCAAGAATCATTGAATAAAGCCAATCTGACCTTTATATTTACTCAGTTGAATTTTGTTTTTAACACCCTCAGTCCAAGTTTGGGGGGAGAGCTCTGTCCTGACCCTCCTCTGCTACTAACCAGTCATTTGTAGTAACCATGGGCAAGTTAACAGCCTCGTTGGGCTCCACTGTCCTTATTAGGAAAATGAGGGCATTGGATGAGAGGACCTCTGAGGTAATACCTCACCTGTGATCTCCAGTTGTGGGTTATTTACAAAGAGAAAATCTCAGAGTGGAAAAAATGCCCTCTATTTCCCATTTACCTCAGAGCCAATGGCCGAGGTTGGTGGTTTCTGGAATTAATCAGCTCACTGAGACCACAGCCGCTCCTGCACTTTTCCTACCTAACCAAGGGGAGGGGCAAGTAGTGAGGAGGCTCAGAGCTGCCAGCTCTGACTTGTTACCTAGGCCTGGCCACAGAAAGGGACATGTGACTGCCTGCCTCTTGCCTCCCCCAAGGGTTGCCTCCTCTCCCTGGAAGAACTGATTGGCACATGGGGACCAAGCTGGGTCCTCATGGTACCAGACCACTGAGGAGGGGTGAGGAGAGGAGGGCCCGTTGTGGTTTTCCACTGTACCCGTTCTCCCCTACCCTCTCCCCTGCAGTTTTGGGGAGAATTCAGGTATGAGGAGGTGTCTGAGGCTGGAGGAGAAGCTGCCGTGAGCAGGAGGCCAGGAGCCTCCCGGCTTTAATAAGTAAAAATGCAACTGGTTATTATGTTTGCTTGTTTTCTTCCCTACGCCCCTCCTGTCCCCCCACACAGTTGTTCATTCAGCCACTTCAGCCCTGAGGGCCCAGAGTGTTGGGTTGCAAAGAGGAATGAGTCAGGGCCCTGCTTTTACCTAATTCACTGGCCTAGAGGCAGGGACAGACCTGTAGGGTTAGCAAAGGAGTGAGTAGTGCTGGAACAGAGAAAAGTCAGCCTTCAATGGAGGGGCTGATGAGTGTGTGGGAAGGAGGGTGTGGAAAGCCCCCAAGTCTGGGGAAAACAGAACTAGTCCCCACACAGAGCAACAGAGATTCTGTATACATTTATTTACTCGAAATTACTTCTGGTATTCAGAACGTCCCTTATTGTTCTATAGATGCCAATGAAAAGGGTAAGTTTAGAAAAAGTAACTATCACACCAATGGAAAAGATCTCCGAAGGTTATCAGTCACGACAGCCCCTGTCTCTTGCCTGTTTCTTGCTCACTTTTCTGATGTGTATTAAATAGGCCGCCTGTTGGGCAGAGAGATAAGACCGTGGATGCTGCCTCCTCTGCCCCACTTCCTGCCCTCATGTGAGCCCTGCTGAGTGTCCTCCCCTTTCAGCACTGCCCCGGACACCACCACTCCCTGAGGGATGGATGGATGAAATAGGATCTCCTTGGGAGGACCACGCCTCTGACGAGTGACAGCCAAGGTGTTCCCCTGTGGCAGGCAGCATAGCATGGGCAAATGGTAGCAGAATTCTGAATAGAAGATTCCATTCGAAATAGGAATGCCTAAAACTGATGTATGGTAAACTTAAGTTTTCTCACACAAGCAGCTCCCCCACGACCAAGATTATTCTGGAAAACAATCAATGCAGTGTTATGCCCAGATTTTGAGATCCCCAAAGACCACCAGGGAGCCGAGTTCGATGCAAAAGCAAAAGAGCCCTTTATTCAAGCTAGCTTGAGCTCAGTCTCCCACACTCACTGAGGCAGAGGTGTGGTGTAGAGAAAGAGAGCGAGTTTCAAAAAGCGCAGCAGTTTTATAGGGGCCAGTGGCCAATGAGATTGTAACACACAGAAAGTTATTTAGTAACTGTTTGAACTAGCCTATCACCCTGGCCAGAACTGGCATGCTAGTTTAGGGGGCAAAAGGCGGGGTTTATATTCTTCCCTGGTCAGGGGTTCCGCATTCCTATTGGCTAACCCAAACCAACCCACAGGCAGTCTGGGCCAATTAGCTCAAGGGAGGGCTGAGCCACACTCTGACCCTCCCAGAGGCAGGTCCTGTGGGGGGCCACACACAAGAAGGCGGGTGTAAGCAAAAACAAGCCAGCCCTGCTCTGCTCCTTCAGTAGCTCAGGCAATCAATAGTTTACAAAATGCACTAAACATTGTGAAGTGTCGGGATACCTGTGTAGCTCCTTCTGTCAAGCATCTGCTTTCTGCTCAGGTCATGATTCAGGGGTCTTGGGATGGAGTCTTGCCCCGAAACAGGCTCCTGCTCAATGGGGAGTCTGCTTCTCCCTCTTCCTCTCCCTCTGCCCCTCTTCCCCTGTTCATGTTCTCTCTCTGTCTCAAATAAATAAAATCTCTAAAAAAATTAGAATCTTTAAAAATTATAAAAAATAAAATATATAAATAAAATCTATAACCACAGGTGATTATAAGATTATATAAATTATAGTAATTTTTAAAAGTTTATTTTTGGGGCGCCTGGGTGGCTCAGTTGGTTAAGTGTCTGCCTTTAGCTCAGGTCATGATCCCAGGGTCCTGGGATCGAGCCCGGCATTGGGCTCCACGCTTGGTAGGGAGTCTGCTTCTCCCTCTCCCTCCTGCATGTGCTCTCTATCAAATAAATAAATAAAATCTTTAAAATAAAGTTTATTTATTTTTTTTTTAGTAATCTCTGCACCTGAGGTGGAGCTCAAACCTACAGCCCTGAGATCAAGAGTTGCATACTCTTCCAATTGAGCCAGACGGTTGCCCCAAAGTATAGTAATTTTTTAAAAAAGGTTTTTAAAAGATTTTATTTATTTATTTATTTTACAGACAGAGAGAGAGATCACAAGTAGGCAGAGAGGCAGGCAGAGAGAGAGGGGGAAGCAGGCTCCCCGCTGAGCAAAGAGAGGCTGATTCGGGGCTTGATCCCAGGACCCCGAGATCATGACCTGGGCTGAAGGCAGAGGCTTTAACCCACTGAGCCACCCACAGGTGCCCACCTGTGGGCAACCCACAGGTGCCCTAAAAAAAAAGACTTTATTTATTCATTTGACACAGAGAGAGGACACAAGGAGCGGGAAATGACAGGCAGAGGGAGAGGGACAAGCAGAATCCCCACTGAGCGGGTGGGTAGCCCAATGCAGGCTCAATCCCAGGACTCCAGGGTAATTCACAGGACAATAAGAACAGATGTTTGATAATTAAATGTTTGCCTTGCCATACAGATGGGTCATTTCTAGTAATAGCAGTCTTTCTGAGCCAGGCCTTCCTAAACTAGGTAGTTAAGGGAGAGGTAAAAGTAATTTTCTTGAATCTTCTAGGTTTTGATCATCTTCAGCTCAAAATAATGCACATGCCACAGTGGCCTATTTTAGGGTCATGTACTCTGCTCCCCCTCAGAATGAAGAGGAAACAGATGTTCCTACCCTTTTTTAGTTTCCCCTTCCCCCTCCTCCTTTCTTTTTTTTTCAGAAAATAGCACCTAGCACTATGGCCTCCCCTCACTGAATGCTCTGTCAAAACTTGAGCTCCTTTCCTTGTTCTTACTCACTGCAGAATGAGATACTGAAGTCACCAGCCCAGAGGGATTATCCTAAAGGGTCTAGGACCTAGTTTTTTCAGTATCTCAAAACTGGGAAAAGGGCACAGGATAATAGTTACAAATCTGTCCCTGGGAAGATATCTACCCCTCTTATGATGAATTGATAAAATAAACTTCTGATTTAAAAATATGTTTTCTGAGAATTTGCCTATCATGAACAATCCTTGATAAACTGATAAAATGCCTTTTGAAATTTGAGTAAATGTCCTAGGTTTGGTTAGAGGGAAAAAAAAGAGTACTTGCCTTCAGTTGGGGCAGAAAGACATATAAATAAATAATTGTAAAATAATACAAGAAAGGTATTACCTGATTAATAACAAAGTGATATTAGCATTTGGACATTATAATTTGAGATTATAGGGATGAATGGGAAATTCGCCAGGTGGGGCGGGGAAGAGAACGCAATCCAGGAAGAGCAAATTGTGTGTTACAGCTTGAAAGTATTTCGTTAAAAAGATCAGTTTCTCTCCTTGAAAAATTGATGACCAGCCTTCGTATAGAAGGAACCCCCAACTACCACACAGCCTGGTACACCCAGTAAGCATTTCCCATTAGGTTACCATAATGAACGCTTGTCAAGGAAGAGGGTTCCGAAAATTCGGTACTAGAGGTTCGTAGAAAACGATCAAGAGATTTCCAGGGCTTTATGAAACGCAACAGATTTGAACCCCCAGCTTCGGCCTAATGTGTCACTTCACTTCTCTCAAAAACCGCACGTGCTACCTTTTGCTGAATGTGTTACTCGAACTACTCAAAGTTTTTTTTTTTTTTTTAACTTTATTTATTTAACAGAGAGAGAGAGAGAGGGAGGGAGAGAGGCGGCCAGAGAGAGAGGGGGAAGCAGACTCCTCACTGAGCAGAGAGCCCCATGCGGGTCTCGATCCCAGAACCCTGAGATCATGACCTGAGCCGAAGGGAGAGGCTTTAACCCACTGAGCCACCCAGGCGCCCTGCTCAAAGTTTTTAAATTTATGGCGCCCCGAACTTTCCGGGTAAAAATGGAACCGACAAGTCAGGAGAGAGAGAGGCCCGGAGCGGGAAGGTCAGACCGCCACCTCCGATTTCTTTTGAGACTCAAATTTTTCTCTAGGCGATCGCCAATCGGAATGGTTCCAGTGTCTACTCTGCTCTTCCCCTTCCCCTTGCCTTTCTCCCCTTCTCTCCCTCCATCAGTTCGCCCCTTCTCTCCCTCCATCAGTTCGCCCGGGTTCCTGGGTGTCCGGGCTAAGCAGTTGACCGGTTCCTAAATAGGGAAGCCCGCCCGCCTCTGCCGCTGGCTGGGGAGCTCGGAGGGTCTCAGTCTCCGCGGACCAGCGGCGGGGCCCGGAGGCTAGGCAAGGGGGCGGGGCGCGCTGCGCGGCGGCGCAGGCGCACTTGAGCCGCGGTGCCAAACTGCAACCATGGAGCAGGCACCTCGGGATCCCGAGCGGCAGTTGCTGCCGGCGCCCCTAGAGCCGCTGGGCCACCCCGACGCGGGGCTGCAGGCGGTGGTCGGTGAAGAAGCGGAGGGGGCTCGAGACGAGGGCTCCGGGGAGGGCACGGTGAGGAGAAGGGGCGGCAGAGGCCATGGGGCCTGGTGTCGGGGCCTAGAGGGCCGGACTGGGTTGGGCTGGGCTGGCGGGAGCCGCTGGGCTCGGCCGGAAAGGCCCCGTTGTGAGGGGACTGCTGGGTGGAAGGGCCGGGCCACAGGTGCAGTAAGGGGGAGGCTCGGTGGAAAAAGGGGTTTTAGAGGAAGGGCGAGCCCCTGGCGCTGCAGGACCAAGGGAAGGGCCGAGAGAGCGGCGGCGAGGTGAGCGGAGGGGATGTGTGGGTGCGGTCCGGCGGGCGTGGTGATCCCAGCCCGGGACCCGCCCGGCTGGAGCAGGTGCGGTGTCCAGAGGTCGGGACCCTGGAGGTTTGGACCAGAAGAGGAGCATTGTTGTTGCTGGCAGTGTGGTGAAGGGTTGTGCGGTGGCGATGGCCGAACGGAGGCGTCGTGGGGAGTGGGCAGCGGTGCTGGAGAAGGATTTGACGAAATGGGGGATTTGACGAACAAGTTGGAAGTTAAAAAAGAGGTTGGCTTGGTGCCACCATCAGGAAATTGAAAAGTGAAGGATTGAAGACAGGCAAAATTTAAAAAAAAATTAAATTTCGTATTTGTCTGTAGTTTCTTCACTTGGAGGTAGTGTCATATTTCCCAGTTGAGGTTTGTCATCTATATCCCAGGGACCTGTTTGTGAAGCCCCCGGTAATTAGTGATTTTCATTGCTTGAGAGAGAAAATGCATCATTTTATATTTGTAATTGTTTTCATTCCAAAGTGTTTTCACGCTAATGCAAGATAGGCAGACCAGGTTAAACTGAAGCGTTTCAGAAACCAGTGCTCCACATGAGACCGTTCTACACAAGAGAGTGCATTGATCATCCATTTTGCTTCTTTTTTTTTCTGGAACAGGTGTTAATGCTAATATAGAACTACCCATTCTTACGGTATATGGATAAAGAAAAGTTAAAGTTGTTTGCTGGATGTAACTAGAAAGACTTTTTAAAGTTTAGAGACCAGATAATGGGGAACTTCATACACAGTGGTTGAAGGTTTCACCTTCTTAGGGAAATGTTGAGAAACATAGAGTAGCATGAAGACTTTTTGGGGTGAGTTTTAGGTTTTCCATTTAATTTTTTCTGAAATGTATTATTTGTGGAAAGGTCAGGATCTCATATTAAATGTGAAGAACTGTGTATTCTTAGCTCATAAATTTGGCTCTTATGATTTGTTCTTTATGCAGGTTTCCATCTGTGACTTTGTTTTTGTGTTCCCCCTTTTTTAAAAAAAACTTTTATTGTCAAGTATGTCATCACAAAAGAATAAATAATTATCTCAAAATAATTGAAACCCTCATATGTTCTGGGTTATAGCTCACTCCCTCCACCACAGAGGTAACCTGTATTCTGCATTTTATATTAACAGTTCTTTTGCTTTTCTTATAATTTTACATATGTATCTGTAAGCAGTATGTTGTTTTACTTGATTTTGAAATTTACCTAAGTGATATAATTTTACTATAACTTCCTCTCTTAGCTCAGTATGTTTTTGGGATTCATCCAAAATGTGGCTTAATTCATTTATATTCACGACTTCATAGTCTGCCGTTTTATAGATATTCTATAGTTGATTTCTTCTTGTGTTTATAGACATTGGGGTTATTATAAGATTCTTGCTTCTTTTTTTTTTTTTAGATTTTATTTATTTATTTGACACAGAGAGAGAGAGATCACAAGTAGGCAGAGATGCAGGCAGAGAGAGGGGGAAGCCGACTCCCTGCTGAGCAGAGAGCCTGATGTGGGGCTCCATCCCAGGACCCTGAGATCATGACCGGAGCCAAAGGCAGAGGCTTTAACCCACTGAGCCACCCAGGTGCCCCAGATTCTTGCTTATTTCTAAAAAATTACTATCATTAACTTCTTCCATATCTCTTGGTGCAAATGTCTAATGCAAATTTAGGCGTGGGGTTGCTGGATTGTAGGATATTAGCACATTCAATTCTAGTAGGTGGTGCCAAATTGCTTTCCAAAGTAATTTTACCAATTTATTTTCCCATCGGTAGTGCCTGATACTTTCTGTCTTTAGCAACACTTAATATTTTCAGACATTAAAATATTTGCCAATCTCTTGGGTATATGTTAAAGCAATTTTAGATTGTTTCAAAAGGCAAGGATCATGTCTTTTGTTGACAACATCATGAGTTAATTTTGATTTATGATGATAAAAATTTTCATGGGCACCTGGCTGGCTTGTCGGTAGATCATGCGACTCTTGATCTCATGATTGTAAGTTTGAGCCCATGTTGGGTGTAGAGATTACTTAAAAAAAAATCTTTTAAAAAATTTGTATTTTGGAGGCACCTGGGTGGCTCAGTGGGTTAAAGCCTCTGCCTTTGGCTCAGGTCATGATCTCAGGGTCCTGGGATTGAGCCCCGCATCGGGCTCTCTGCTCAGTTTACCCCTCTCTCTCTGCCTGCCTCTCTGCCTACTTGTGATCTCTCACCCAGGCCCCCCCTTTCCCTCTTTCTATCCCCTCTTCTTCTCTAGTCCATTTTCAATTGAGAAGTATTGCAGTAATGATAACCACATTGTTATTGGTATTGATAGAAATGTGGTCTGAGCAGAAAGGTAAGTTAGATTTGTGGTTTGTGGGCGCTATGCACAGTAAGCTCTGCTTTTCATTTAATTCTGTAAATTACCCCCCAAAGACAGATAAAGATGGGGTTCAAGGAGAAATAATTTTGCCAAGGTTACTAGCTAGTCAGTGGTATGGCTGGGATTTGAACCCAGGTCCTCCTGTCTTTGAACTCAGTGCTCTTTCCAGTAAGTCATGCTGCTTCCATCCCCCCCCCAAAAAAAGTTTAAAATAGACTTGTTAATTGCTCCAATACTGTATTTAATTTTTTTAGTTTTTTAGTTGAAGTTGCAATTTTAAGAAGAAAAAGAGTATAAAAAATGTGTTGATTTATCAAGCGGTTTTTCACCACAAAAATATCTGTGCAGATGGAATGTAGAGATGCAGAAAGCTTGTCTCATTGCCTTATTTTTGACTGCAGATTTGTACTAACAGTAATTTGTACATTTGCCCCACACCTAGGGATAATAGAAGCAAGCACTGACTGAGTCTCAAACCTCCTTTGGTTTTAAACATCACTAAGCAGGATTTTTAAAATTCTGCTATCAGCTCTTCTGTGATCTCTTATTTTTCTTTCTGTGAGTCTTCAGTCCTTTTCCATTGTTTGATGAGAAGTCTCTTTTTTTTTTCTTTTATACTTTTTCCCCTATAGGGAAGAGTGCATTCCATTTTTTGCTTTTGTTTTTGTTTTAGTATTGTCAGTTCTTTTTTTTAAAAAAATATATTTATTTATTGGACAGAGAGAGAGAAAGAAAGAGAGATCACAAGTAAGCAGAGAGGCAGGCAGAGAGAGGGGGAAGCCGGCTTCCTGCTGAGCAGAGAGCCCGATGCGGGGCTCGATCCCAGGACGCTGGGATCATGACCTGAGCCGAAGGCAGAGGCTTTAACCCACTGAGCCACCCCGGTGCACCAGTATTGTCAGTTCTATTTAAAATAATTTAGAAAATGGAAAAAGAGAAGAATCCAGTCTCCAAGAAAGTAGCAATTATTCCCCGCACAAGAGATGAAATAGCAAGGGAATGGAAGCAAGAGAACTTTTTAGACTGGAAGATTCCACTGAGTTGATAATTGTCCAGAGAAAAACCCTTGCCTGAGGGAGTCAGGAGTGATTTTTCAGGGAGCGTTCTCTAGGCCTGGGGGTACTGGTGGGGGCAAAGAGTTCATGAACTCGTGCTTACTGCTGAGCAATCGGCGTATCCCGAGACACCTTCACTGGCAGCAGAGAACTGGGAGTAGGCTGGCGCTGTGGGCAAGGTTTGAGGCTCGTGTGGGTGAGAGTAACATGAAAAAGGAAAAGAAAATGTATAGGCATAGTTATAGAATGTATCAGTTTAGTAGCAGGTGATTAAATCACATTCAAGAACTTTGTCCTCATTTTTCTACTTTAGCAGCTTGCCGAGTTTTTTCAGGGGTGACTCAGAGTACAAAATACATTCTCTACAATCTAACCAGCATACATATCCTTCCATACTTGTTCCAGGAGGCAATACTTAATCATTACTTCCTGCAGTACTCTCTGGCATTCTTTTATTTATTATTAAAAAGAAATACTGATTACAAAGCACCAAACCGATTTCATGAACCATGAATGTGTTGTGACTCAGTTTGGAAAACTGTTCAAACATATATTTTATTTTAAATAAAAATTAATGTTTTCTGAATCACTGTTCTATTTTTTTTTTTTTAATTTTATTTATTTATTTATTTATTAGAGACTGAGAATGAGAGGGGAGAAGGTCAGAGGGAGAAGCAGACTTCCCGCAGAGCCGGGAGTCTGATACGGAACTCGATCCCGGGACTCCGGGATCATGACCTGAGCCGAAGGCAGTTGCTCAACCAACTGAACCACCCAGGCGCCCTGTTCTATTTTTAAAATATATATTTTTATAGATTAGAAGTACAAGAAAACAGATCATGTATTACAACTGTATTTTTCTTTTTTTTAAGATTTTATTTATTTCTTTGACAGAGAGAGAGATCACAAGTAGGCAGAGAGGCAGGCAGAGGGAGAGGGGAGAAGCAGGCTCCCCGCCCAGCAGAGAGCCCAATGCGGGGCTTGATCCCAGGACCCTGAGATCATGACCTGAGCCAAAGGCAGAGGCTTTAACCCACTGAGCCACCCAGGCGCCCCACAACTGTATTTTTCTTATTTATAACTGAAGTGAGTTTCACTCCTAGGCCTAAGTAAATACATTATTTTTAACATAATACCTCCTGCTACTTTTGACCATTGTAGACGTATCCCCTAAGGAAAATAAATTCTTTGGGTGGTTCTTGAACTTCAGACTTTGACCTATTTCGGTAACACAGAAGCATCATGTGTAGAAAAAAGATTGTAAGAAAGTACACCAACAGTGGTATATTAACAGTGGTCAGTGCTGGGTTGTGGGATATAGGTGATTTATACTTACTTAATTTTACCTATATTTTTAGTTTTTATACATTAAGCATGTGTTATTTTCATAATAAAAAACCCTTAAAACTACAAATAGGGAATACTTGAGCTCCTGTTCTATACCAGGCAACTTTTAGAACTCTACCTGCATCAACTCAGTAAATGTTCTGATAACATTATGAGGTAAGTACTCTAGTCCCCGTTTTACAGATGAGGAAACTGAGGCAGAGGGATTAAAAAATTTTCCCAGAGTTACACAGCTAATCTGTGGCAGAGATGGGATACACATTCTGGCAAACTGGTTTTTAATCTGATGGTGAATTGATCCTCAGCTCTTTTAATTACAAACTTTTATTTTTTCCTGATTTCCAATTATTTTATATTTTCTTGCTTACTTGCTTGGCCTCATGCTACACTGATTTCTTTTGACTTCAGTTTATTTGTGTTTGTCCCATGTTACAATTTTTTTTGCCTTGTGTTATGTTTTAAGTCTTTCTCCTATTTACCATAGGGAATTTAAAACATTTGCATTATTCTAACTGGCTTTATTTTTAGTTGATTTTCTTCTGTGAGGTTTTCTACTTTCTTATTTTGGTTTCTATTTTTGTGGTTTCCCTTTGTGGGCGATAATTTCTTTGGTTTTATCCTCTGTAATGATTTGGAAGGCATGTATCTTTGTTTTTATCTTCCCCCAAACATAACTGAAACAAAAGTTATTTATGTAAGTATAATTACTTTAGGAATTTTTTGAAATAATTTCATTTATAGAAATGATACCAAATTTATAAGCAAGGGCAGTATGAAGATCCTTTTTCCCATGAACTATTTGAGAGTGAACTGCCATCATGATATGCCCTCGTCTCATTCCCAAAATGTTTAGTGTGAGGGGTGCCTGACTAGCTCAGTCAGTAGAGTCTGCAACTCTTGATTTTGGAGTCATGAGTTTGAGTCCCACGTTGGGCGTAGAGATTCCTTAAAAACCTTTCAGTATTTAGGGGCAAACAAGGACATTGTCCTATGTAACCACAATACTACCATCAAAATCAGGAAGATAACACTGATAAATGACTACTATCTCATCCTCAAACTTTGTTTAAATTTTGCCAGTTGTACCAATACTGTTCTTCAGAGTAAAATGATCCAGTCCAGATGCATGTATTGCATTTAACTGTATTGTCTCTTGAGTCTCCTTCAATCTGGCAGTTTCTTAGTCTTTACTTTGGTGACTTTGACCCTTTTGAAGCTTAGAAACCAGTTATTTTGTAGAATGCCCTCAATTTGGGTTTGCCTCATGTTTCCGTATGATTAAATTCAGGTTATGCATCTTTGGCAGAAATTACCACTGCAGTGATCCTATGTTCTAGTTCACATATGATTTGTATTTGCCCAGTACTTTGGAATCACATTTTCTTCCACTCTTCAATATCAAGTTACTCTTTTTCCTTTTGTAATTAATATTTTGTGGTACATACTTTGAAATTGAAAATATCTTGTTCCTCATCAGACTTTCTATTTGTCTTTTCAGTATGGACCCATGGCTTTTATTTTAAACAACTTTATTTGTTTCCCTTTTTTAAAATTATTAACATATAATGTGTTATTTGTTTCAAGGGTACAGGTCTGTGATTCATCAGTCTTACATGATACACAGCGCTCACTACAACACGTACCCTCTCCAGTGTCCATCACCCAGCCACTCCATACCCCCCACCTCCTTCCACTCCAGCAACCCTCAGTTTGTTTCCTGAGATTGAGTCTCTTATGGTTTGTCTCCCTCTCCTGTTTTGTCTTATTTCCTTTTTTTCTCTCTTCCTCTATGATCCTCTGCCTTGTTTCTCAAATTCCACATATCAGTGAGATCATACGATAATTGTCTTTCTCTGATTGACTGATTTTGCTTAGTGTAATACCCTCTAGTTCCATCCAAGTTGTTGCAAATGGTAAGATTTAATTTTTTGATGGCTGTATAATATTCCAGTGTGTGTGTGTGTGTGTGTGTGTGTGTGTGTGTGTGTGTACACACCACGTCTTCTTTATCCATTCATCTGTTGATGGACATCTGGGCTCTTTCAGTAGTTTGGCTATTGTGGATATTGCTGTTATAAACATTGGGATGCACGTGCCCCTTCCGATCACTACACTTGTATCTTTGGGGTAAATACCCAGTAATGCAATTGCTGGGTCATAGGGTAGCTCTGTTTTCAACTTGTTGAGGAACCTCTATCTGTTTTCCAGAGTGGCTACACCTGCCTGCATTCCCACCAACAGTGTAGGAGGGTTCCCCTTTCTCCCCATCCTTGCCATCATCTGTCATTTCCCGACTTGTTAATTAGACCCATTCCGACTATTATGAGGTATATCTCATTGTGGTTTTGATTTCTGTTTCCCTGATGCCGAGTGATGTTGAGCATTTTTTCGTGTGTCTGTTGGCCGTTTGGATGTCTTCTTTGCAGAAATGTCTGTTTACGTCTTCTGCCCATTTCTTGATTGGATTATTTGTTCTTTAGGTGTTGAATTTGGTGATTTCTTTATAAATTTTGGACACTAGCCCCCCCCCCCTTTTTTTTTAACATATAATGTCTTATTTGCCCCAGGGGTACAGGTCTGTGAATCATCAGGCTTACACATTTCACAGCATTCACCATAACACATACCCTCCCCTGTGTCCATAACCCAGCCACCCTATCCCTACCTCCCATCCCATCCAGCAACCCTGTTTTTTCGTGAGATTAAGAGTCTCTTATGATTTGTCTCCCTCCCAATTCCATCTTACTTCATTTTTTTCCCTTCCTACCTCCACGACCCCCAACCCTGCCTCTCAAATTCCTCATATCAGAGAGATCATATGATAATTGTCTTTCTCTAATTGACTTATTTCGCTTATCGTAATACCCTCTAGTTCCATCCACGTCATTGCAAATGGCATAGTATTCCATTGTATATATATACACCACATCTTCTTTATCCATTCATCTGTTGATGGACATCTAGGTTCTTTCCATAGATTGGCTATTGTGGACATTGCTGTTATAAACATTTGGGTGCACATGCCCCTTTGGATCACTACATTTGTATCTTTAGGGTAAATACTCAGTAGTGCGAGTCGTAGGGTAGCTCTATTTTCAACTTTTTGAGGAACCTCCATACTGTTTTCCAGAGTGGCTGCACCAGTTTGCATTCCCACCAACAGTGTAGGAGGGTTCCCCTTTCTCCGCATCCTCACCAACACCTGTCATTTCCTGACTTGTTAATTTTAGCCATTTTGACTGGGGTGAGGTATCTCACTGTAGTTTTGATTTGTATTTCCCTGATGCCCAGTGATGTTGAGCACTTTTTCATGTGTCTGTTGGCCATTTGGATGTCTTCTTTGCCGAAATGTCTATTCATATCTTCTGCCCATTTCTCGATCAGATTATTTGTTCTTCAGGTGTTGAGTTTGATAATTCTTTATAGATTTTGGATACTAGCCCTTTATTTGATATGTCATTTGCAAATATCTTCTCCCATTCTGTCAGTTGTCTTTTGGTTTTATTGACTGTTTCCTTTGCTGTGCAAAAGCTTTGATCTTGATGAAGTCCCAATAGTTCATTTTTGCCCTTACTTCCCTTGCCTTTGGCAATGTTTCTAGGAAGAGGTTGCTGCCTGTGTTTTCCTCAAGGATTTTGATGGATTCCTGTCTCTCACATTGAGATCTTTTATCCATTTTGAGTCTATTTTTGTGTGTGGTGTAAAGAAATGGTCCAGTTTCATTCTTCGGCATGTGGCTGTCCAATTTTCCTAACACCATTTGTTGAAGAAATTGTCTTTTTTCCATTAGATATTCTTTCCTTCTTTGTAGAAAATTAGTTTACCATAGAGTTGGATCCATTTCTGAGTTCTCTATTCTGTTCCATTGATCTATGTGTCTGTTTTTGTGCTACCATACTGTCTTGATGATTATAGCTTTGTAATAGAGTTTGAAGTCCAGAATTGTGATGCCACCAGCTTTGGTTTTCTTTTTCAACACTCCTCTGGCTATTCGGGGTCTTTTCTGGTTCCAATACAAATTTTAGGTTTATTCTATTTCTGTGAAAAAAGTTGATGGTATTTTGATAGGGATTATATTAAATGTGTAAATCTCTCAAGGTAGCATAGACATTTTAACAGTATTTGTTCTTCCAATCCCTGAGCATGGAATGTTTTCCATTTCTTTGTGTCTTCCTCAATTTCCTTCATGAATGTTCTGTAGTTTTCTGAGTATAGATTCTTTGCCTCTTTGGTTAGATTTATTCCTATGTATCTTGTGGTTTTGGGTGCAATTGTAAATGGGATCGACTCCTTAATTTCCCTTTCTTCTGTCTCTTTGTTGGTGTATAGAAATGCAACTGATTTCTGTGCATTGATTTTATATCCTGACACTTTACTGAATTCCTGTATGAGTTCTAGCAGTTTTGGGGTAGAGTCTTCTGGGTTTCCCACATAAAGTATCATATTATCTGCAAAGAGTGAGTTTGATTTCTTTGTTGATTCAGATGCCTTTTATTTCTTTTTGTTGTCTGATTGCTGTGGCTAGGACTTCTGGTATTATGTTGAACAGCATTGGGACATCCCTCCCATGTTCCCAACCTTAGGGGAAAAGATCTTGGTTTTTCCCATTGAGAATGATACTTGCTGTGGGTTTTTCATAGGTGGTTTTTATGATATTGAGGTATGTACCCTCTATCCCTACACTGCAGAGTTTCAATCAAGAAAGGATGCTGTACTTTGTCAAATGTTTTTTCTGCATCTATTGAGAGGATCATATGGTTCTTGTCCTTTCTTTTCTTAATGTATCATTGATTTGTGTATGTTGTACCAACTTTGCAGCAGGAATAAATCCCACTTGGTCGTGGTAAAAAATCCTTTTAATGTACTGTTGGATCCTATCAGCTAGTATTTTGGTGAGAATTTTTACATCCATTTTCATCAGGAATGTTGGTCTGTAATTCTCCTTTTTGGTGGGATCTTGGTCTGGTTTTGAGATCAAGGTAATGTTGGCCTCTTAAATTGAGTTTGGAAGTTTCCTTCCATTTCTGTTTTTTGAACAGTTTCAGAAGAATAGGTATTAATTCTTCTTTAAATATTTGGTAGAATTCCTCTGGGAAGCTATCTGACTGACGCTGGGCTCTTGTTTGTTGGGAGATATTTGACTATTGCTTCAGTTTCCTTTCTTGTTATGAGTCTGTTCAGGTTTTCAATTTCTTCCTGGTTCAGTTTTGGTAGTTTATATGTCTCTAGGAATGCATCCATTTCTTCCATATTGTCTAATTTGTTGGAATGAACAACTTTATTAAGGTATGGTTTATATACCATAAAATTCACTTCTTTTAAATATCTAATTAAATAATTTTTAGTAAAATTACAGTTATGTAGCCATCACCACAATCCAGTTTTAGAACATTTCTATCATTCCCCCAAATCCCTACTGAACGGGGAGCCCAGTTCAATCCCAGAACCCCAAGATCATGACCTGAGCTGAAGTCATGCTTAACTGACTGAGCCACCCAGGAGCCCAGGTGCCTTTCTTTTATGGTGTCTCTCGAATATTAAGTTTTAAATTTTTTTTTTAAAAGATTTTATTTATTTATTTATTAGGAAAGAGAGAGTGAGAGAGAGCATGAGAAGGGAGAAGGTCAGAGTGAGAAGCGGACTCCCCATGGAGCTGGGAGCCCGATGTGGGACTCGATCCCGGGACTCCGGGATCATGACCTGAGCCGAAGGCAGTCGCTCAACCAACTGCGCCACCCAGGGGCCCAAGTTTTAAATTTTGATGGAGGTCTGGTATATCACTTTTTTCTTTTATGGATTGTGCTTTTAGTATTATATCTAAGAACTCTTTGCATATACTAAGATCACAAAGATTTTTCTTCTGTGTTTTTTCTAGAAGTTTCTTTCTTAGCTCTATATCCGGGCCATTTTGAGTTAATTTCTGTCTATAGTATGAGTAAAGCATCTAAATCTTTTTGGGGGGGTGTGGACATTTAGTGGTTTCAGCACCGTATGTTGAAAAGACTCTCTATTCTCTATTTACTTGCCTTGGTGTGTTTTTTAAAATCAATCGACCTAAAAAAAACAATCAATTGACCTTAAATGTAAGGGTTTATCTCTGGATTCTCAATTCTGTTCCATTGATCTCTCTTCTTTCTGCCAATACAACACTGTCTTGATTAATTTTACTTTTTAGTAAGTTTTGAAACTGGATCCTGTAACTTGTTCAGGATTGTTTTGGCTATTCTAGGCCCTTTGTATTTCCATATAATATTTAGGAATAGTTTATCAGTTTCTGTAAGAAATCCTTCTGGGATGAAGTATTTTTGAAGGACCAGTATGTTAATATGTTTAAATATCTTCAGGCATGTTCTATGCATGATGCTCCTTTGTCATTTGGAATTTATTGTGAAGTCTAAGGCAGATTTGATGTTTATTCTTTTGTAGGGGTCTTTTTTCTTATTTTTCTGCCTTAATCTTGTTGGGATGTTAAATTTTCCAGTTCATTATACACGGACCACATGCCTTTCAGGTTGAAGGCTTAGAACTGGACTTTTTAAGTCCAGGAAAGATTTGTTTGCTTGTTCTTTTTCTTTTAAATTATACAGATGGGGACCCTGGGTGGCTCAGTCCATTAAGCATCTGCTTTCGGCTCAGGTCATGATCTGAGTCCTAGGATTGTTATGCCCAGATTTTGAGATCCCCAAAGACCACCAGGGAGCCAAGTCCTATGCAAAAGCAAAAGAGCCCTTTATTCCAGCTAGCTTGAGCTCATTCTCCCACACTCACCGAGGCAGAGGTGTGGTGTAGAGAAAGAGAGCGAGTTTCAAAAAGCGCAGCAGTTTTATAGGGGCCAGTGGCCAATGAGATTGTAACACACAGAAAGTTACTTAGTAACTGTTTGAACTAGCCTATCACCCTGGCCAGAATTGGCGGGCAAGTTTGGTGGGCAAAAGGCGGGGTTTATATTCTTTCCCAGTCAGGGGTTCCGCATTCCTATTGGCTAACCCAAACCAACCCACAGGCAGTCTGGGCCAATTAGCTCAAGGGAGGGCTGAGCCACGCTCTGACCCTCCCAGAGGCAGGTCCTGTGGGGGGCCACACACAAGAAGGCGGGTGTAAGCAAAACGAGCCAGCCCTGCTCTGCTCCTTCAGGATCAAGTCATGCATCTGGCTCCTTGCTCAGCGGGGAGCCTGCTTCTCCCTCTAGCTGCTCTGCCTGCTGTTCCCCCGCCTATGAGTGTTCTCTCTCTGACCAAAAAAAAAAAAAAAGTATATACTTTTATATACTTATATATATATATATATGACCGTAAAAAAATTTTTTTTAAAAATGAATAAATTATACAGATTATTATTATTTCTGTTCTGTTCTGATTTCTTCTTTAAGGACTAACATTGTTTAAATTTTGGTTTTTTGGGTTTTTTAAAACCATATTTCATCATTTTTACCCTTTTTTGGTCTTTTTTTCCTTAGCATTCTGCAAAATCTTCAGAACTATGTCATGTTCTTACTGATTTGATTTCTTGCAGTCTCAGTTTTACTGCCTAAATATATATAATTTTTCTTTTTTTGCATTGTTTCTTTTCCAGTTAGCTCCACATTCATCTCAATTGGTCTGCTTTTTTTTTTTTGCCTGTTTTATCTTTTTCTTATAATTTTCAATATAATACTAAAGGTAATATATTTTCTTTAGTATGTGATTTAAATAAGGTTAACTAAATAAATCAAATCCCATAAACACTAACTCTTCATCTATAATCCTAAAAGTTATATTAAGGTTAGCTTTCATTTTGTTTTTAGTCTTAAAAAGTGTCACTATGCGGGCTGAGAATTCTTCATACAAGCAGTGAACTCCTGAAGTGTCAGGCACCGTGTTTCATCTGTCTTTCCATCCCTAATGACTGGCATGGTAGATACTCAAGACATATATTTTTTTTAAGATTTATTTTATTTATTTATTAGGAAAGAGAGTGAGAGAGAGCATGAGAAGGGAGAAGGTCAGAGTGAGAAGCGGACTACCCATAGAGCTGGGAGCCCGATGTGGGACTCGATCTTGGGACTCGGGGATCATGACCTGAGCTGAAGGCAGTTGCTTAACCAACTGAGGCACCCAGGCGCCCTTAAGACATATTTATTGAATTAATAGCTGCTTTTATCACTTTTATCTGCTTTTACAGTTTCTTAGTGGTTTGTAACCTTTTTAAAAATTGAAATAGATTATATTCAGTTTCATTCTTTGAGTTGGAAATAATTTCATTAGCCTTTTAAATATGTTCATCTACATTTATTTAATCTTAGGTAGTTAGTTAGTCTTAAGTCAGGTAGAAAGTAGTGAGTCCAACATTAAGCATCTATGTTTGGTACGTTATTCCTTTGGATCTGAGTATAGCTTTGCTCTTTCTTTAATGATATTCTTTACTATGATGAGAAGTTGTCTTTGACTACATGTAAACTAGTCTCTCTGTCTTTGAAATATCTCCCTGGGCTCATCTTCCAGACACGTCAATCCATCTCTAAATTTGCTCAGTGTATCCTTTTAACAATTGTGCTTCCAGTTGGGTTATTCTTGGCACTCTCTGTGTTTTACTGAGAGGATAAACAATTTTATATCATCTTCCAAGTCCTTCTGGTGTTATTGTTGTGTTCCTGTTTTCATTCTTTAGTTTGTATGATAGCTGATTTTATTTATTTATTTATTTATTTATTTATTTATTTATTTCCTTCCTTCCTTCCTTCCTTCCTTCTTTGGATGGTATGAGGGTAAATTCATGACTCAGATGCATTATCTTTTTGGCTGGGGATCCAATTTGCTTTATTAGTCATGTGTTTCCAGTATTGGGGGAATTTTTCACTGGAGTAGATGGTGGTAAATCAAAGTGCTTGGGTATGGGCCAAAATTAGAATTATATATATATGTGTGTGTGTGTGTGTGTGTGTGTGTGTGAACCAATGAGGGCTTCATAATCCTAATGTTAGGTGGTTTGTGCTTATGTGATTTCTTGAACTCTGTTTTGGTTGAATTATTTCCTCATTTTTTTCTCTCAGTAGCTAAACATACAACTTATACTTTGTAAAAATAACTTGACAACTGAGTGATTTCTGTTTTTGTTGAGTAATAATTCTATTCCATTGGATTAGCTCTTAGTTCTCTGTCCTTTTTACCATCTTTTTTTTTTTTTAAAGATTTTATTTATTTATTTGACAGAGAGAGAGAGATCACAAGTAGGCAGGGAGGCAGGCAGTGAGAGGGAAGCAGGCTCCCCACTGAGCAGAGAGCCCGATGCGGGGCTCGATCCCAGGACCCTGAGATCATGACCCGAGCCGAAGGCAGAGGCTTTAACCCACTGAGTCACCCAGGCGCCCCCTTTTTACCATCCTTTAGCATTTTTTTTTCTCCATTTTTCTTCAGCATTTTGGGGGCACTTCCTAAATTTAGTCATCATTTAATTTTTTGTTATACCACATAGCTTTTTCTGTCCTCATAGCACAGAGGTTTAATTTTCTGTATAAATCATCACCAGTGGGTTTTACTGTAGTTTTTTCTTTTTATCTTTTGGGGCATCCATCTTTCTACTTATGTCTCTTGTTAACCTGAAAATAAAGAGCCACAGTGAGAAGGAAACAAGTGTGTATTTGGGATTGAAGAATTGCAATTTTGGGATTACAGATTCAGGTAGAAACCCAAATAATATACTGCTTCTAGGGTGAAAGTAAGGGGTTTTTATAAGGAAAAGAGGGGGGTAGGTATACAAGTTAAGAGAAAAAAAAAGGCCAAACTCTTAGTTATACATTTTTTTCCTACAGATTCTGTCTTCAGAAAGTCCATAACCTATGGACTTGTGGACAGGATATTTGTTCTCCTCCTGAATTCTCAAGCAGTTGCTTAAAACATTTGCTGTTTTGTCTAGTCCAAAGGTTTTGGTCTGGTACAAACAGAAACACAGATAAGACAGTTTCTCTGCAGTGGTTGTTTGGTTCCCTTTTAAAGTGTCTCCATTCAGGGACACCTGGGTGGCTCAGTTGGTTTAAGCGTCTGCCTTCAGCTGAGGTGGGTCCTAGGATGGAGTCCCATATTGGGCACTTTACTCAGTGGGGAACCTGCTTCTCACTCTGCCTGCTGTTCCCCCCTGCTTGAGTGCACGCACTCTCTCTCTCTTTGTCAAATAAAACCTTTAAAAATAAAATAGAATAAAATGGCTCCATTCATGTCAGTTTTTCACACACTTCTTCACAAACTGCCCTGTTATAATGTAGTGCAGTATTTATAATTAAAGCCATGTCTGAACTCAGAGAGCAAGGGGGAAAAACCCAAAGCGCAGCAGTTGTCTCACTTCGTCTTCCTAGTTTAGACTTTGTTTTTTTTTTTTTTTTTGACAGAGAGAGAGAGACCACAAATAGGCAGAGAGGCAGGCAGAGAGAGAGGGAAGCAGGCTCCCTGCCGAGCAGAGAGCCCGATGTGGGGCTCGATCCCAGGACCCCGAGATCATGACCCGGGCTGAAGGCAGAGGCCTTAATCCGCTGAGCCACCCAGGTGCCCCTAGACTTTGGTATTTTTAAGAACCTTCCTCAGTGGCACACTTTCCACACATATAGCCTTTCAATTATTGGTGGTGGTTTTTTTTGTTGTTGTTCTTTTTCGTTCTTTAGCATAGACCTAGGGATGTTTTAGCAGGAACAGAAAGGAGTCTGCTCTTAAACCTTGCTGCTGTCTGACAAGTGGAGCCTTTAACCACTGCCAAAGTGTTTAGGCAAATTTCACATTGGATATAATAAAAAAAAATTAAGTTGAATATAAGATGACTTTTTTTTTTATTTAACCTATCTGCGGGAAATTTTGCCTTTTGGCATATATATAGTTCTTTTTGAGAGACTGAGATTTGACTTTGTTAAAACCAAAAATTAGATTTTAATATTGAGAATTATTCATCTTTATATAAATTTTTTTTAGATTTTTTTTCGTAGGCATTTATATTGATTTATTCTTGGTCACTTACACAGAATGTCTGTGTTTTAGTAATTAAATGTGTGATACATGTTAAAATAGCTTTTGAAAAAGTTTGATGTGCTACAAAATGCTGCTAATGAAACATATATCACTGGCTGCTGTCATTTAGCAACCCCTAGCAACTCAAGAAATAGGAGAAATTTGCTTGAAATATGTACCAACAGTGGATTTTATTGTAGTAGTTGTTTTTGTTTTTTTTGTAATAGTGTTTTTTTTTAATACTGTCTTAAAAGTTTTGTTGTTCTTCTTCCATTTGTTTTTATCCAGATGACTGAAAATAATTTTTGGTTGAAGAAGATAGAAATTAGTGTTTCAGAAGCAGAAAAGCGAACTGGAAGAAATGCAATGAACATGCAAGAAACATATACTGCTTACCTCATTGAAACAAGGTGGGTGATGAGAATTACAAAAAGCTTTGTCTGGTACCTGTTGATGCAAATTATGTTGCTTAATGGAATTGGTTACAAGCCATTGTCTTTTTAGGTGTTGGGGTTTTTGTTTGTTTTCAAAGAGAGAGATAGTGTGAGAGAGAGAATTCTAAGCTAGCTCCACACTCGGTTGTGGAGCTGACATGGGGCTGAGTCTCAACCCTGAGATCATGACTTGAGCTGAAATCAAGAGTCTGACGCCCGACTGACTGAGCCACTCAGGCACCCTGTTTCTTTACTTTTTAACAGATAAATAGGTGTGTCTTTTACAATAGTACTCTTGGTAGCTATAGTTTAATGCACTTGTGTTGGAAGTAGAGAGAAGGTTAGTAGAATACTTTTGGGATCTGAAATGTTACTTGACACATCCTTTGGTGGAGATTTTGGCATTAGGTATGATAATCCCTGTGCGATTTTGGGAAAGGAGAGCAGGTTCCCAGGTGTGTATGAAGTGGACTTAGGTGGGTAAGATGGTTAGCAGAGAGGTATAGGAAGAGGGAATGACAGTCTAAATCCTGTCTCACAGGAAAGAATCGATTGAGACTAGAATTTTAGGCTTGGATAAAATTGATAAGAGTAAATCATAAAATAAGAAATTAAAACTCACCAGAAAAATTGTCTCTTACCTCATAAGGAAAAGTTAAAGGAATTAGACTGTTTTATCTAGAGAAAGGCAAGGCAAGACTATTTTGCCAGTTATAAACAGTTTATATAAAGGCTATATACCAACTAGTTTTTTTCTCTCTGTGAGACTGAGCAGAAATGCTTTGAGTTAAAATAAAGACATGAAATTTTTTTGATAGCCAGTAAAATAAAATAATAGAACTATCAGATCTAGTTGATAGTTACAATCATGTTTTAATGTGAATATTTTTTTTTTAAAAGATTTTTATTTATGGGCGCCTGGGTGGCTGAGTTGGTTGAGCAACTGCCTTCGGCTCAGGTCGTGATCGTTGAGTTCCGGGATCGAGTCCCACATCGGGCTCCCAGCTCCATGGGGAGTCTGCTTCTTCCTCTGACCTTCTCTCCTCTCATGCTCTCTCTCACTTTCTCTGTCTCTCAAATAAATAAATAAAATCTTTAAAAAAAAAAAGATTTTTATTTATTTGACACAGACAGAGAGATTACAAGTAGGCGGAGAGGCAGGCAGAGTGAGAGGTGGAAGCAGGCTCCCCGCTGAGCAGAGAGCCCGATGTGGGGCTCATCCCAGGACCCCAAGATCATGACCTGAGCCGAAGGCAGAGGCTTTAACCCACTGAGCCACCCAAGCGCCCCAATGTGAATACATTTTTTTTTAAAAGATTTTATTTATTTATTTGACAGAGGAGAGAGATCACAAGTAGGCAGAGAAGGCAGGCAGAGGGAGAGGGGGAAGCAGGTTCCCTGCTAAGCAGAGAGCCCGATGCGGGGGCTCGATCCCAGGACCCTGAGATCATGACCTGAGCCGAAGGCAGAGGCTTTAACCCACTGAGCCACTCAGGTGCCCCAATGTGAATACATTTTTAAGGAAAAAAATTTTTTTAAAGATTTTATTTATTTATTTATTTATTTATTTAGTTAGTTAGTTAGTTAGTTAGTTGACAAAGACATAGTGAGAGAGGAAACACAAGCAGGGAGAGTGGGAGAGGTAGAAGTAGCTTCCCACCACGTAGCGAGAGCAGGGAGCCCGATTCGGGACTCAATCCCAGGACCCTGGGATCATGACCTGAGCCTAAGGCAGATGCTTAACAACGGAGCCACCCAGGCGCCCTAAGGAAAAAAAAAAATTTAAACTCTGCATTTTCACAGGTTTACCAAAAGTTACTGAGCTTGTCTTAAGGCTGTACCCTGTGACTTTTCAAAGCTTTCTCCAGGCCTGTGTTTCTACCCAAAATAAAAGTTAAAATCTTGGAAAATGTTGTTTAATCTACAGGTAATGTTAAAAGCTCTCTTTGTAGGTATAGTTTTCCTTCCTCCACCAAAAAGAAACAAAAAAATCTTCCCAAAATGAGAGAAAATTTATGTACAATAAGAACTTTAGGAATAGAAAGAGATAAGGTTGGTCTTTTTAAAATTAGGTCATTTTGGTTTTTTTGTGTCTGTTTTTTTAAGTTTTTCTTTTCTTTTTTTTTAAAGATTTTATTTATTCATTTTTTTTTTTAAAGATTTTATTTATTTATTTGACAGAGAGAAAGAGATCACAAGTAGGCAGAGAGGCAGGCAGAGAGAAAGGAGGAAGCAGGCTCCCTGCCGAGCAGAGAGCCCGATGTGGGGCTCGATCCCAGGACCCTGAGATCATGACCCGAGCCGAAGGCAAAGGCTTCAACCCACTGAGCCACCCAGGCGCCCCTTTATTTATTCATTTAACAGAGAGAGAACACAAGCAGGCAGAGAGGCAGGCAGAGGCAGAGAGAGGAGCAGGCTCCCTGCGGAGCAAGGAGCCCGATGCGGGACTCGATCCCGAGACGCTGGGATCATGACCTGAGCCAAAGGCAGCTGCTCAACCACCTGAGTCACCCAGGCGTCCCAAGTTTTTCTTTTAATTCCAGTTAGTTAACGTACAGTGTTATATTAGTTTCAGGTGTACAAGGTAATAATAATGCAGCAGTTCCATACAACATCCAGTGCTTATCACAAGTACACTCCATAATCACCTGTTTAACCCGTTCCCCCACCAAAATTAGGTCATTTTGTGACATATGTATCTACAAGTGTATCACAGAGATATTTTTTTAATTTTTTATTTTTGGGGGCGCCTGGGTGGCTCAGTGGGTTAAAGCCTCTGCCTTCAGCTCGGGTCGTGATCTCAGGGTCCTGGGATCCAGCCCCGCGTCGGGCTCTCTGCTCAGCAGGGAGCCTGCTTCCCCCTCTCTCTCTGCCTGCCTCTCTGCCTACTTGTGATCTCTGTCAAATAAAGAAATAAAATCTTTTAAAAAAATTATTTATTTTTTTATTAAGTAGGCTCTTCACCCAGCATGGGGCTTTGCTCACAACCCTGAGATCAAGAGTCACATACTCTGCTGATTGAGCCAGCTAGACACCCCACACAGAGATTTTTAAAGTAATTAAAAAAAATATGGTCCCATTAGAGCGTTTTGTTTCTTTTTATTTTTTTTAAAGATTTTGTTTATTTATTTGACAGAGAGAAAGAGATCACAAGTAGGCAGAGAGGCAGGCAGAGAGAGAGGGGGAAGCAGGCTCCCCGCTGAGCAGAGAGCCCCATGCAGGGCTCGATCCCAGGACCCTGAGATCATGACCTGAGCTGAAGGCAGAGGCTTTAACCCACTGAGCCACCCAGGCGCCCCTGAACCTTTTCAAAGTAGATAAGAATTTGCCTGTTATAGAATAGGTAAGAATGCCTTGAATGTTTGGGAGCAGTATGTTGTCATTACTTAAGTCTTCTGATTTATAAAATGAAGCTAATGATATAGTCTGTTGGGAGCATTAAATGTTTTTGGTTTATTTTTTAAAACTTTATTTATTTAACAGAGACAAAACAAGAGAGGGAACACAGCAGGGGGAGTGGGAGAGGGAGAAGCAGACTTCCTGCAGAGCCAGGAGCCCAATATGGGGTTTGATTCCAGGACCCTGGGATCATGACCTGAGCCAAAGGCAAACGCTTAACCAACTGAGCCACCCAGGCGCCCGTTATTTTATTTTATTTTTTTAGGGAGCATTAAATGTTGCGTGTAAAACTGGTTATATGCTATTAAATATTTGTCGAATGAGTGGATAAATGTATTAGTTTTAGGGTCCAGTGTAAGTCTCCTTTGTGTGTTTAGTCAGTCTTCAATGGCTAGACTTTGCCTTAAATGGCCCTTAAAAAAAA
>CM052799.1:133151365-133196507 GCA_028533885.1 Nasua narica
CTGAGCCGAAGGCAGATGCTTAACAGACCAAGCCACCCAGGCACCCCTTAAGGACGTCTTCTAACACCCTTGTAGGTGTACTTCTTATGGGCTATATTAATCTACATTAATTTGCTTATTAGCAAGATGTAGGTTCTGTTGGTAATGATTTTGAGTAATTTTAAATTTGGTATTAACCCAGATATTTTTGGAACTGAAGTTTGAGAATCTGAATTGGAATAGTAATAGTCATAGCTAATGTTTGGGTTAACTCTTTAAAGTGAACTTTGATTAGATAATTTATGTTTTTGCCATGGGAGCCATTTGTACATTGAATTTCCTGTTTTGTTTCTTTTTTACTGATATGCAATGAGTAAATTTAGTGGCAAACCTATTACATAAATGATAAAAACACTGAACATCTACTGTGCTGAGCATGGCATGATGTATATATTTTCTTAAGACTACTTTATTCAAGGGGCGCCTGGGTGACTCAGTTGTTAAGCGTCTGTCTTTGGCTCAGGTCATGATCCCAGGGTCCTGGGATCAAGTCCCATGTTGGGCTCCCTGCTCAGCGGGAAGCCTGCTTCTCCTTCTACACTAGTCCTTCTTCTTGTGTTCCCTCTCTTGCTGTCTCTTTCTCTGTCAAATAAATAAATAAAAATCTTTAAAAAAAAAAAAAAGACTACTTTATTCCAAGACTGATTTAGCTTCTGTGCTTTTATGCCCTAGTATACAATACACATTGTGGTGATTTGTGCATTTCTTGGAGGGCCTGAAAGTTAGTGTCAAGCAACCAGTTAGAAAGTAGGAAGGTCCTGATAATGTTTAGAAGGCTGATGCTTCTAAACATTAGAAATCTTTTTTCTTTTATGCCTGTAATGCCTTTATTTGAATCCAGTGTGTCTAAACATTAGAAATCTTAAGTAGTCAAAATAATTTCAGATATCCTTGGTGTGATTTTACCCAACTGTAAGTTGAACTTTGATATGGCATTGCCTGCAGCTCTTTATGTTAAAGATAAGACTAGAAATGAATTTTTACATCTTTTTTCCCCTACCCTTTCAGAGTTAACATTTTGCCTTTGAGGATATTTCCTGGTACGTGGATGCATCTGATTTCTTTATAACTTTGAATCGAGGTCTTTGCAGTGTCTTGGTCTTTGGTATGAATGTTGTCTCCTTGTGGCAGAAATGTAGTTAAAAATACTTTTTATTTAATGAAACAGTAGCTAAGCCAGATTTTACTGTATTATTAAAATCAATTATTATACATTAACTGAATTATTATACAGTGAGGCTTTTAGAATGTGCTTAAAATAATTATTTCTCTGGAGTTCAAATAGGTTTTCTGTAACAGAAGGAAAAGTGGTTAGGAGTGAGGGCTTTGGAATCAGATAGGTTTGAGTGCTTTATCCAGAGATCTTTGTGATTGTAGGAGGGTAGCTGCTTCCTCATCTATAAAATGGGAACAGTAATCTCTGCTTCATAGTGTGGTTAGAAGGATTAAAAAAGATAATACACGGGGCGCCTAGGTGGCTCAGTGGGTTAGGGCCTCTGCCTTCAGCTCAGGTCATGATCTCAGGGTTCTGGGATCAAGCCCCACATCGGGCTCTCTGCTCTGCAGGGAGCCTGCTTCCCCCTCGCTCTCTGCCTGCTTGTGATCTCTCTTTCTGTCCAATAAATAAAATCTTAAAAAAAAAAAAGATAATACACGAAAAGTTCTTTACTGAGTGCCTGGTTCATAAGCATTCAGTAAATGGAGTTACAAATTTAGATGGAGGGTGTGTGCATCTATTTGTATTTAAAAAAAAGTAATAGAGATCTTATTCTGTTCCTTTTCAGGTCAGTTGAACATACTGATGGTCAGAGTGTCCTAACAGACTCACTATGGAGGCGGTATAGTGAATTTGAATTGTTGAGAAACTACCTTTTAGTTTACTATCCACATATTGTTGTGCCACCTCTACCAGAAAAAAGGGTAAGAAATGAAACAGCAATGTAGTTCAGAAGTGTGGGGCCTTGAGACTGCTCTTCATGATTGTTTTGTTTACCTAGGCAGAATTTGTTTGGCATAAACTCTCTGCTGACAACATGGACCCGGATTTTGTGGAAAGACGACGGATTGGCTTAGAAAACTTTCTCTTGAGAGTCGCCTCACATCCCATCCTTTGTAGAGACAAAATCTTCTATTCGTTTTTAACACAGGTATTTTTCTTTAATTTATTCATCTTTAAAAATAATTCATTTGATTTTTTTTCTTTTAAACTATAGAATGCTTACGATTAAGTATGTCTTTGCAGCAGCTTTAATATATATGCATTTTATCATGTTCTTTAGTTTATTTTAATTTTCAAAATTATTGGGTTACATAATGCAGCTAACATTTTAATACTTAAAGATACTAAAGACAGTGCTTCCTGGCATCACATAAATGATATAAAAGTTAGTCTTTAGGGATGCCTGGGTGGCTCAGTTGGTTGGGCAGCTGCCTTTGGCTCGGGTCGTGATCCCAGCGTCCTGGGATCGAGTCCCGCATCGGGCTCCTTGCTCCGCGGGAGGCCTGCTCCTCTCTCTGCCTCTGCCTGCCTCTCTGCCTGCTTGTGTTCTCTCTCTGTTAAATGAATAAATAAAATCTTTTAAAAAAAAAAAAAAGTTAGTCTTTAGTTTTTTGAAGTCCAGATCTATAAAATCTTGGGTTTGTCTTTTGGTAATCTTTTAGAATCTGGATTGTATGCTTAATTTTGAAATGAGTTCTTTTTTTTAACCTTCTCCCATCTTCCCTGAAAGAATAACAGAATAATAGATACTTAATTTATTTGATTTGGAGTATTCCTTATAGGTTGTTTAATTTTGCAATGATTTCTAAAATTAACTTTAATTTTTAGGAAGGTAACTGGAAGGAGACCGTGAATGAAACTGGGTTTCAGCTGAAGGTAAGAATATTTGTATGAAATAATCTGACAAGTTCCTTTACAATTCCTAGGATAGTGCCATGTGCTTAGTGGATACTTGATATTTACTGAATGCGTAAATGTTGGAAATAGACTTTGCTTCTAATGTCATTAGTAAGGTTTTCAAAGAAATTGTGAATTCACTTTGGATTTGCATAATTTTAGTAATGAGACTGGAGTGGGCATATTTATGAATTTCATTCTGTCGGGGAAACATTTTGAAGCAGTAATTTAGACATAAGCTATAGATTTTTCCTGCAGTATGCACATATGCTTTTTTTTTTTCTTAACCCCCTCTACCTTTACCACTGCCACTCACATTCTTGGCCATATACTTGCTCATTTTTTATTAGATAGGAAAGAAACTTCTCAAGAATTGAGCTTGGCGTTCCCAATCGTAGCAGACTAAAAGACAGCTGTATGTCATGCTTCTGTCTGCTGGGATATAGTGGTCAGCTTTGAGTGGGCATATGAGTCATTTTCAATTAGTGACATAGCTTTTCAAATTTAGTCATTATAATTTGTGCTTGGGGATGAAATTGTTATGTAAAAATTGAAAAGCATGGTATGGTGTGAGGCCACCCTAACTTCTCTCTGCTCTCCCTGTTGGCCCCAAAAGTAACGTAAAACATGGGTCGTTGGCAAATTTTTGAAAGTTTTCATCTCTTGTGTAAATTGAACATGTAAGTAGAAAAATGTAATGTAAATTGATTGTATATATAAACTGATGAACAATTCATATGATAATTCAGTAATAAAAGGGCAGTAGGTCTAGGCAACAACAAAATGTCTTTACAGTAGTTTTGAAAACATTCCCTAGAGATTTATGTATTGGCACTTAGGTATTTGAAATTTAGCACAAAAAACTAGGAAGAGAAAATTTGTTCGTGCATCCAAAATATAATCCAAGTATCTAACTCTGTCATAAGCTGATTCTAATACATAAAAATTTTAGTGACAGGTAGCCTGAAAAAATTAGAATTTTCATGGCTATAATTCATTACTTTATGGTGCTCAGAATATTGGAATTTTAATTTAGAGTTGGATTTGAGATAAGGCAAACTTTAAAAAATGTTTATATTTTGATAGGTTTTCTGAGAACTAGTCTAAGACGTTAGGAGTTAATATTAAGAAAAAGAAAAATAAAACAATTATTTTGCTGATTTGTCTTTATATTAACAGTCATAGATTTAGTCATTAGTTTAGTAACTAGTTAACAGTTCTTTGTCCTTAAACCCTTATTTGGCCATGACTTTGGTGACTTTGAGAAAGCCCTTGAATTTCTTTTTTTTTTTTTAAAGATTTCATTTATTTGACAGAGAGAGATCACCAGTAGGCAGAGAGGCAGGCAGAGAGAGAGAGGGAAGCAGGCTCCCTGCTGAGCAGAGGGCCCGATGCAGGGCTTGATCCCAGAACCCTGACTGAGATCATGACCTGAGCCAAAGGCAGAGGCTTTAACCCACTGAGCCACCCAGGCGCCCCGCCCCTGAATTTCTTCATCTATATAGACTATGCTGTTTACCCAGTGCACTGAATCTTCCATATAGGTGCTATTTAAGAGTTAAAATGTTTCATATTTGGGTTGCCTTATGGTAAAATCTCAGTTTCACTTTTCTAAGGTCTTTGAAAGGTGATACTTGATGCATAATATTAATAATTTGTAAAGTCAGACTTTTAATGAAATGGAACAGAAATAAGATGTATGAAGAGAGTTTGGAAATCCTTGTGTCCTGCTGTATTCCTTATTTTGTTATGGCTGCTTCTTTTTTAAAGTGCTTTCATCAGTGAAATGGAATCTTTTTTAGACCATCTCACACATATATACACTCATGCATGCGTGTATGTAAGGTTCATGTACATACATGTTGCTATCCTATATTACCTCTCTTTTTGTTTATAAATTATATATAAAAATGGTAAAGGAAGTATTGGAAACTAGTTCTCTGAAAATGAGATTGTTCTGAATTAGGCCAAATACTTATATTTTATAAGAATATTTGATGTTGGGGGGCGCACCTGGGTGGCTTGTCAGTTGTGTCTTATTCTGGATCTCAGCTCAGGTCTTCATCGCAGGGTTGTACGTTCGGGCACTGGACTGGGCTCCATGCTGGGTGTGGAGCCTACTTCAAAAAAAGAGAGAATATTTGGCTTTGGCCTTTGGCTTTTGGATTGTCACCCTCAAATTGAAATGTCAGCTTACTTTAATTTTCCTTTTTTTTTTAATTAAAGATTTTATTTATTTGAGAGAGAGAAGAGAGCAAGGGAGGGGCAGAGGGAAAAGGAGAAGCAGACTCCCCTGGAGTCTGAACAGGAAGCCCAACATGGGGCTTAGACCTTGAGACCATGACCTGAGCCAAATGCAGACGGTTAACTGAATGAGCCACCCAGGTGCCCCTGATTTTCCTTTTTTCACATGTTTGTTTAATTTAATATATAGTTTTGGCCTACTAGATTAATATTATCTTAAATCGTTTTAGAGTAATTATTATATCCAGCAAGATAATTATATAGGTCTTATTTCTTTTTTAAGACTTTTTTATATTTATTTGAGAGAGATGGAGCAGGAGTGGGGCAGAAGGAAAGGGAGAGAATTTCAAGCGGACTCCATGCTGAGTGTGCAGCCTGATATGGGGCTCAGTGTCATGACCTTGAGATCATGACCTGAGTCGAAACCAAGAGTCCCAACACTTAACTGACTGAGCTAGCCAGGCACCCCAAAAATCTAGTTTCTTTTTAACACTACTCTACTTAATATAAACATGAGCAGCAACTCTTTTCATCACTGCTTTATATTGGCTTTTTTTGTCTTGAATATGTATATAAATATTCATGTTATCCAGTTTAGTGAAAAGAGAGCAAAGAGTTTATCTAGAGTAATGAACATATAAACTAGTTACTTTAGTATAAAGTAATACTGTTTTAACTCCTATTAACTCAGTAAGTTACTTACATGAAAGTGTCATCTCTATACCCAGACCTTAAATGAATTTATGTTGACTCAGAGAAATCCAGAACCCTGTTTGTTGCTTGGAGTAGAGACTGCTGGTGTCCCAGTCTGGATTTTTAAAATCCCTGCTGATCTGTGTCTTACACAGAAATGCCAAGAGAGCCATTGCGGAGATTTCCAAATGTCGGGTGCCTGCAGAGTATCAGGTGTTCTTCTAGATGCTGTGGAAACAGTAGTGGATGAGCTGAAAACCTTCATAAACTCCCATGTTCTTATGGAGCTTGTATTTTAGTAGTTGAAGACATTAAATTAACATTTAAATAAGATACTTTAAAAGAGTTATAGGTCATCTTCGTTAAAGAGTATGACAGCAGAGATTTTTTTCCAGAGATTATTTTGAGATAGGTGACCATAAAACTTATTGTCCAAATGGGGACGCTTTCAAGAGTAAGAAGGGGCACTATTAATAATGAGTCTAGGACAATCATAAACCAGGACTGTCCTGGATAAATTGGGTCACATGGTTGAAGAGAGACTATTAGAGCTGAGACAGGAATAAGAAACCTGCTGTGGAGTCAAGCTGGAGCCGCAGAAGAGGAATGTTAGAGAGAGGCCCAAGCTGGGTGGTGGTTAACTAGGCAACATTTCGGGGAAGAGAAGATCAGAAAATGGAGTAACCAAGGGAAGACAAGATCCAGGACAAGGAAGGTAAAATATGGAATAGGAACTGGGAAAGGGAAGGAAATGGGGACTAAAGGAGAACATGGGAAGTAAGGTAGTAACTTGGGGTGGGAGAATAGTTGGGTTATTTTTCATTCAGCATATTTGTCTTGTGCAAACTTTATGAGACTCCGGGGGCACAGCAGAGCATACGGTAGACACAAGTATTGCCAGGGCTGCTGTTGTGCAGTTCCCAGGGCCATCGCACGTATTGTGCTTTTTTAAATGGCTCTTATATTGTAGTGGACAGTTAAGAGAGAGGTGAGTAAGTAATGATTCCAAGTCGAGCTGTTTTAAAGGAAATAAAAGAAGGTGGCATGAAATAGTGATGGGTCAGGGCTTCTTTAGATATTTAATGGGGAATCTGAAAGAGGGTTGGTAAGCTGTCAGGTTTGGAATAGTCCAGGTACTTTTTATGAGATCTGACTTTGGGAACATTTTAGGCAACTTTTCTGGAATCTTGTGGAATCTCATGAAATCTCATGAAATGGTGAGCATATTGAGTTGGGTGTTCTAATGGACCTGACCTGACTGGATATTGGGTAAGCAAAGGTTAGGATGGTGATGTTTAACATTCTCTATGACTTCTAAATTGGTAAATTGTCGATATTAAAAGTAAAAAATAAATTGGTGTTGCTAAGAATTTAAGATTCCAGAAAAAGTACGTACAAATGAAAAAATATCCTTCTTTCCTCATGGTTTTTATGTAGTCCATCCTCATTTAAAGAATCATGTTTAGGGACGCCTGGGTGGCTCAGTTGGTTAAGCAACTGCCTTTGGCTCAGGTCATGATCCCAGCGTCTTGGGATCGAATCCCGCATCGGGCTCCTTGCTCCGCAGGGAGCCTGCTCCTCTCTCTGCCTCTGCCTGCCTCTCTGCCTGCTTGTGTTCTCTCTCTGTTAAATGAATAAATAAAATCTTTAAAAAAAAAAAAGAATCATGTTTAACACTTTGGTGTATAGTTATTTTAATTAATTAAAAGAACATAAGGGAGTAATACATGCCTTAAATTCATAGGTACGTGTATACTTAAGGACTTTCACATGTACTAGCTTGTTTGCCCCTGAGAAGTGAGAAAGGTCCAGAATTGGTAAAATACTGATTTTAGAAATAAGAGGATCCTCAGAAATTAGTGATAAATTAAGTTTCTATAGATATTCTTGATAGCTTTTTGAATTTCTTGTGGTCTGAAGTTCTAAGAAGCTTAGTTTGTGGAGTAACATATTTGTTACATTTGTTTTTATTTTCTTAGCCAAGTAATTTGGGGAGCCCTAGGATTGTTTTGTCCTTTCTTAATTTGGGGGTATATGTAATTTTGGGTTGGAAATTGGAGTAATGTAAAATTTTCAAGCTGATTAGGAGTTTCAGACTACATTATAAAATTCATACTTGATTGAGCCAGCTTTTATGAACTCTAGTTTCTATGCCTGGTCAGAAAGGTAATTCAGTGTTTTTTCTTTTCTCTTTTCTCTCATTTCCTTTCCTTTTTCCTTTCCTTTCCTTTTCTCTTCTCTTGTTTTCTTCTGTGAGAACTTAGGATAGGATTTGGATTTTTTTTAAAGATTTTATTTATTTATTTGACAGAGAGAGAGATCACAAGTAGGCAGAGAAGGCAGGCAGAGGGAGAGGGGGAAGCAGGCTCCCTGCTGAGCAGAGAGCCCGATGCGGGGACTCGATTCCAGGACCCTGAGATCATGACCTGAGCCGAAGGCAGAGGCTTTAACCCACTGAGCCACCCAGGAGCCCCAGGATTTGGATATATTAAGTAGACTGCAATTATTGTTTAGTGCTGATCCCTCTGTTCCTCCTTTGAGAGCAATTATTTAAAATACATAAAAATAGGTAAAAAGTTAGAAAAAAGATAGTTGAGAAGTTGTGTTGTCTTGTAACATTTTCTGTCAGCTAGATAGAAACTAATTTGATGACATCTTGTTTTACTTTAGTGTACAATATTTAGTTCAGGTATTTCCATATTTCTTTTTTAAGATACTGATCATGAGAGTGAAAAAAAAAACAGTGTATATTTGGTTTGAATTCCGTCTGGGTACTACCTGCAGTAATGCATACGCTCCAGAGCAGTAGTTTTATTTAGTTTATCATTGCTTTCCTTGATTTAGAGAAAGGTAAATGACTTTTTTCACATGACCTATTCTGACTTGTGATAATGCAGAGCTATATATATATGTTAGTGTGTTGATGTTTGTAATTGTTTTACTTTGATACCATTGAATGCCATGTATTCAGTTAATTTGTTAAAAGATTGTTTTTGTAGTGTTTTCAAAAATAACTACTAAGCCTTTTTTTTAGATATGTTTAATGTGTTTGACACAAATGATATGAAGAAAGCTGTATTTGAGCATCTTACTTCTAAAGGGAAAGTAAAACTGGATTTATACCCTGAAATGTAATTGTATTAAGTGAACAAATTATTTTTTCCAGGCAGACTCCAGGTTAAAAGCGCTTAATGCAACATTCAGAGTGAAAAACCCAGACAAGTAAGGTTTTATTTTAATAACAGTTACAATGTTGTTTTGAATGATTTATTTAATTTTTCATTTCTGAATGTATGCAGTTTATTTGCTAACTACTTTAAATAGTAAATCACGTTTAGTGAAATCCTCTTACAGTCTAAAACTGATTTTGAGATTTGGTAACTTAATTGGGTTTAAGGTTGCAAGTAATTAAAGTTTTAGAAAATTAAACCACTGCTTTTTCCTAGAAGGATTTATGAAAATGTTGTTGAAGATATCAGAAAAATAAGAGACGTAATTTTAATTTTATATGAAATAGTTTTTCTTAGTGACTTTGCTTGTCAAATATGTACAAAGTTCAAGATAAGATTATTATTTTTTTTTCAAGATAAGATTATTATATGTTATGTATATATTTAATAATAAACTACTGTGTATACCAAGAAAACCTGATAGATAAATGCATACTAGTATACTAATTTAATGGAGATGTAGTTATATGACAGTTACTTGACTTCATTAACATCAGTTTGGTGTTTTGAGACCATTTCAATAATAAAGGAAGCCTGTGCATTCAGAAAAAAAGTTTCCTTTCGATGGGCGCTAGGCCTTTCTTAATATTTTAGTTTTACTCATTCTTTGAATTGGGTGGATAATTTAGGCTCTTTATCGTATAGACTTTTACCTGGTCTTTGATTCAGCTAAATTTTTCAGTGAGAAAGGTGCTCAGGCAGATAAAACTTTTCCATTTTTGGCTACAAAGCTCATGAGATGTGTTAGAATTTCTCTAGTTAGGCCTTCAGCGTTAATTTCTATGTGGTGTAAATTCTTACCAAATGCCAGGTTTGCATAATCTGATAACGTATTATGCCTGACTTTATAAATCATAACACATTAGCATAATGCTTTTAGTTTTTAATATAAATTTTGAATATAAAATACAAATATTTAAAGTTTTGATAATTAGGAAATTGTGATGTAACCATTGAGGGTTTTTAAATTTTTTTATTTTATTTTATTTTTTTAAGATTTTATTTATTTATTTGACAGAGAGAGAGACACAGCGAGAGAGGGAACTCAAGCAGGGGGAGTGAGAGAGGGAGAAACAGGCTCTGCACTGAGCAGGGAGCCCAATGTAGGGCTTGATCCCACGATCCTGGGATCATGACCTAAGCCAAAGGCAGCCGCTTAATGACTGAGCCACCAGGTGCCCTGAATTATTTATTTAAAAAATGTTTTATTTATTTATTTGGGAAAGGGAGAGCGAGAGCATGAGCAGGGGTAGGGGCAGAGGGAGAGGACAAGGGAGAAGCAGACTCCCTACTGAGGACTCCATCCCAGGACCCTGAGAGCATGACCTGCACCGAAGTTAGATGCTTAACCAACTGAGCCACCCAGATGCCCCTTAATAGACTTTTTCGGAGGAGTTTTAGTTTTACAGAAAAATTGAATGGATAGCACAGAGGTCCCATATTTACCCTCTGCCCCCACACATGCACAGTTACCCCCACTATTAACATCCCCCACCAGAATGGTACATTTGTTAAAATTGATGAACCTATATTGACCATACTGTTATCACCCAAAGACATTACATTAGGGTTCACTTTTGATGTTGCATATTGTGTGGGTTTTGACAAATTTATAATGACATGTATTCATCATTATCATACCATACAAAGTATTTTCACTGTCCTGGGCCACCTGGCTGGCTCAGCCTGTAGAACACATGACTGTTAGTCTCAGGATCATAAGTTCAAGACCCATGTTGGGCATGGAGCCTACTTAAAATTAAAATTCATAAAAACAAAAATCAACAAAACAAAACGACAACAAAACAACAAAAATCCCGAAGTATTTTCACTGTTCTAAATAAACATTCTCTGTGGTCTGCCTATTTATTCCTCCGTCCCAGCTCCTGGCAACCAGTGATTTCCATAGTTTTGCCTTTTCTGGAATGTCATATGCAGTATATAGCCTTCTCAGATTGACTTTTTTCACTTAATAATAAGCATTTTAGATTTCACTGAGGTTTCATTATAAGGATTATAATGATATGCATGGTATATAAGAGATGTTCTCTAGGTAAAGAACTAAAATTTTAAGTCATCCTCCAAAAAAAGCTTTGAGGAACCTAGTAAGCTAGCTTTATGACTTTAGTGGATGTACATTCATTTGAGAAGCAAGTAATTGAGACTATTTTTTAATTAATATTTTAATATTTTGTCAGTTGAGTGTTTTTCAGTTTAAGCATATTTTATCAAAAAAAATATTTTATCAATTGAATGTTGCCTTCCCTTTTCTGACCTAAGCAGGTTTCTGGATTATAAAATTTAATATCCATATTATATATAGAATTTTAAATTTGATATGACCAATAACATAACCCAGACAATTTTTTGCTCCTGTTTTTATAGTGTGTAATTAATATATAATTAGTAATAGAATTTGTTTACTTTAAGTTCTAGGTAAGAGGGTTGTCTATATCATTCCTTGTACTTTTCTTTTTTTTAAGTTTTATTTATTTATTTATTTTTAAGTAATCTCTACACCAAACATGGGATCTCATGACCCCAGGGTCAAGTCAGATGTTCCTTCAATTGAGCCAGCCAGGCACCCCTTATCATTCATTGTTAAAACAGATTCTTCATGGAGAGAATCTCAGTTCTAGCTATATCATATATTACATATATTTTATATACTGGGTCTAGCTGGCCCAATATATAATTATTATTCATAACATTACTAAAATAGTTTATATTACTAAAATACTTTTATTCTGTCCTTTCTTAAAATGTAGAAAACAGAAAGATTGTTTTAGAGGGATTACCAAAATGATACTAGCTTCATGCATGTTTATGTTTCTTCAAACTGGGGGCACCTGGCTGGCTTAGAAGAGAATGTGACTCCTGATCTTTTTTTTTTTAAAGATTTTATTTATTTTTTTTTGAGAGAGAGAGAGCATGAGAGGAGAGAAGGTCAGAGGGAGAAGGAGACTCCCCATGGAGCTGGGAGCCCGATATGGGACTCGATCCTGGGACTCCGGGATCATGACCCAAGCCAAAGACAGTTGCCCAACCAACTGAGCCACCCAGGCGCCCTGACTCTTGAACTTATGGTTGTGAGTTGGAGCCTCACATTCAGTGTAGAGATGACTAAAAATAAATAAATAAACTTAAATAAAATATGTTTCTTCAAACTAGACTGTTAAGGAGCAGTTTAGAAATGGGGCTCAAGTCTTCTACTTTTATGTGGCAATATTTAGACAGTATTTGGGCAATATTAGGAGGTAGACCAAGAAGTTAGGAGAATGAATGGGGCGAAAGAGAGGGACAGAAAATACAGGCAGCCCCCAGCTTTCATTCTTTAGAGTGTGAGGGAATACAGGAAGAGAGATTTGGGAGGGATGGGAGAACGTAAGGTGAGCTTTGGGTACGTAAGCGAGGAGAAATGTGTGCTAGTCAGTTGGCATTATAGATATGATGGTTAGGAGAGAGATTTGGGCAAGAGGTAGAAATTTGGAATTCAATACCGTGTACATTATAATTGCGAAGCTTTGTAAATGGTAAGACACACAGAGAGTGTAGATTGAAAGATTGATTGTTAAGATGGCTGAGGACCCAGGTTTGGACCTCAAGGAGTGCTGACACTTTGGGGGTATTTTCTAAAGGGTAATCTGAGGATTAGTAGCATCTGAATCCTGTGGGTTGGACTTGTTAAATCTTCAGCTTCCTGAGTCCCCTAGGGCCTCTGGGTACAGTTGGCTTGTTCACAGCCCTTCCCTACTGAGAGGTCCTTGGTAGCATTTTTAACAAACACTTTAGGGGTTCTTTGCGCACTAAAGTTGGAGGTGTAACAGGTGGGCGAAAGAAATGTGAACTGCAAAAGAGACTTCAGGCATAACCAGAGAGTAAAAGGAAAATCATGAGAAAATAAAACTGTTGCCAAGGGAGCAAATTTTTGAGGAGGGTGAGGTCAGCTGTTACATTGTTGAAAGGACCAAGAAAGATTAGGACTCAAGGATATCATTGGATTTTAGCAACATGAGAATAATTAGTGAGTTTGTCAGGAGTATTTCTCTACTCTGGTGCTGGAAGCAAAACTAGATTGCCGTTGGGCCGCACGGTGAATGGGAGGTGGTTGTTGCTTGAGAGAATGCCTTGTCAAAGTGTGCCTGTGAGAGGCCTGGGTGTGAGAGGGTGTTAACAGTTGGGTGTGTTGTCAAGGGAGCGTGTGTATGTATTTTATTATAGGAGAGTTAACTGATAGGCTAATGAGAAGGAGCTTGTAGAGAGTGGAAGAAAATAGGAATCTGGGCTATAGCTCGGGTAGAATCTAGAGGATTGATAGGAGGAAGGATCCTCGAGGGAAGGAAGACATAATAGAGGTAGATGTGTTTACTGGCAGGAGATCCTGCTAATGATTGTGTTTAATGTGTGAAGCTTGGTTGGAGAGCGATGACAGGTGGTGGTATCGAAATTTCATATCTTTATGCAGAATGGTAGTTACTAGATTAGGAAAACAAAGATTATTGAGTAGCATAAAGATTGAGATTAGAGACCATGAGTTTAGTACCATAAATTTTTTCAAGTAATTTTCAGACAATTTTTTTCTCTATCTGTTTCACAGTAAAAATTATAAGATATGACATCTTTAAAATTATCAAAAGAAAAATATGGTTATTTTATTTTAGAGTTTTTGAATTTGTATTGGGGTATACATAAAGCCAGCATATGGTCAAATAGAATCAGTTTCATTGTTCTCAGGAACTCCTGTTTTGTCTTTCAGTTTTTGACTTTTTTCATGAGAAAAAAATGATGTTTTATTTATTTCCTTTTTCAGGAGATTTACTGAACTAAAACACTACAGTGATGAACTACAGTCTGTCATCTCACATCTGCTTCGAGTCAGAGCTGTAAGTGGTCCCCAAGAGCTTTTTTACACACATTTATAAGGAAGTGCTTCTTACCTAATCATGTTTTTAAATAATGGAAGTTTTTTATGATGAATAGCTGATTTTTTGCATTCAGATTTGGCCTGTTCATCATCCAAATTCCATTTTTAAAAAAACGTGAAATATTTTATGGCATAAACAACTTGAAGAAAAGTTTTTAGCCTGTTGCTTTCTCTGTAGTTTGTGTATGGTTTTTTGACCATCTTGTCAAAGGCCTACCATTGTGGTGTTAGAATATAATTAAGTACGTGTGGGAGTTTAGATTGACATGTAATGATATCCTTACACTTTCAAGTTTTTTTTTTTTTTAAATAGTGAAATAGTTTATATATGTTAGGCCATCCTGTGCCTGTGCTCTTAAATTCTCCTAAATAAACTTATTTGGGGTAATGGTCTGCCATGACAAAATAAAGTAGAAATGTAAGTACAATCACTGAACTTAGCCATATGGTTGGGCTGTGGTAGACATGGTATCCTTAGAACTTGCCTATACTAAAAACTTAGAAAGGGGCACCTGGGTGCTTCAGTCGGTTAAGCATCTGCCTTCGGCTCTGGTCATGATCCTGGAGTCCTGGATCGAGCCCCAGACTGAGCCCTGCATCCGCTTCCTGCTCAGTGGGGAATCTGCTTGTCCCTTTCCCCCTGCTCATGTTCTTTCTCTCTAATACATAAATAAATCTATATTTAAAAAAAAAGACTTTGAAAGATACTGAGAGACCAGGTCTAGGATCACAACTTATACTGATTGGAATCCTCTTAAAATATATTATATGGAGGGCATCTGGGTGGCTCAGGGGGTTAAAGCCTCTGCCTTAGGCCCGGGTCATGATCTCAGGGTCCTGGGATCGAGCCCCGCATTGGGCTCTCTGCTCAGCAGGAAGCCTGCTTCCCCCCTCTTTCTGCCTGCCTCTCTGCCTACTTGTGATCTCTCTTTCTCAATCAAATAAATAAAATCTTAAAAAAAAAAAGTCCTGCATGAAAGAAAAGCATTAAATTTTGGGACACCTGGGTGGCTCAGTTGGTTGAGCCTTTGGCTCAGGTCATGATCCTAGAGTCCAAGGATAGAGTCCAAAGATAGGTCTGGGCTCAGCAGGGGGTCTGTTTCTCCCTCTGACCCTCTCCCCTCTCAAGCTCGCTTGCTCTCAAATAAATAAATAAATAAAAGCTTTTTTAAAAAGTGTTAATTTTATTGTTTTGGTGTTTCCCAAACTTACTTGGTGGAACAACTTTAAAAAAAGCAAACAACCTTTGACACTCTCTATAAGACTCAAAAAATAATTGGGAAATAGCATCCTGAGAGAAATTAGTTGAGAGGTCTGGGGACAACTCTGGAATGTTTCAAGCAGAATGAAGACTATGAGCTTTGTCCTGAGTCTAGTACAGGGATGGGCAGACTTTTACTGAAGGCCAGAATAGTAGATATTTTCAGCCTTTTGGGCCATATGATCCCTGTCAAATCTATTCAGCTTTGCTAGGAAAGCAGCCATAGACCATGCTGACATGAGTATTCAAATAAGGCTTTACAGAGACAAGCTGCAGTCCTGTGGTGTGCTGCTCCCAAGTCTAGTGTTCCTTTAGGGCAAGCCAAGGGGAGATGGAAACCATTTTATGTTTCTCTTAGACCTACTCCACGTATTTACAATTCTGGTTCATTCACTTGAAGCTGAGGTATTTTCAATAGATTAGGATTTGTTAGGTTAGGATTCAGTAGGGTTAGGATTTGTTGTATGGTTAATGCCTAATTCCTCAGATTATTCACGTTTGAGTAAGGAGTTAGGGACGTAATTTATCCTCAGGGTTTACATTTAGAAACTGTATATCAAGAATTTTTTTGTATACTGGGAATTTTTTTTCAGGGTTTAGGGTTTTATGTGGGATTACCTTTTGGCCTTAGTTCACGTGCATAACACTTTGGAGGAGAGTTTGTGGTGTTTTGTCTTTTGTAAAATTTGTGTGAATAGCTAGGCGGTATCTGTTTCATCTCGATCTAAATTATAATTCTATTTTTATTTTTATTTAAAAACTTTTTTTAACTTTTTTTTTTTTAAGATTTTATTTATTTATTTAACAGAGAGAGACACAGTGAGAGAGGGAACTCAAGCAAGGGGAGTGAGAGAGGGAGAAACAGGCTTCCCACTGAGCAGGGAGCCCGATGCAGGGCTCGATCTCAGGACCCCGGGATCATGACCTAAGTCAGAGGCAGCCACTTAACGACTGAGCCACCTGGATGCCCCACTTTTTTTTAACTTTTTTAAAAAAAGATTTTACTTATTTATTTGACGGAGAGAGCGAGAGAGGGAATACAAGCAGGGGGAGTGGGAGAGGAAGAAGCAGGCTTTCAGCGGAGCAGGAAGCCCAGTGTGGGACTCGATCCCAGGACTCTGGGATTATAACCTAAGCCGAACGACTGAGCCACCCAGGCGCCCCTATAATTCTATTTTTATTAAAATATCTAACATGTTGGTTAGAAGGAGTTATCATGATAAAGTAGCATGGAAGTATGTTGTATGTATTTAACATTTACGTATAAAACTGTCAATAAATATGAAAATGTTTATTTTTCCCCCTGATAAATGCCACTTCGAGGACTTTATCATAAGGAAACAATCTGAAATTTAGAAAAAGCTTCACTCTCAGAGATATTTACTAAAACATGTATAATACTAAAAAACTTAGGGATAACTAAATATCCAACAAGAAGTGCTTATGTATTTTATACACTGCTAGGTGGAATTTTATGCAACTATTTAAAGTGGTATTTATTAAGAGTAATATTGATCTGCTGGATAAAAATATTATTACCTTAAAAAAACTTTATTTATTTATTTGAGAGAGAGGGCATAAGAGGAAGAACAGAGAGAGCCTTAGAGGGAGAACAGACTCCCTGCTGAGTGGGGAGCCCAATGTGGGAGTTGATCATGGGACTCCGTGATCATGACCTGAGCTGAACAGTTGCTTAACCAACTGAGCCATCCAGGTGTCCCTATCACTTTTAATATAGGAAATTTTATTTTTATTTTTATTTTATTTTATTTTATTTTTAAAGATTTTATTCATTTGTCAGAGAAGGAGAGAGAGAGAGAGTATGAGAAGGGAGAAGGTCAGAGTGAGAAGCGGACTCCTCTTGAAGCTGGGAGCCCAATGTGGGACTCGATCCCAGGTCTCCAGGATCATGACCTGAGCCGAAGGCAGTTGCTCAACCAACTGAGCCACCCAGGCACCCTAATATAGGAAATTTTAAAGCAATAATTAAGACATGTTTATATATGTTCTTTATTTTTATATGTGTGTGTGTATACATATACACGCATACATACATAAAAGCAATTACATAAATATGATGACAGCAGTATTTCCCCCCTGCCCCATGATGAGACTTTGGGAAATTTAAGTTTTTTCTTTTTCATATTTTCCAAGTTTATTGTACTAAGCATTTTTTAAAATGAGGATAAAATTTCTCTTTTTTAAAAAAGTAAACTGTATATAGCTTTGATCTAATAGTAATTTCTTTTAAAAATTTATTCCAGAGAGTAGCAGATCGACTCTATGGTGTATATAAAGTACATGGGAATTATGGGCGAGTTTTCAGGTAAGCATTATATAAACTTTTAAAATAAATGATTAGCTCTAATTAGCTTTTTGCCTGAGAACTATAATTCTTGAACATTTATGGGTCTGAAATGTAGAAGTTTAGTTTTCATTTATTTTTTATGTTTTGGCATAATTAATTACTTAATTTTTTATTCAGTTGTACTTAACATAGAGTGTTGTATTAGTTTCAGTTGTACAATGTAGTGATTCAACAATTCTATACATTTCCCAGTGCTAATCAAGGTAAGTGTACTCTTAAATCCTCTTTACCTATTTCACCCTTTTCCCAACCCCCACACCCCTCTGCAACCCGCCTTTGGCAACTACCAGTTTGTTTTCTGTATTTAAGAGTCAAGGGTTTTTTTTGTCTGTCTCTTTTTTTGGTTTTGTTTCCTAAATTCCACATATGAGTGAAATCATGTGATATTTGTTTTCCTCTGTCTGACTGACTTCACTTAATGTTATACTCTCTAGATCCATTCATGTTGTTGCAAATGGCAAGATTTCATTCTTTTTTATGGTCGAATAATATTTCATTGTGTGTGTGGGTGTGTGCACACAATGGATAAAGAAGATGTGAGCTAGATAATATATAAATATAAGTATATAAATATATATCTAGCTCACATCTTTATCCGTTCACCTGTATATGGATACTTGGGTTGCTTCCATATCTTAGCTATTGTACATAATGTTGCAACATACATAAGGGTGCATATATCTTTCCAAATTAGTGTTTTTATTTTCTACGGGTAAAGAAAATCTCGGTAAATTCCTAGTAGTGGAATTACTGAATCAATCATTTGGTAATATTGTTTTTAATATTTTGAGGAATCTCCATACTGTTTTCCATAGTGGTTGCACCAGTTTGCATTCCCACTGACAATGCGGGAGTATTCCTTTTTCTCTATATCCTCACCAACTCTTGTTACCTCTTGTCATTTTGATTCTAGCGATTTTGACAGATGTGAGGTTTTGATTTGCATTTCCTTGGTGATTAGTGATGTTGAGAATCTTTTCATGTGTCTGTTGTCCATCTGTATGTCTTCTTTAGAAAAAATGTCTTTTTAGGTCTTCTGCCTATTTTTAGTTGGGATTATTTGTGGGGTTTTGCTGTTGGTTTGTACAGGTTCTTTATATTTTGGATATTAACCCTTTATCACATACATCATTTGCAAATATCTTCTCTCATTCAGTAGGTTGTGTTTTCATTTTGTTGGTTGTTTCCTCACTGTACAAATGCTTTTTATTTTGGTTTTTGTTCCTCTTATCTGAGGAGACATATCTAGAAAAATGTTTCCTTCAGCTGATGTCAGAAAGGTTGCTACCTATGTTTTCTTCTAAGAGTTATGGTTTCAGGTCTCACTTTTACATCTTTAATCCATTTTAAGTTTATTTTTATGGTGCAAAAAGTGATCCAGTTTCATTCTTTTGTATGTAGCTTCCCAGTTTTCCCCAGCACCATTTGTTGAAGAGACTGTCTTTTTTCCATTGTATATTCTTGCCTCCTTTATTATAGATTGACCATATACGTGTGTGTTTATATCTGGGCTTCTGTTATATTCTGTTCCATTGATCTATGTATCTGTTTTTGTGCCAATACCAATTGTTTTGATTACTACAGCTTTGTAGTATATTTTGAAATCTGGTGTTGTGATACCTCCAGCTTTGGTCTTCTTTCTTAAGGTTGCCTTGGCTGTTCGGGGTCTTCTGTGGTTCCACACAGATATTAGGATTATTTATCCTAGTTCCATGAAAACTGCTGTTTGGTGGTATTTTGATAGGGATTGGATTTAAATCTCTAGATTGCTTTGGGTAGTGTGACATTTTAATGATATTTGTTCTTTCAGTCCATGAATATGGAATGTGTGTTTTGTGTCCTCCTCAATTTCTTTCATTAATGTTTTATAGTTTTCAGAGATGACAGGTCTTTCACCTCCTTGGTATTTTATTTTTAGTGCAGTTATAAGTGGTTCTTAATTTTTCCTTCTGCTGCATTATTAGTGTACAGAAATTTAGTAGTTTTTTGTATATCAATTTTGTGTCCTGCAACTTTACTGAATTCATTTATTGGTTCTAGTAGTTTTATGGTGGAGTCTTTAGGATTTTCTGTATTATAGTATGTCATTTGCAAATAGTGAAAGTTTTACTACTTCTTTACCAATTCAGATGACTTGTATTTCTTTTTCTTGTCTGCTTGCTGTGGCTAGGACTTCCAGTCCTATAACAGTGGTGAGAGTTGACATCCTTGTTCCTTTACTGATCTTAGAGGAAAAGGTTTCAGTTTTTCAGCATTGAGTATGATGTTAACTATGGGTTTTTCATATATGGTCTTTATTAATGTTGAGGTATGTTCTTTCTAAACCCACTTTGTTGAGAGTTTTTTTTATCAAGAATGGATGTTCTGCTTCATCAGATGCGTTTTCTTTTTTTTTTTTTTAAGATTATTTATTTATTTATTTATTAGAGAGAGAGACTGAGAATGAGAGGAGAGAAGGTCAGAGGGAGAAGCAGACTTCCCGCAGAGCCGGAAATCCGATATGGGACTCGATCCCGGGACTCCGGGATCATGACCTGAGCCTAAGGCAGTCGCTTAAACACCTGAGCCACCCGGGGCCCCTCAGATGCGTTTTCTGCATTTATGGGTGATTGTGTGGTTTTTATTCTTTCTCTTGTTAATGTGATATATCATGTTGATTGATTTGTGAATATTGAACCACCCTTGCATTGCTAGAATAAATCCCACTTGACTGTCGGAAAAGATCCTTTTAATGTATTTATTGTTGGATTTGGTTTGCTAATGTTTTTTTTTTTTCCTCCCCAAATATGTTTATTTTAATTTGGTTTGCTAATGTTTTATTGAGAGTTTTTACATTTATGTTCATCAGAGATACTGGCCTGTATTTTTGTTTTGTTTTATTTTGGTAGTATCTGTCTGGTTTTGGTATTGGGACAGTGCTGGCCTCTTAGAATAAATTTAGTTTGAGAATAAATATTAGCTCTTTCGTACATGTTTGGTAGAATTTACTTGTATAGCCATCTGATCCTAGACTTTTGTTTGTTGGGAGTTTTTTTTTTATTACTGTTTAATTTTTATTGTGAGTAATCAGTCTGTTCAGATTTTCTATTTCTTCCTGATTCAGTTCTGAAGGGCTCTGTTTCTAGAAATTTTACCCATTTCCTCTAGGTTGTTCAGTTTGTTGGCTTATATAATTTTTCATAATATTCTCTTGTAATTCTTTTTATATCTGTGGTGTTGGGCTTTTTTGTTGTTATTTCTTGTGTTTTTTATTTTAGCCATACTGATAAGTATAAGGTGATACTTCATTTTAGTTTTGATTTACACTAGATAATTTATTTTTACTGATCTTTCTTTCTTTCTTTCTTTCTTTCTTTCTTTCTTTCCCTCTCTCTCTCTCTCTCTCTCTTTCTTTCTTTTTTTCTTTCTTTCTGTGGTGTTGGGTTTTTATTTCTCCTCCTTAATTTCTGATTTTATTTGAGTCTCTTTTTTTCTTGAGTCTGGCTAAAGGTTTACCAATTTTATCTTTTGACTAGCTCCTTATGATGTCAATATCAAAGAGTTTTGTTTGGGGCACCTGGGTGGCTCAGTGGGTAAAAGCCTCTGCCTTCCGCTCAGGTCATGATCTCAGGGTCCTGGGATCGAACCCCACATCGGGCTCTCTGCTCAGCAGGGAGCCTGCTTCCCCCCTCTCTGCCTGCCTCTCTGCCTACTTGTGATCTCTCTGTCAAATAAATAAATAAAATTAAAAAAAAAAAAGTTTTGTTTTGAAATGATGTCCTATAATAGTAGTTTTCAAAGTTTGTTTTAAAGTATTTCTTAGACAATTATCATATGATCTCTCTGATATGAGGAATTTGACCGGCAGGGCGCGGAGTGGTAAGGTGTAGGGAGGGAAAAAATGAAATAAGATGGGATCTGGAGGGAGATAAACCATAAGAGACTCTTAATTTCAAGAAACAAACAGGATTGCTGGGGGGTGGGCGGGTTGGGATAGGGTGGCTGGGTTATGGACATTAGGGAGGGTATGTGCTATGGTGAGTGCTATGAAATGTGTAAGCCTGATGATTCACAGACCTGTACCCCTGGGGCAAATAATACATTATATGTTAATTTAAAAATTAAAATAAAAAAATAAAAAATAGTTAAAGTATTTTTTTCAATAAAAAATAAATCCAATATGTTGAGCAGATAAAAATGAAACTACTCTGAAGCTATGACCAGTGCCCTTTACTTTGTTGGCAAAATGCCCAAGAAGATTCCATTAGAAATCACTGTTTTATAGAATTAGTGATACTCTCTTTTTTTTTTTTCTTTTTTGGTATTACTTTATAATTTTTGAAGGATTTTTTTGCAAGATGAGATTTTCAGTCGGGGTAATTTTAGTGTTAATTAATTTAGAATATCTACTTGTGTATAGTGCTTGCATATTGTGGTTATTTTTGAACCTTTTGTGATTTTTTTCTGTGTATTAATTATTTTGGTTGTAACATCTTAGAAGTTATTCAAATCTTTTTCTAAGAAAATATCTTGCTGGTGTTCCATTATAAGTCCTTTTGATTGGATTAATTTAAAAATGATTCATTTTACATTTTTAAATAGGTAATACATTCATATGGCACAAAATTCAATAGGAGTAAAAGCTTTTACAGTGAAAAGTCTCCCTTCTCTGTTAACCATCCAGGTCTCCTTCTCTGAGGCGGCCAATACTAGTTTTCTTATGTATCCCTGTAGTAAAATGTAATTCTATAAATATATTAACATACAAACACAGTTGGGTGCTTAACCAACGGAGTCACCCCTTAAAAATATTAAGTAATCTTTATAACCAATGTGGGGCTTGGACTTAGAACCCTGAGATCAAGAGTTGTGTGCTCTCTTGACTGAGCCAGCCAGGCTCCCCTATAGTTTATAGATGGACTTCATGTTGTCAGAAGTTTCTGAAATTCCATGCCAAATTTTGTTTGTGATTTTTTTTTTCCTTCTTAGGGAAAAGGTCCATAGTTTTCATCAGATTCTACAAAAGATCCAAGGCCTTTTTTGATCTGGTTCCTCTGCGACAATTCCCCACCCATTAAGTACTTTAAGATTCAGTTATTTCTTTTACAGTGTTGATGTTAAATCTAAATGTTGGTGTTAAAAACTACCCTTTAATAGTTCCTTGTATGTTAATGGTTTCCTCTTCTTCCCTGTAATCTGGTTAGCATTGTCTATTTCCAATCCTAGATATATCTTTGGACCCCAGGTTAGAACCTTTTGTTTAGTAGTGCTTCTTAAATTTTAATGGGCATACAGATTGTTATGCCCAGATTTTGAGCTCCCCAAAGACCACCAGGGAGCTGAGTCCGATGCAAAAGCAAAAGAGCCCTTTATTCAAGCTAGCTTGAGCTCAGTCTCCCACACTCACTGAGGCAGCGGCGTGATGTAGAGAAAGAGAGCGAGTTTCAAAAAGCCTAATAGTTTTATAGGGGCCAGTGGCCAATAAGATTGTAACACACAGAAAGTTACTTAGTAACTGTTTGAACTAGCCTATCACCCTGGCCAGAATTGGCGCCAAGTTTGGTGGGCAAAAGGCGGGGTTTATATCCCCCCCCAGGGGTTCTGCGTTCCTATTGGCTAACCCAAACCCAACTCATACGGTCTGGGCCAATTAGCTCAAGGGAGGGCTGAGCCACACTCAGACCCTTCCAGAGGCAGGTCCTGGCGGTGCCCACACAAGAAGGCGGGGGCCACACAAGAAGGCGGGTGTAAGCAAAGCGAGCCAGCCCTGCTCTGCTCCTTCAAATCACCTAGAGAACTATATTGAACTATATATATTGAATTTGAGGTGACAGAGGTGTGGAAAATGAATATTTTGATGTAATAGATCTGGAATGGGTTCTGTGATCCTGCATTTATTTATTTACCTTTCTTTTTTTTAGAGATTTTATTTATTTGTCAGAGAGAGAGAGAGCGCACACTCTCTCTTGTCCTTGCACGCGCACAAGCAGGGGTAGTGGCAGGCAGAGGGAGGAGGCTCCTGGCTGAGCAGGAACCTGATGTTGGACTTGATCTCAGGACTCTGGAATCAAGACCTGAGCTGAAGGCAGACTGAGCCACTCAGTCATCCCTGTGACCTACATTTCTAATGAAATTTTAGGTGATGCTATTGCTAGACCACAATTTGAGTAGCAGAGGGCTAGACTATATGTACCTTGAGGTCTTGTGCTGATACGGAGAATCCAGTATATGTTTCCCTCCTCACATTTATTAATTCACTTATTGGTTCATTTTTTTAATTTTACTTGCAAGCTGTAAATACCATGTATTTATCAGGCTCTAAACTACTTAATAGGCATACATAGGTGATAAAAAGTGTGAGTCCTACTTCCTTGAATTAGTTTTTAGTCTTGTTTGGTAAACAAAGGAATTAAATTTGGTTATGTTGGCCTTAAGTTGGTGGCACATAGTAAGGTGCTCAAAGATTGATTAGATGGATAAAGTACTTTTGGGATAGCCAATAGACAGTTCATCTGGATGAACTGTCAACTTTTTTTTTTCCTTTTTTTTTTAGAGAAAGGGGGAGAGGCTGGGGCAAGGAGATGGGCAGAGAAAGAAGAAGACAGAGAATCTTAGGCAGTCTCCCTGCCCATCATGAAACCCCACACAGAAATCTCATGTGAGATTTCAATCTCACAACCCTGAGCTGAAATCAAGAGTCAGTTGTTAAACTGTCTGAGCCACCCAGATGCCCCATGGCATTAGTACTGGTAACATGACTTACGGTTACATTAAATATGATCACTGCATTTCATTTTTGGCTACTTAAATTTGTCATCTGCCAAAACCCTTAGATTCCTTTTTCATGTGAAGAATTTGAGATGACAATTATATAAAGGTTAACTTGCTATTACTATCTTGAGAGTAGTTACAAACCTATAAAGAAAGAAAATTAATAGAAGGAGCCTTACCTGTTTTGTTTTTTAATCATTACCATAGTATTGCATAGGTGATTTATATGTTTGTTTTGCATGTGCGGTTTATATAATCTGGTATTTCAACAACATAAAAATATGTATAAAAACTACATAGTAACAAAATAATAGTGTTTAAATTTTTTTCTTTTATGACACAGTGCAATTGAAGAGGGTTATGCCTTCTTTACATAGAGGAAAGTTACAAACATCTGAATGGCCAGAAAAATGATTTAAAAAAACTGAGTTGCCATATGAAATAATGCTTAGAATAAATTGTTTTAATAACACGGGAAAACACTGAATGGAAAAAAGCATGATACAAAATTTTATATACCATATGAGCTCAGCCACATTGAAATGAGTAAATAAAAAGATTGGAAGGAAATATGTCAAATTATGTCATCTCTTGGTATTTGAGATTACAGATTTATTTTTTCAGTTTAATATACATAACTAACTCCTATAAAAAGGAATTTCTATGAGAAGCATTTCGTAGAAATGACAACAAAGGGCGCCTGGCTGGCTCAGTCGATAGATCATGTGACTCTAAATCTCGGGGTTGTGAGTTCGAGCCCCATATTTGGTATAGAGATTACTTAAAATAAAATAAAATTACTTAAAATAAATCTTTTTAAAAAAATGACAGACTGATCTGTGGTTCTAGTAGACTTATCAACTTTAGTGCATTTACTGAAGCTTTACTGTGTACCTAATGTTTCTGTATAGTCTTCTTTTTTGTTAGCTTAAATATGTTCATCAGCATCATCCATGGACTTTTAGAAAGTATACATATCTCAGCTCCACCCCAGAGATTCTGATTAAGTAGATCCAAGAGCAGAAGTAGCATCCATAGTTTCTCCAAGCTGTTGACTTTGAGTTGACAAATTGACTTAAATAGGCACCCTAGCTGAGAGTGTCTGTAAGCAGAAGCTGTTTTGTGTGATACTTACTTTGCACTTAGCAGCAGCAGATAGTAACTTTTGAACTAACAATTTAAAGCTTTCACTTGCATTTAGCTGTTAAACTTAAGGGGAAACCAGCATATTTGAGTCACAGAAAATAAACCCAAATACAGATGTTCAGATGTTATTTTGTTTAAAAGGTAGCTAGAAAAAAAAAACCTTATAAAATATCCCATTTGAAAATACTGCATATCTAATTCATGGTGTGTTTGGTTTTATCTTTTTCTCCCTAGTGAGTGGAGTGCCATAGAGAAAGAAATGGGGGACGGACTGCAGAGTGCTGGTCACCATATGGACGTGTAAGTACCTAGAGCAGTTAAGGTAAAACCTGGGGTGAAGTCTAGTGGTGAAATGTTAGTGATTCTTCTGTTTTTATCAGGTTTGCTGGCCTCTATGTTATACACTGTGGATCCAGATCTGACTTATACAAGTTTATTTCAAGAATGAAGGTTAATTTTAAAACATTCAAAAATCCATCAGTCCAATTCATATGTTAGTAGAATAAAGAAGAAAACCTGCATGTTAATTTCAGTACATGTAGAAACACATTTCAACATCCACTCACAATAAAAATCGTCATCCAACTAGGAATAAAAGGAATTTCTTCAGTTTAAAACTAGTATTGTACCTAATAGTGAAGTATTGAAAACAAAAACTTATAGATAATATTGTACTTAATAGTGAAGTATTGATGCTTTTTCCTAAAATCAAATAAGGCACGGTTGTCTGCTCTTACCATTTTTCATAAACATTTTACTAGAAGTCCTCGTCAGGCAAGAAAAATCAAATAAGAGGCATCAATGTTAGGAAGGAAGAATTAAAACTATTGCTTTTTGTAGTTAACAGGATCTTTTACATGGAAAATCATAAAGAATCAACCAAAAATACAACTAACAGCTGAATTTAACAAGGATGTGGAATATAAAATCAATATATAAAAACTAAAGTGGTTTTATATACTAGACTAGCAACAACAGTTGGAAAATAAAAATTGAAGAACAATACTTTTTATAATAGCATCAAAACAAAATATTATGGATTAATTTAATAAAGATGTGAAATACTTCTACACTGAAGACTTTATATGTAAACACTGCTGAGAGAAAATTTAAAGACCTAAATAAATGGAGAGAATAAATGTATGTGTTCATGAATTGGAAGACTAAGTAGTGTTAATATGTCCATTCTTCCCAAATTGCAGTCCCAATCAAAATTCTGATAACTTTGTAATGAAAATTGTTATACTAATTCTAAAACTTACATGGAAATTCAAAGGACCTGGAGTAGCCAAAAAAGTCTTGAGAAAGAACAGACCTGAACCATATTACCTGATTACAAGACTTATTATAAAGATATAGTGGTTATCAAGGTAGGTATTGACTTATAAACAGATCGATGGAACAGAATAAAGTCCAGAAATAGACCAGCATTTAAATAGTACATTTCAAGAAATGGTTCTGGAATAACTGGTTATCTACATGGAAAAAAGTTAACCTTGAGCTATTTCTTTTTTTTTGTTTGTTTAAGATTTTATTTATTTATTTGACAGAAAGAGATCACAAGCAGGCAGAGAGGCAGGCAGAGAAAGAGGAGGAAGCAGGCTCCTTGCTGAGCAGAGAGCCTGATGTGGGGCTCGATCCCAGGACCCCAGGATCATGACCTGAGCTGAAGGCAGGGGCTTAACCCACTGAGCTACCCACGTGCCCCAACCTTGAGCTGTTTCTTATACCTTACATAAGAACTAACGCAATTTGGATCATATATATAAGTATAAAAGCTAAAATTATACCTTTTAGTAGAATACATATGAGAATATTGTTGCAACCTTCAAATTAGCAAAGATTTCTTAAAGAGAACATGAAAAGAAAAAAAATTTTAAGTGGTAAATTGTTCTTTATCAAAATTAAACATTTTGCTTATCAAAAGATGATATTCGGGCCACCTGGGTGGCTCAGTTGTTAAGCAGCTGCCTTCGGCTCAGGGCATGATCCTAGCGTCCTGGGACTGAGCCCATCGGGCTCTCTGCTCGGCGGGAAGCCTGCTTCTTCCTCTCCCGTTCCCCCTGCTTGTGTTCCTTCTCTCGCTGTGTCTCTCTCTGTCAAATAAATAAATAAAATCTTAAAAAAATAATAATAATATTGGAGGTGGGGAGGAATGTGGGGAGTTAGTGTGAGAGAAGATGAAGACATTGCAGTGATAGATAGTGGTTAATGGTTGCACAACAATGTGAATATACTTAATGCCACTTAACTGTACACTTAAAAATTAGTAAAAGGTAAATTTTATGTTTATTTACCACACACGCATACATTCATGTACACACACACAAAAGACACCATTAAAATAATGAAGAGGCTAGCCATGGACTAGGACTAAACATTTTCAACCACAATATATAAAGAACTCTAACAACTCATTAATAAAAAGACAAAAAATACTATTTTACCTAAATGTTTCTTTAGGCCATATTCAAGCTAACTGGCTACTTTTCAACCAATTTGCTTAATCCTAAGAAGTTTTCCTGTATTCTGTTGATAGAGCATTTTCAGGAATTTAGGATTATCCCTTCGGTTGATTTATTTAAAGCATTAAATAAAATTAATTTCAGTACTGTTATCTAAAAATCGTTACCACTTACATTTTTCTACCCAAGGATGTGCCATTTATCTGTTCACTGTTTCCTGTTTTCAGGCCACCAGCCCTGTGGTTCCTCTTTTTTGTTTCCTTAACATTAACTCAGAATTACAGATTTATGAATTAAAGGCAGTTTTTCCTACTGTTAACAGTGATTCTCAAGACTTTCTTGTCATATAGAAGAAATTCTATACAAATATGAGTTTGTAATTACAGAGTATGTACTTGCCTGGTTTTTGTTTGTTTTAATTTGAGAGAGAGCATGAGAGGGGAGAAGGTCAGAGGGAGAAGTAGACTCCCCATGGAGCTGGGGAGCTGTGGGACTCGATCCTGAGACTCTAGGATTGTGACCTGAGCCAAAGACAGTCGCTCAACCAACTGAGCCACCCAGGTGCCCTGTACTTGCCTGTTTTATAAATCCTTTAAGCACATAGCTTTTTAGTGACTCTTAATGTAGGTTTATTTATTTATTTTTACAACTTCAGTAACTTTTGTTTACTTGCCTACATAAAGCAGACATAGACTATATTTTTCTTTTTTTCCCATGCTAAGAAGTCAGAATTAATTTGAAAAAACGATGCCTGTTATACTATACAGAAATAGTACATGACGTAGCCCATGTCCTTATGGAATTTATAATGTGATTAAAGAAATAAAACCAGCAGATGACACATTTGATAAAATAAAAGTTGTAAATTGTTGATAAAAGATCAGAAGTGGGGACACCTGGGTTGTAGCTCTGCCGATTAAGTGGCTGACTTTGGCTCAGGTCATGATCTTGGGGTCCTGGGATCGGAGCCTTGAGTCCTCCCTGCTCAGCAGGGAGCCTGCTTCTCCCTCTCCCTCTCCCCCTGCTCGTGTACACTCTCTGTCTCTCAAATAAATAAATAAATAAATAAAATCTTAAAAAAAAAAAAGATCAAAAGTGGAGTGATGACTAAGGACTAAAGTAGTCTGGGAACATTTCCTAGAGGTGCTGAGATGTGTGCTTGTAGGATTTGGAGAAGCCGTGTGGAGAGCTGTCACGTTTCTGTAGAAGGAAGGACTCAGGTCCGGGAATAAGAACTACAGCATAGTAGTGAGGGCCTTGTCCAGATCAAAGCATAGGTTGCGGTTGAGAATTAGTATAAAATAAGGCTTCTAAAGTTTTTTGTAGTCTTATTTTCTCTGTTTTTCCTTTTGTAGCATTTAGGCATTACTCTTCGTAGTTGCTGCCAGGAACATTTGAGCACCAATTATACTAACCTCTTATTTTTTTCTGTAGATTTTGTAGCCCTTTCATAAAATAGCTTTGAACAAAAGGTATTACAGTCTTCCAGTGCTTCTTAAGCTACCTGCAGGGAGGACCTTTTTGGTTTGTTTTTTATTTCCAAACCATTGCTGATTGAAACATTTTGGTAAAATTCAATAAAATTTTCATGGTAATTAAAAATTGCTATAAATGTTCTGGAATGCTTATTCTCATTTTGTGTACTTACTTTTGTTAGGGGTAGCAAATAACATTTCTTTTGATCATTAATTTGTATTGTGATAAAAGTTTGTATACAATGTTTTTTAAACAGGTATGCATCTTCTATCGATGATATTTTAGAAGATGAAGAGCATTATGCAGATCAGTTAAAGGAGTATCTGTTTTATGCAGAAGCATTGCGGTAAGTATAATAAATGTATGGATGCAGCCCTGTGGCCGGCCACCACTCTATTCATATGTTGCCAGAAAGTAAAGAGAGTAAAGTGATTTTTAAACGAGTTCATCCCCCATATATTGAATGAGGTCTCATTGTAATCCTTGGTGTTGCAGAGTGCTAGGCATAGACATTTAAGACAAGCCCTGTTCTTGAAAGGTAATATTGATAAAACTCGTCAGTCTCCAACCTCAGGTCAGTTCATATGTTGTTTTTCCTACTTTTTTCAGTTTGTAGATTGGATGTAAAATACAGATTGAGTGTATGTAGCCTTGTCACTGCGCAGTATGTTGCCATTTTTATCCTGTAATTCTTTCCACATCTGCTTATCTTCTTACTAAGTTTGTATAAGTTCTTAATATCAGCACTTTGTCTTAATGTTTTTATGGTATCTCCTACAGAGCCAAACAGAATTCTCTGGTATATAGTTCTATTTATTTAAGAAGAAATTAGTATACTTTTTCTGTCCAATTTTAAAAAAAGAAATCATTTTCCTGGAATAGGTGGCTTTTGGTCATAGCCACTTTTGGTTATTTTCTTGTCACTTTTAAAAGCAGTATAAGAATTCTGTTAGGACAATACAGCACCAATTTTCCATTAGCTCTTCAGTAACTGGTGTGAAAAGATCCACACATTGTTAGCCTTGTTCCTTCTAAGTCTTTGAGTCGTCACAGGTTTCACCAAGGTCACATTGCAAAGCAAAAGAAAGTTGCTAAACACAGTGGAATTCTGTACAGTTCTTAAACACTGTAGAAAAGATTCATGTATATTGATATGTCCATGGTACATAGTTAAGTAAGATGAGATGTAGAATTGCTTGAGGGATGTGCATATGTGTATTTGTAAGTGCCTAGCTATGGTGTGGCACAATATGCCCGATCTGTTATTATAGATTATGTCTGGATAGTGGAGTTAGGGAAAAGAAAGAATTCTTGAAACTTTTTTAATTTTGTGGATTCCTGTAGTAGAATCTTTTTTTTTTTTTTTTACACTAAGTGAGGTTTACTTTTATGATAAAAACTAAGACTTTTTTTTAGGATTTATTTATTTGAGAGAGAGCGCATTTGTGCAAGTGGGGGTTGGGGGACAGGCAGAGGGAGAAGGAGAGAATCTCAAGCAGACTCTCTGCTGAGCACAAACCAACCCAGGGCTCAGTCTCACGACCCTGAGATCATGATCTGAGCCAAAATCAAGAGTTGGACACTTAACCAACTGAATCACCTAGGCACCTCAAAACTAAAACATTTCTGTATAAAAAAGAAAATTTTGAGAACTCTTCAAAGAATTTTCAGTTGGTTTGTGAGATTCCACCATTAGTTTCTGTGTTATACAAAAGATTTTGTTGTTAATGTATGCGATAATGGTCAGTTTAATGAAAAAAATGTTGCAGGTATCTAAAAAACACCTTTTTTGTTAAGTATATGTAAAAGTTTTATGCTTAGGTTCTGCTGGATTTAATTTTTAATATTGAGTTACTACATTTTAAACTTGAAAATTCTGTGAAAACAAGCTCTGAGCCTAGTAAGTAAGACATTGTGAATGCTTCCTCTCATCCCCTGAAAAATTTTTTTAATATGTTAAAAGAGAAGCCACAAAAATTAAATGGGAGCACTTTCTTTCATCCCTAGAGCTGTATGCAGGAAACATGAACTTATGCAGTATGACTTGGAGATGGCTGCTCAGGACTTAGCATCCAAAAAGCAGCAGTGTGAGGAACTGGCAACTGGGGTGAGTGTTTCCATTTGGGTCTCTGCACCATTGCAGCAAGCCATATAAAGAAGCAGCTGCAGCTGTAATCAGGATGCCTGTAGCTTTTATAGGGGAATAATTTATGGGCAACTTTATAATTCTTTAGGTTATGATCTTGATATAAAAATATGTAAGCTGTTAAGACATTGTATTATATGGCATTTTAAGAAATTCTACCAGGGCACCTGGCTGGCTCAGTCGGTGGGGCATGCAGCTCTTGATCTCAGGGTTGTGAGTTCGAACCCGACATTGGATGTACAGATTACTTAAAAATAAAATCTTAAAAAAAAATTTTGCCAACCTTGCTCTTTGTAGTAAGTATCTTTACATTTATGGTAAGTCCAAATGAAAAAACATTATTTTTTATGATTGTCAGGTTTACTTTTACAAAATATATTATAGAAATTGTGATTTACTTTGAAAAGCTTTACCAAGTTACAATCAGTGCATCTCTCTGAAGAAGGAGCTTTTGGTATACAGAGAATAATTGTGTTTTTTGGGGGGGGGGATTTTTTTAAGATTTTATTTATTTATTTGACCGAGGGAGAGAGTTCACAAGTAGGCAGAGAGGCAGGCAGAGAGAGAAAGAGAAGCAGGCTCCCCGCTGAGCAGAGAGCCCGATGCGGGGCTCGATCCCAGGACCCTGAGATCATGATCTGAGCCGAAGGCAGAGGCTTAACCCACTGAGCCACCCAGGTGCTCCTACAGAGAATATTTGTGAAGAAAATTCCATAACTTATTGTATGAGCCTTAGAGCATTTTTATAATCAGCTTTCTACTGTCCAGCCATTTTATTGGAGTAATGTAACTGTCGTAGTGAGAATACAGTCTGGAAATAATGGAACAGTGACAATGCCGCCATTCATTAATCGCTTTATAGTTAACAAGTACTTTGGTATGTCTGAAAAGTCACAGATGTATGTGGGGAAACTCCATTGGCCACAAAACATGTATACACTAAGCTTGATTTATTTTTAAAACTTGAGAAATTCCCAGGCCATTTTCAGAGAGCAGGGTTCCCTACTCCTCCACGTGAAGGGAAAACTGTTCAGTAAACTCCAGAGAGTGAGGAGGTGTTGAAGCCGTGATGCTTGAGGCTTCCCTCCAAGGGAAGGCATCCTATTTTATTGATATGCAGGTTTCAGTGTGTGTTATACAGATTTTTAAATGGTTTTTGTTTGTTTTAGTTTGGTCTATTTCCTTTGTTGCCTGTTGAATTTTATTTGTTTTTTATGTCATAGAGAAATATAAAAAATGTGACCTCTAATCTAAAGAAATAATTTGCCTAATACTTCACCTAGAAGTTTTCCATTTGATTAAGAAGTTCAGTTAGAATTTTTTTCTTTTTGACTATTCCATATTATTCCAGTGTTAGGAATCATATTAGGAGCCCCTTGGTTATAAGACTTAGGAGGCTTCCGTCTGAGGTACGGGGAAAATGGCAAAAGTTTTTCTTTTTCTTTTTCAAAAAAATGTTTAATTGTGGTTTAAATATACATAACAAAATTTGTCAGCTTAACCATTTTTTTAATCTGGTTTTTCTCTTTTTCTTCTTCTATTTATGTGTGTTTATATCTACCTATCTTGAAAGATTTTATTTTTAAGTAATCTCTATACCCAACATGGGTCTTGAACTCAAAACCCCAAGATCAAGAGTCACATGCTCTACCCACTGAGCCAGCCAGGTGTCTGTATTTTTCTTTTTAAAACATAATTTTTACTCTTATGATTTCGAGCTTACAAAATAGTGGGAAAAAATTAGTACACCTATTGAATTTACATTGATATGAATTAAAAGCAATTTTATGAGAGCATGGGTTAAAGAATGGTTATACTAAGGATCATCTTAACCATTTTGAAGTGTACAGTTCAGTAGTAGTAAGTACATTCAAACTGTTGTGCAACCAATCTCCAGAACTCTCTTCCTGTTGAAAATTGAAGCTCTGTACCATTAAACATTAACTATCAATTTCCCTTCCCTCCAGCCCTTGGCAGTCATCGTTCTACTTTCTGTCTCTATGACTTTGACTACTCTAGATACTTTACATTAAGTAGAATCATTACAGTATTTATCTTTTTGTGACTTGTTTATTTCCACTTAGAATAATGTTCTCAGGTTCATCCTTGTAGTAGCACGTGTCGGAATTCTCTTTCTTTTTCAGGCTGAATAATATTTCTTTGTACGTATGTGCCATGTTTTGTGTATCCCCTCACCTGTTTCTATTTCCTTTTAGACTGTGAGAACGTTTTCTTTGAAGGGAATGACTACCAAGCTCTTTGGCCAAGAAACTCCAGAGCAGAGAGAAGCCAGAATAAAGGTGCTAGAAGAACAAATAAATGAAGGAGAACAACAGTTAAAGTCTAAAAATCTGGAAGGCAGGTAAAAATGCTGAGATGTGTAACAAAGCTAGACATACGTACTACACGGCAGATTGTTTTTTATACTATTTCCCAACCTCGTTAACATTCCTGCCTTATAGCCTATATATATATAGGGCATTTTTTAAGAGTTTATTTTTAAGTAGTCTCTACACCCAGTGTGGGGCTTGAACTTACATCCCTGACATCAGGAGTCACAGGTTCCACGGACTGAGCCAGCCAGTCACCACTATAATGGTTCTTCTAAACTGTAGTGATTGAGAGGCACCTGGCTGGCTCAGTTAAGCGTCCAACTCTTGGTTTCAGCTCAGGTTGTGATACTGTGGTTGTGGAATCAAGCCCCACATTGGGCTCTGCGTGAGGCATGGATTCTGCTTCAAATTTTCTCTCCCCTCCGCCCCTCCCCCTGTTCATGCGCTCTCTCCCTCTCCTTCTCTTTCCCTCTCCAATAAATAAATAAATCTTTTAAAAAATAAAATGTAGGGCGCCTGGGTGGCTCAGTTGCTTAAGCGGCTGCCTTCGGCTCGGGTAATGATCCCGGACTCCCGGGATCGAGTCCCACATCGGGCTCTCAGCTCCACGGGGAGTCTGCTTCTACCCTCTCATGCTCTCTCTCGCTTTCTCTCTCTCAAATAAGTAAATAAATAAATCTTTAAAAAAATAAAAAAAAATAAAATGTAGTGATTGAATGCCTAAGAAATTTGAATTATCAAAAATCATGTTATAGAAACGGTTTTAGTATGGGGGAAAGAGTAAGAAGAGTTTCAACTTTATAATATTATTTTCCTTCACTTTTCCTAATTTCTGTCCTTTGCACATTTCCCTTTGCACTTTCTTCTCCATCACTTGACAAAAGCCTGATCGTTCTTCAGTGCCCAGTTCTCATGCGTCTTCCTTTGACTCCTAGCCTCGCAGGCTCTCGTAGCCCTTGGTCTATGTCACGATAACATGACAGTTTTGTTGTGGGCTGTCAGTTGTTCTTTGTGATTGTCCCAGCCTAAGTGCCCTTCAAAGCCAATGACTATGTCTTTTTCATCTTTATATTTCAACATTTTTCATTGGGCTTGGCATGTAATTATTCCATAAATATTTCTGGAAATGCAGCTATCAAAGTTCTGCCATTGCTGTTTGACTTATTTTCCTTATTGTTGTTTTTCATCTGATAATAAGTAGATGAAGGCAGACGAATAGTATATCATTGATATTGAGGTATTTTTGTTAATTTTTAGAACTGCTGGCACCAAATAAGTAAGAGTAAACTTTTATGAATGGAATTTAAAAAAGATAAACGCCTCTCAGAATTTTTAAAACTCTGATTGTTGTTTAAAGCAAGTGTGTAGGGGCGCCTGGGTGGCTCCGTTAAGTGGCTGCCTTCAGCTCAGGTCATGATCCTGGGTTCCTAGGATCGAGCCCTGTGTCAAGCTCCCTGCTCAGCAGGGAGCCTGCTTCTCCCTTCTGCCTGCAGCTCCCCCTGCTTCTATGCACTCTCATTCTCTCTCTCTCTGTCAAATAAATAAATAAAATCTTGAAAAAAAAATAACACATGAAGTTATTAAAAAAATAAAGCAAGTGTATAAAAATTGTGATACATAATATATCTTGTCAAAAGAGTATATGTTGGGGTGCTTGGGTGGCTCAGTCGTTAAGCGTCTGCCTGTGGGTCAGGTCATGATCCCAGGGTCCCAGGATCGAACCCTGTATCGGGCTCCCTGCTCTGCGAGAAGTCTGCTTCTCCCTCTCCCACTCCCCCTGCTGTGTTCTCTCTCTCTCAGTCAAATAAATAAATAAAATCTTTAAAAAAACAAATGAGTATATGTTTTCCAGTGACCCCAGGAGGATAATTTCACATGGCCTCTCTTAGGCGTGTGAGCCGGTTCAGAGAGCCGCCCACAGCTGTTTTATAGGAATAATTTATAGCTGGGATTCTTGTGGCAAAAATATTGATTATTAAAATGTAGATGAATGTATGACTGTCTCTCTGCTGCTTCTCCCAGTATGATTTTTAGGAAGAGAAAAATAGAATATCTTATACAGACAATAGCTTTTTCCTCCATATAGATAAATAAAAACCAATGCAAATGAGAACTGGTTATTAGAATTTATAATACAGTTAACTGAATTTGAATAAGTAATAATGATGACTACACACTTTATTTCAGAGAATTTGTGAAAAATGCTTGGGCCGATATTGAACGCTTCAAAGAACAAAAGAACCATGATTTAAAGGAGGCCCTCATAAGCTATGCAGTCATGCAGATCAGTATGTGCAAAAAGGTAGGCGAAGGTACAGGTATATTCAGAAGTGCTTGCAAATTTCTTTAAAACCGGTTTCTCTTATTTGGACCAGAGTGTTTATTATTCTAAAGCCCATTCTTCCCCCTTTCCAGAAGAGTTTCCAGTTTCTTCACTTAACTTTGAAAGAGTACTATACCCAGAATGTTAATTATTGAGTCTTCACTCACCTGAAGTTCCAAATTTGTATGCCTTTTTATATCTAGTATTTGAAAATATGTACCAACAACATTACTTGGATTATATGATGTTCTTGGATGGGGGTAAGATACTGTTCCTAGCAGTGATCTATAGTGCTGTGATTGGAAGATAGCTTAAACATTGTTTGGGGAAAATGTGGTTATGATATGGTCTGTTGTCCTAGTCAGTCTTCATTGTGACTGATGTCGGTAGTAGAAGAGAAGAACACAGAAGCTTATTCTAGCTTAAGTAAGTGTTTTGACAGTGCTGAAATCTTTAAAATGCTATTGTAAGAACAAAATATAAAACATTCCTTCTTTTTTATAACTCATGATCTGCCTGAGTGTCAGTACCAATGCCGACTCCTGGTGCCTCCCTGCTTCACAGATTGCTTCACATTTAGTCTTTTTTCTAACCTTTCTTTTTTTAATCCTGGGAAGTCTGAAAGATAGATAACACAAATTTTTTGAGTTGGTTTTGTTTTGTTTTCATATAAGACTTATTAATAAACTCCTTGTGATCTTCTGTTTACTGCTTTTCCAAAGTAAAATGCAGACTATATAATGGCTCAAAGAACTTTTCTCCCCATTTTACCTAGAGTAGGGTGGTTGAAATGCTGGAAATTAATCTTTGAATAAAGAAGGTATCACTGTAGGTGTATTTGGATACAGTGTTGCATATCTTGTGTGTCTGCTCATGTGTCCTACGATAACTATAGGAAGCAACTATACTCAAATGAGATTAAAAAGATGTATTTCCCAAGAACAGTACTATAAAGTTGCATCATGTATTTTTTTCCTTAAGTGGAATAGATTTTTGTATTTGAAAATCTGCAGTGTTCTTTTTTTATGAACCTAAAATTAAGTACAAGGAGCGAAGATTAATATTAGTTTTTCTCAGATAAATATGGGTATCTATATTTTGTTTATTTTACTTGTGTATTAACTTTTCAAATATACCATACTTTGTTATAATGTCAGCTATCCAAAGTGGTAATTGAATATAATCAAATGACTAAATTGTAGTAGTAGTAAACCAAAACAAAAAACTTTTACAGGGATGCCTGGGTGGCTCAGTTGCTTAAGAATCTGCCTTCAGCTCAGGTCATGATCCCAGGGTCCTGGGATCAAGTCCCACGTTGGGCTCCCTGCTCAGCAGGGAGCCTACTTCTGCCTCTGCTGCTCCCCCTGCTTGTGCTTGCTCTAATAAATAAATAAATAAAATCTTTTTAAAAATTTACATAAAAAGTATTAATATTAGCACTTAAAAATCAAGGATCACTTCTAAGTGTTTTCTTGGTCAACCTTTTTGATAGTGAATTTTCTAATATGTTGAATCAAGAAATACTTGGTTGATCTTTAAGCTACTTTATCTTTTTAAATTCTAAGAATTGTCATATGGAAAAAGATATTCCATGCAAATGGAAATGGGGAAAAAAGCCAGGGTGGGAATATTTATATCAGACAAAGTAGACAAAATCGACTTTAAAACAAAGACTGTAACAAGAGACAAAGAAGGACATTACATAATGATAGAGGGGCCAGTCCAACAAGAAGATAGAATAGTTGTAAATATTTACCCGACACTGGAACACTGAAGTACATAAAATAATATTAACAGATATAAAGGGAGAAATTGATGGTAAGACAATAATAGTAGAGGATTTTAACAATGAATCTTGGAACACTGAAAAAATAAAAATAATTTTAAAAAATAGGAGATTTTAACACCCCACTTATATCAATGGGTAGATCATCAAGACAGAAAATTAATAAGGAAATAGTATCTTTGAGTGACACTTTAGCATGGGCTTAACAGAATATAACATCCCAAAACAACAGAATATACATTCTTTTCAAGTGCACATGGAACATTCTCTAGGATAATCACACATTTGGCCACAAAACAAGTCTCAATAAAATTTAAGAAGACTGGGATGCCTGGGTGGCTCAGTTGGTTAAGCCTTTGGTTCAGGTCATGATCCCAGGATCCTGGGATCAAGCCCCACATTGAGCTCCTTGCTCAAAAGGAAGCCTGCTTCTCCCTCTCCCTTTGTTCCTCCCCCTAGCTTGTGCTGTCTCTCTCTCTCTCTCTCTCTCTCTGACAAATAAATAAATAGAATCTTTAAAAAAAAATTTAAGAAGACTGAGATAATATCATCATCTTTCCTGACCACAATTGTATAAACTAGAAATCAATCACAAGAAAAAAACTGGAAAAATGCCAACATGCAGAGGCTAATAGCATGCTACCAAACCTCCAATGAGTCAGTGAGGAAATCAAAGAAGTAATCAAAAAATACATGGATACAAATGAAAATGAAAACACAATGGTCCAAAATCTTTGGAACACAGCGAAAGAAGTTCAGAGAGGGAAATTTATAGTGATACAGGCTGACCTCAAGAAACAAAAAAAATGTCAATCTAACCTTGCACCTTAAGGGACTAGAAAAAGAACGAAGCCCAAGATTAGTAGAAGGTAGGAATTTAATAAAGATCAGAGCAGAAAAATTAATTATCATAAAACTAACATACTCTTACTGCAAAAATTATAAAAATCCAGAAGCATATTAGGTAAAAATTCTCCTCCTGCACCAACTCCCTTTTGAAACCTCACTACTGTTACAAACTTCATGTGTATCCTTCCAGATGTCCTTGTACCTTTACAGTCATTTAGAAAATACACACTTTCCTCTTCCCCACAAAAACAAGACTGTGTTACAGGTACTAGGGTGTTGTTTTCATTTGCCCATTTGATGTCTCACGGATGTCTTTCTAGAGCAGTGCGCAAGATCTCTTATCCTTTCTGACAACAAATACTCTGAGTAGATACTACATTATCCAGCCAATCTGAGACATTTTAAAGGATTTTTTATTAATTTGCTTTTTGTATTTCATCAGGAGGAGAAAGAAAATAAAAAAATTCTTGATTTTTTCTAATGTTTGAAGCCTTGATAACTTGATAAATACTGACATACTTTAATGTTTAAGTATTAAAATACTGCTTCTTCATGAATTAGCAGTTATTTGAGAATATGTATCTTGTTTGCTAAAAAAAAAAAACACCTTTGTTTCTACCACTTCGTTAGATTATATTTTATTTTTATATACATGCATTTTTGTTTAAGCATATTAGGTATATTATATCATATTAACTTTGGGCTAAATAGTGTGGTAGAACCGCTGAGAAGGATTCATTAATTTAGCCTGTTATTGATTTTTATCAAAACATTAGTTTGTTAGACTAATAATTTAATAAGCCATTATTTTTTGAAAAAATCCATTAATTCTTATTTAGTTGTTAAACTAATAAGGTTTTTTTTCCTTTTAAGTATTACATAGAAAAACTGCCTGAAAATTTGTTTGGTTTATAAATAGAAATGATGCAATCATGTGATATGAGTAAATGAGTTTATGTTATGAACCTTGAAAACTCAGTTTTCTAAAAAGAGAAGTTTTAGTAGCTCTTTTCCCATCTTGAAGATAGGCTCTACAAATAATTCTTTCTTTTTTTCAGAAGCATTAGACATTCACTTTTATTAGCCATTGCCAGAAGTAGGGTCATATTTGCTGGACTTGTTAGTTACTCCAGAAAGTGAAATTTAGCATACCAGTAAGCCAAATACTCTGGCTTTCAGAATCCTTCCAAAATCACATTTTAAAGTTTTCTTTTCTCTTTTGTTTTCTTTGGTTTTTTGTTTTGTTTTGTTTTAGGGAATTCAAGTTTGGACCAATGCTAAGGAATGCTTTAGCAAGATGTAATCTTGGAAATGAATTTCTCTTCAATCAAAGTGCCCCAGAACAGAAGCACAAGTAAATAAAAAAAACTTAAGTTGCTACCCAGTATACACAAAAATATATATAGGTTGAGTCAATTCAACTTTCTCTAACTTGATTGTAGTTGTGTTCATATAGCACAAAAAGGATGTATTTTAATGAATATTAAATATTATAATTAGAGGTTTGGGGGACTGGTGCTGATTCCAAAAAGTTAATTTGATAATATATACCAGTAGATCATTTGTCAGGCTTCTGAACCAATGACTGAGTGTTAAGATGTTAGGTAATTTGTTAGTTTCAATGCCAGTTGTTTCCAACCTGTTTACGTAGGGAGTTTTTTCCTAATATTGAATTCCTATCTTCACTTGGTAAGACCCACTAATCTGTTATAGGGGTTTTTTTTTTTTTCTTGCCTTATATCGAGCTGTTTGGTTTGACAAAGCTCAGTAGAAACTTATTGTGAAATCTTAAGATTTTTCTCCCACATTCATTGATGCCCCCTATAACATTTGCATACACTAGCAAATGCCTTCAATTTGTGTTTTACCAGAATTTTGATACTGGTCAGAAATTTTATACTGCCAACAAAGAAGATTCAATTTCTGAGATATATAGTAGAACTCATTGTTATGATCCAAGAATTGCTATATAGAATGTTTTAATTGAATATGTTACATATAAGCACTAAATTCTTCTCAAATAATTCTTAACCTCAGTGATGAGCCTAAATTTACTCTGCTTGGCTCTCTACACATGGCATTTCAGGGTACAAGATGTAGCATTTCAATGTATAAGATACATGTAGTGAACATATGTGTTAGTATCTTCTTCATTATTAACACCCTTCTTTTCTATTGCTTGGCTGTAATTTTTGTAAAGATAAATTATATTGTTTTTGTGCGTGCGTGCGTGTGTGTGCGTGTGTGTGTGTGTGTGTGTGTGTTTGTGGTGTATGTTCAGAAGCCAAGCACCCTCATTTTGCTAGCTTTGCAGTATTTTAAATATGTTCTCATTATTACTAATTATGTAAAAAAAATCCCCAGTACTGTTCAGCATTTGACTTTTTTACATGTTTAAAATGTTGCTGGATTTTTGTGCTGTTTGCCAAACTTATACAATAAATAAATGAAGTATTGTGCTGATTTTCATATGATTTTTGTTATTTTAAGAAAGCTATCTATACATATTAGTATCTGATGCCCTGTGAGAAAATAATACATGCTGTAATATGTTTTGAAGTATTTAATTGTGTAAATTTGCCAAAAGGTTGGGTTTTTAAAAAAATAAGATGCTGAAATGAGATACAATTTTTAAAAAATTACTGCTTTTTTAAAAAAGAAAATTGTTGGAAGCAAAGATCATCTGTATAGGTACTCATTTCATTCCACTGAATTGCATCATCTCTTGACTCATGAAATAAAATAGCTTTTCATTTGGCATTTAAAAATCAAAACCTTCCCTCCAAAACTGACCTTAAACTAAATGTAAAATGTAGATTTTTTTTCTACATTTAGCTGATTTAGTTTGAGAAGGCCATAGTTACCTATGTTTTAAAAGATTAATTAGGAAAAATATTTTTCTAAAGCATGCAAATATGCACTTGGTTATATGTATATTTATGAATATCTTGACTTGGGTTGACTTTTTAAAAAGTTTTATTTGATAGCGCGAATCATTCCTTTAAAAAAAAACCCCAACAAACTCTTGAGCTTGCTTTTTGTTTTAAGTAGGCTGCATGCCCAATGTGGGGCTTGAACTCATGACCCTGAGGTTAAGAGTTGCATACTTTACCGACTGAGCCAGGCAGGCACCGCAGCAGGCACCCACCTCAAAAAAACAAAACTAAACAAAAACAAAAAACTCTTAAAGATGTTTTTTGATGGAAATTATTTTTGGTACTATCCAGAATAAGTATAAAGAAAATAATCTGTGCAATAACCCTTTTCAAAACTATTTAAAAATCAGAATGCTAAAATGAATTATTAAAGAGGAGTGGGGTTTAAATCTTCAAAGCTAAATATAAAAATACAAGGAATGACTGAAGAAAAATGACTCATTACATTAATGTAAATAGTAACAGAGGAAGATTTCATCTTGACAGTGTACTAGTGATGCAGTTGTTATAGTCAAAGCATTAAAATTAACTGAAGTCATACTTAACCTTCATTTACATCCAAAACTTGAGTATGTCTGAATGAGTCACTGGTAATTACAACATAGCATCCAAAACAGGAACTGCGGGTTCTTAAAATTCGAGCATCTTTAGAATAAACACACACCCAGCTTGGAATGGAATGAAAAACCAAGAGTTATGTAACAGGAATGCTAGGCTTTTTATATCCTTATAATCCTTCTTTAGATTTATATGCATACTCTACCCCTGGGTAGAATTTACTGATTTCTCAGTTTTCCCTAAAAAAAAAGATTTGGAAATTTCTTTCAAGAGTGAGTAACCCAGAGAAATAAAATAATAAAAGACCAAATCAGTAGAATTATACTTGCTTCCTAAATTATATAGCTTTAAATACCTGTATATTTGAAAGGGAGGAATAAGCTATTGAAAAAATGAGCAAATTAAATCCAAAGTAAGTAGAAGAAAGGAAGAGCAAAATTAATGGTACTATAGGGTTAAAAAGCCAAAAGTAGGTTCTTTGAAAAGATTAATAAAATTAAACCTCTAGCAAACCTGGATGGGAAAAAAAAAGTGTAAATTATTTCTATCAAGAAGGAGATGAGAGATGTTATCATAGATCTTATAGACATTAAAAGAAAAATAAGCAATATTATGGGCAACTTTAAATCATAAAGTAGATGAAATCAACAAATTCCTTTAAAAATATAGCTTACTAAAACTGATACAAGATGAAATAGAAAATCTGAATAACCTTATACCGAAGAAATTATCAAAAATATTCCTACAGAAAAAACTCCCTATCTTGATAGTTTTATTGATGAGTTGTATCAAACATTTAAGGAAGAAAAACTTTTAATTCTACACAGACTTTCAGAAACTAGGGAAAAGGGAATACTTCCCATTTTTTTCATTTTTTTTTTCTTAATGAGAACAGTATTACCACAGTACCCAAAGTGGCCAAAGACCTTTTCAAGAAAAGATGTATAATGATATACACATCATTGATATGATGTATATCAATATACATCCTAAACATAGACGTAGAAGTTGTTAAACCATTAGCTAATTGGACCCAGCAATATGTAGAGTATAGTATGTCATGATTAAGTAGAGTTTGTCTCAGAATGCAAGGTTGGTTTAACAAAAGTCAATTACTATAATCCGTCATATTGACAGAATAAAGAGAAGTACCTTGTGATCATTTTGATACATACAAAAAAAGATTCAACACTGATTTATGATTTAAAGCTCAACAAACAAGGCGCCTGGGTGGCTCATTGGGTTGGGCCTCTGCCTTCGGCTCAGGTCATGATCTCAGGGTCCTGGGATCAAGCCCCACATCAGGCTCTCTGCTCAGCAGGGAGTCAGCTTTCCCCTCTCTGCCCACTTGTAATCTCTCTTTCTGTCAAATAAATAAATAAAATCTTTAAAAAAAAAATAAAGCTCAGCAAACTAGGAATAGAGGAGAATGTACTCTGATAAAGTGCATCTGTGGAAAAGCTACAGCTAACATATATAATGTTCGGAAAGTCAAGTCAATCACAAGACAGCTGCCTACCAGATAGTATATGTCCCAATTTCTCCCTCTTCCACCGTTGCTGACATTCAGCTGGCTTTCACCTCAACCTTCCTGCAACTATCCCCATCCCCTGTTGCTTCCTGTGCTCATTGCTGAAACTTTTTCTCAATAATCATTGAACTCTGAAGCTCATGGATGCTCCATAGTTGGGATACCCCAACTATGGGATGCCCCATAGTTGAAGCTCAGAGAGTATGTTCACCAGGTGGGCAGTCCCCCGTCTAAAAGGTTTAGGGAATCTGTTGATTCAGCAGATAGTTATAAAATCCATTCCCAGATGAAGGTGGAACTAGTTGATTCAGCAGCAAAAAGCCCAAATGAATAAAACATTCCTTTTATGTAACTATATACTAGAAGCACCATTCAGCAGAAGACAAGGAGAAACTCCTAAATATTCAGTTGCTAAGTTCTTGATTTCAGAGGCTGTAGATTAACACGCATCAAATGCTTACTGCTAGAGCTGAAACAGGCACCGTGCAGTGACGTGACTTGCCCGAGGTCCTGCAGCTGGTAACTGGTAGCACCAGAGTTTGAACCCAAGTAGCACGGATCCAGAGCCTGTATTATGTCAGGCTCCCTCCCCCCCTTTTAGAGGAGCAGGGGGCTTTAGGTGTTAAGATACCTAGAAGAGACATACCCATGAGGGTGGGGAAGGGACGGGAAAGCTAACTTTCATGATATTCAAACTGCAAGATATTTGACAAGAAAATGTCTTAGGTACTACTAGGAATGGGAGGGGAGGAAGAAACAGAATGAGGCGATCTGTGGGGAAATGCCAGACCAGTTCTCCAACTTGAATTGTGTGCTTGGAACTTGCTTGGGGATCTAGTTAAAATGCAGACTCCTGATTCAGTAGTTTGGAGTGGAGCGTCAGTCTGCATTTCTAATAAGCTCCCAGCTAATGTCAGTGCTACTGGTCAGACTTTGAGTAGCGAGCTGTTAAAGAAATATATACTCGGTGTTTACCCCAAAGAAGCAGATGCAGTACAAAGAAGGGCCACATGTACCCCAATGTTCATAGCCACAATGGCCACAATCGCCAAACTGTGGAAAGAACCAAAATGCCCTTCAACAGATGAGTGGATAAGGAAGATGTGGTACATCTATACAATGGAATATTATGCCTCCATCAGAAAGGATGAATATCCAACTTTTGTATCAACATGGACAGGACTAGAA